>JBAMBD010000015.1:1057500-1522500 GCA_037043625.1 Drosophila melanocephala | reverse complement strand
CACTTTCACATACATGAATATACACATATATATATATATATATATAATAGAAACATGCTATATATATACACTGTTAATTCCAAATTGAAACTTTATTTAACTTTCGTTGAGATTGTGACAAAAGCAGGTAATTTTGTTGTCCTTTTGTGTTTGTGGCATGCTGCTCAGTTGCGCTTTTGTACTATGTATTTAGGCGCCTCCATTGTCAGGGGCAGACATCAAGTGTACTCCACTCTGTGTACAAACCTGGCAATCTCTGATTTATTTCAAGCGCAATATTTTCAATTTACTTAAAACAAAAAAAGTGAAATGAACAAAAGAAAAATAATGTAAAAGAAAAATATAAGAAAAGAAAAAAAAAAAAGAAGCCCGATAGCAGCAAGTGGCAGGACATAAAATGTGCAGGAAGTAGATTTTTGAGCGGAAATAATTTTGCCACATGTTGGCAAATAAACATACAGCCAAGTGCGTGGCAAGCGGCAAACCGCTGCTGCCAAGGACGTGCCTCAAGCAGACGAGCAGTCAGTCGGTTAGTTGCAGGGAGCTGTTGTGGAGACGCCGACGGGCCATGGAAGATGATTTGGTGTTTCAGTCAACGGGCGGTGGCTCAAATCCATCCGCCTTTATCGTCAACAGCTTAAAACTCAATATAAGTGCACAATTCCGTTCTCGCCCCATTTGTGTTTGTTATGTACACACACACACACACACACACACACACAGACTTTCATGTATGTACATTTGTTTTTTTTTTTTCCCCGTTTTAATCATTTTTGTGGCAGCCAAAAAGAGAGCTTGCCACACACCGCGTTTGATGCGGGCATGTAATTTTGTGGCAGGCAGCGCTAATGCAAAAGCTGCGTCTGTCTGCCCCCCAAAGGCAAAGTGCCTATCTCTGTTGCTCGACCAAGCAAAAACAGAACCCGTGCCGCATTATTGATGAGCCTGAGTTGGCAATAGTGGATCCAAACATATCAGAACGTTTTACATTCCATTCCACCCACTTACCACCGCCAAGTACTTACTCATTACAGCAAATTAAATTTAAATTTGCTCAAAGCATTTTTGCTGCAGCCAAGAAGTATGCAACAATATTTGGCTGCTGTTGAAAACAATTTTCGATGGTTGTCGGCATAACGAATTTTATTATTATTCAGTTATGTGAGTATAGTCATGCAATGCAGAATAGAAACAGCAACAACAACAGCAACACGCCAACGCCGACGCCGATGGCAACAGCATGCAGCAGCAGCATGCCTCGAAGCGTGGCAACTTCGCCCCAGTGCCACACAAATATTGCACAATAGTTATGGCTGTTGGCTGGCTGTTGGGTCGTAGTGGGCAACGCTACGTGTGTTAAATGCCAAGGCAAGACCTGTAACAAACAATGTCTGAATAAGCCCGACCAACTAGCCACTGGACCATTGAGCGCAGTTCCTGCGCCACATTTAGTATGCAGCACTCGTCCGGCAACATTAACAGTGTCAGCCAGCAAAAGCAAACACAAAACCAACCAATACACGAACCTTGCAACAACAACAATCAGCCGGACTTCATTGTGCAGCTGCAGAATGCAAAATTGAGCGCCCCATTGCTGGACTGGAGCAGGTGCCAGTGCCTGGCAGTGTTGGGCGGATTAGGAGATGGCTAAGTGGGAAGGTTCAGGACGTGAGTGTGGGCGTGGTCATTGATGCTGTTGTTGTGCATTGGCCACAATGGTTATGACAAATGAATGCAACAGGGTTTCCCCTGACGAGGCAAGCCTGCGTGGTTTGTTATTGAAAACCATCACAAACTGAAAACCATCAAATGCATGCGAAGTTTTTTTGAATTAATATCGTGATCTGAAAGCATTTCTAATCATAGTCAACAAACATATTGTATATATGCATTTTATTATTATATTTCTATTATATATTTTAAGTATTATGTTTATATATTGTATTCTATATTTTAAACATATATTTTTAAACTCCAAATATCTTAAATCTCCTCTAAACACGATTCCCGGCGCCATTAAAAAAATATCGGAGTATGTAAAACATAAAAAAATAAAAATTAAATACATAAATATATTTCATTTGTTTACTTAATACTTCAAATAAATGTTCGCGAAGACTGGGGTGTCCTGGTTACTGATTTAGCCCCATCGTCATGAAGCTCATATAAAGCTTTGATGCACTCGATAGAGTCCCGCATCGGTTGATGTGTGGAGCATCGTTTGCCATCCTCTAGCATTTCCACCAGTTTCATAATTTCCTTACCTAGGTCGCTTAGCGCTGTGCTACGCTGCTTGCAACTTTCTCAATAGAATCCTCCTACGGCGGAGAATCCGTGCACTCTTTGGGAACGCGTCGCAACTCTCGCTTCTTTGTGTTTGAATATTACTCATTTTGTTGGATCCAAGTTTGTTGTACAGTTTCGTAATAATCCCATTGTTAGCTTAGCAAGTAGGAAGGCCATGCGAGGATTGACACCCGGGTGTGCAGAGCCGGATTCGCTTTAATCAGGAAGCTTACATCTGAACCAGTACTGCCTTAACTTAATGAAGACGTACCAGTAAGCCTGCTTGGAGATTTGCTAAGTTTTAGCGGAACGGTGGTGCTAAGATATCACTCCGCTTACTGAGATGATAGAATACTGCTATCGCCAGCCCAGGTTTCAACAAATTCATATAGAATTCCAGTATTCCTATTCCAAGTCATAACCGGACTCTGTCCGCGACTAGCCTTCTCGTTTGGCTTGGCCGCTAAGCGGATGCATAACGGCTAACCGAGGGATACCTGGCAGAGTTGCTTACACTACTCGGGACAAGAATCGACTTGGTCATTGCCATCATCTTAATGATGATCAAGATCTTCACGCCTACCAAAAAATACTTGTCGAAGTAGTGCCATACCCGTGTCTTATTAGTTGCCTTCTACGACAAGCTATGACTCGCTGTGGTGGTAGTCTGTGTTCTGTGTTCTGTGTGTGTGTGTGTGTGTGTGTGTGTGTGTGTGTGTGTGTATGTGTGTGTGTGTGTGTGTGTGTGTGCGTGTGTGTGTGCGTGTGTGTCTGTGTGTCTGCTTGTCATAGGCAAATATTTAGTCAAATATGCATATGTGTGTAACTTTCTGACATGCAGCACAATAATATGAAAATGATTTGTAATGTAATTTCAACTTAATAAATTTTCAAATATAACGGCATGCCAAGCACAATCCAATAGACTTACACACACACACACACACACACACACAGCACACATACGGGACGCCCACATGCCAAAGTGTTTAAGCACTGCCTAAATAAAGGCAGTCGAAATGCCAGCAGGGTTTGTCTCATTACGGAAGCCGGCGAGTGGCAACTGACAATGAGCCAAAAGATGACACGCGGGGAGTGGGGACGGATGCACAGGACAATTTGGACGCCGGTGAGGATATGACGACGACAGGAACTGAAGTTCTCGCAAAGTAAATTTGCATAAACGTATGAAAAATTTTAATATTTACGACAAATTTGCCGCCGCCTTCCCCGGCTGCGTCCCGTCACCTGTTTAGGCCATGCAACTTTTAATGGGTGGATGCGTGCTTGCGTGTGTGCGTGTGTGTGTGTGTGTGTGCGGGAAACTGGAGAAAAGCATGGCTAAAAGTGAAACCAGTACCCAAAAGAAAAGAAAAAAAAGGCGTGCCCTGCAGCTACACCTAGAACTGGCAATGAAGCTGAAACCAAAGTTAAAGCCAGATCCGAGAATGGGACTGGGACTGAGACTGAGACTGGGAGTCGAACACCGAGTGTAGAGTAAATTGTGTCAGCACACTGAATGGCCGATGAGCATTGAATAATTTACCATGGCTGCTCTTCGAAGCAATTGCTCAATTTTTGTGTGTATTTTTTGTGTGCATTTCAAATTGGTTTCTCTGCCAAATTTGCCTATTTTTATTTTCAACATTTTGGTTGAGTGCCAATAATCTTTGAAACCAATTGCCAGTTGAAGTTGTCGGTTTTGCTTGTGTCTTGTTCACAATGGCTTGTTCTTGTGAACTTTGGTTTTTCATATCATTGAAATATTTAAATAAAAGATATTCGACTTTTATTTATTTATTTTAAAATGCACTTTTTCCCAAAACTCATTTCTATTTGTTTCTTTCATTTTCCTTAAGATAAGCTTTTCATTTTGAATCATTGATAGCAGTTAGTTCAATATGAAATTATGTTTTGCTTAACCAAATCGGCGTTTTTAAATTTCAAGTCGATCAATAATGTGTCTGTGTCTTTTATAGCTATCAGAAATCGATTTGTTTCCCGAAGTGATAATAATAATAAAATGAATTTAACTTGGTCTGCGTGCCAAATTTGAAGTCTTTTAGTCTCTGAAATCAGCTTCTTCATACAGACCTGACTGATTCTGACTGTTGTTGCACAAAACATTAATACTCCTTTAACTAATTTTCAGGGTATAGAATAAATCTTGTTTTATAATTGACACGAGGTATCTTCTAGGTAAGCATTCGCGAGCAGTGCGCTTTAGCATTTAACATTTAAATGGACAATCCGTCACAACTAATGGAATGGATGGCTGCCTTGGCTGGACTATTTAAGACACACAAACAGAACTCGGGGGTATTGACTTTGTTTATTATCACAGCATTGAATGGTCTTTCAATTGGTCTCTGGAATTGGAGGGTTTTGGTCATTTGACGGCAAACACATCGTTGGCCATTAGCAATTAGCGCTGTCATTTAAATGTTTTTTAAAATGCCAAATACATTTCCCAGTCTTCATATTCAATTGTTTTGGTGCCCCGTCTTATTGGAAATGCGGCATATTTGATTCAAATTCAATTCAAAGTAAATGTAACTTAAGAGCCTAGAACAAGTCGGAGCCATTGAATACATATTTTGATCAAATGTCGAAAGTTAGTAAGTGAAGACAAAGAGTTGAATGAATTTCAATAAATTATTTCAGTCAACTATATTTGGTACTATTTTGACCAGGGTATTTTAGGAACGGTGCACTTAATTTCTGTTTGGTTGCTGTACGTTTAATTTGAGATGCGCCGCACAAATGCCAATAATAAAATTTGTGGCAACTTTAGCTGTAATTGCTTTAATGTGTGTTTTCAGTGGCTTTTAATGGTGCTGGCAAATTGCTCTTGGATTGCTTTTTGCCCATTAAATAGCTGTTGCCCACGTGGATAAGCCGCCTAATTGCCCAAATGATATGTTGCAGCAATTGTTCACATCGTAAAGTCTATTCACGCCCATCCACTTATTCCATCAGTACAACAATACATTCAGCTCGCAATATACTCAAACATCTTGTCGATGCACTTTCATGGAGGCGCAAATCAATCAGTGCCACAGCTTTCAGCACACGATTCAAGTTGCATGTGGCACACAGACATGCTGAATTAACTGCTTAAGGCTTTTTTGCAGCATTCAAATGGACGAGTGCTCGTCTGCTGGGCTTACCTGCCACATTAATGCAACACGCTTAATGTGCGGCTTCACTGGCAGACAGCTTTTTGTTGATTCCCCGAGTTGTAATTAAAACCGTACATTATGCTGTTGGATTACACACACACAACAACAACAACAACACACACACACACCCACACACACACACACACACATACACCTACGAGTACACTGATGCTCATTCACCTGACCTCTACACAGAAGCTAATTAACGCCTGAGAAACTTAATTTCAATTTTAACAAGCAGCAACGTTAAAGTCGAGTGAGTTCGACTGCAAGAAACCCTGAACATAGCTGTTAAACATATTATTCTCGTTTTATTGACAAATTTCACTTTTAAAAGCTGTGCACATTCAAATGTAAGCAGTGGGGGAAGTGCTCTCATTTCTCATACCCGGCATATCGATGATCTCGCCTGCTGATAATAATGAGATGATGAGAAATGAATTTAGAGTCGGACAATTATACGCCTAGATATCAATTGGAAGGCTCTGCTCTTAGAAATATAGCCACAGAAGCCACAGACTTAGTGCCATAAGGTTCAAATTCCTGCATAATGGTCATGATCCTCTCAATACCAATCTGAATTTTCGCGATGTTGACAGTTGTGTTAACTGTTTTTTTTAGCAGCGATTGCAGTTCCACTTCAGGTATTGCTATAAATAATTATGGGTCGACCTATGGCTCGTATTTGTACAGAAATTTTATGGTGTTTCCTAACGTCTGCGTAATCTTGTGTATTAATTAATCTGCGTATTAATTACCTTTCCTAGCACCAATTTTAAGAGGAGAAATCGATAAAAGGCCGAAAGGTCAACACTGTGCATAACGCCGGGAAATATCTAAATATATATATATATATATATATATATATATATATATATATATATATATATTTGTATTATAACATCGATATACATACCTTGAAATTTGTTTCAAGAGATTGAATGAAATTGATTTTTGCTACGGTCTGACTTTATTTGAGATATACATATATATTAGATATTCCAAAGAAGCACTATTAATGATCCAATCAAACCAATATATCGCAATCAATTGACTCTAGCCTGGCATCAACTAATACCAAACACACAAAATAATATACACGAATATATGCATATGTATATTTTATGCTTGTTGTTCGCTTATTGTAAATACTTAATAGAAATATGTGAATATTGTTTACGTAGCTAGTTAATATTAATTGAATATTATTGTCAACATTATTATTTTGTGTTTTGTTTAACATCTCAAAATTAGTTGTTATTTGCTCTATGTTTTGGACTTAGTCGAAATGAAAAAAAAAAAGAAGAAGAATAAAATAAATAAATCACTATCGTCGGAGTCTGATGTGGGTTATCAAGCGTGGCATCTTCGCGAGACGCCAGACACTAATTTCATTATCATTATCAGCCGGTTGCATCGCAATTGTCATTAATTAGTTCACACGCGAATTCGACGAGGAGCGCAAGTGAAAAATGTGCAAGCTACAATTATTGCTACTAGTGCGGCTGGTGCTGCCAATCGTCGCCAGCGATGGACTGCCCGGATACTTGCAGCTGCATATGAATGCCAGTGCTGATCCCTGCTTGGATTTCTATGAGCACGCCTGCGGTGGATGGGAGGAGGCGCATGTTGCTGACGCTTATAGCAGCCAGCTGGAGCAACTGGATCACGTCTATCACGAACAATTGGCGTTGCTGCTGGAGCAAGTAGCCGGAACCCCAAGGGAAGGCCAGCCGCGCTTTGTGGAGCTGCTGCGGACCAGCTATGCCGCCTGTCGCGACCAGCAGGCTGGCTACGATGCGGTACAGTTTGTGCGCTGGCTGCGCGACTTGAGCGGCATAAGTATGACAAGCGAGGACAGCGACAGCTGGAGTCAAGTAGTGAGTCTGCTGAAAAGCTACGGAGTCGCTGCACTGCAGAAATTTGAAATGGAAATGCAACCGGAATCGAGAAGCGATGCGGAACTGTGGCTGCTACAGCTGCAACTACCTTGGCCCCACAGTCAGGCAGCGGCAACCAAGAACAACTCTTCGCTATCTCTGCTGACGCGCTCGCGTTTCAGGCAACTCTATCGCGAGCTGCAGCCGCTTGGCGTGCCAGAGGGCAAGCTCTGGCAGCAGATCAAGCAGCTGGAGAAGCAACTCAGGCTACTCTGGCTGCTGCTGCAGCCCGATGTGGATGATGCGAGTGGCGTGGAGGTGGAGCTAACGCGTTGGCTGCTGCCGCTGCCAGCAACCACCGAATCCGTGGAGTATTTGGGGGAAACATATTTACGTCGCGTCTCCCGGTTGCTTGCCGCACAGCCGCCATCGCTGGTGGCTCGCTATTTGCAGCTCCGTCTGCTGCACCAGTTGGAGTTGCAGCCAGTGCCGCCATTGGCATTTGGGCGCCAACAGTGTGCGGCACAGACGCGTCAACTGTTGACGCACGCCGTCGTCTGGCTGATGCAAGAGGCTCAGTTGCCTCAGTTGCAGCGACAGCAGCTGCGCCACTCCGTGCAACAGCTTTTCGCGAAACTGCGTCGGCAATTTGAGCTCAAGCTGCTGGCAAATCGCAATCAGTTTGATGCAGCCACGCAGCGCTTTCTGCTTGACAAGCTGCGACGCATGCAACTGCGTGTGGGCGTGCTGCCGCCCACTGGCACAGCAGATGAGCACCGCTTGCAGCTGGAGACCCACTACGCCCCACTGCAGCTCAATGCCAGCGATTACTATGGCAATCTACGAGCGCTGCTGCAACTAATTGATAATAATACACAACAAGTTGAAAATACCGATTTGTATTTTCTGCAGCCGGATGGCTTTGGCAGCTATGCGTCGCCCTTTTTTTTGCCCGGACGCAATGTGGTGTTGTTGCCGCATTCGCTGTTTGGTGGTCACCTGGACTGGCCAGATCAGGCGGCGATTTATAGATATAGCGGATTGGGCTTTCTGGTCGCTCACGAGCTGTCGCACGGCTTTGCGCCCAGCGATGTGTACTACGATGGCCTTGGCAATGAGGCTAATGCGCAGCAACATCAACGCTTGCTGGCCAATCGACATTTTGGCAAAGAGATGCGCTGCCTGCGACGCCGTCATGGCCAAATGGCCGACGAGAAGTTTGCTGACATCAATGGAATCGCGTTGGCCTACGACAGTTATTTTGCTGGACACCCAGCAACCACAGCCACAACATCAAGTGAAGCCAAGCAGCAGCAGCAGCAGCTCTTCTTTCTCAATTTTGCACAGGTCTTCTGCCAAGACGAGCAGCAGCTGGAGGAGGATAGCAATCAGCATGGTGACAGTCGGCAGCGCGTCAACGATGCCGTCGCCAGTTCGGAATACTTTGCTCTGGCCTTCAGCTGTGATCGACAGAAGGAAATGAAAAGAAAGCGCATCTGTCAGTTGTACTAACTGACTGAATGTGAGCCGCAAGTCATTGTCTTAATAAGTTTTGATTGATAATTGATTATTTATTAAATTGCACAATTTACAATGTATTGTATACTGTTTATTTACTGATGGATTGTTGAACTGATTAGCCCAATGCACAAAAGGGGGCTATCAGAGAGAAGATTGCTCAGAGCATTTTAGCCAACTCAAAAAAGAGCATTGCTGATTAATTACATTTCATCCCGACGTCAAGTAGCCTGTAGGAGTCTGCCAATCTATATCCTCTTATGCAAATGGGCTTACATCTCGAATGACATTTTAATTAACCGAAAGCGTTTTAATGAGTGTCTGTTTAACGACAGGACACAAGACGTCGACCCGACGGCAGGCCCGACGGAGTGTGCAAGTTTGAACACGTCATTTAAGTATTAAATTTCATTTAAATCTTGACTAAGCCGGCAATCCGAAGCATCGAAACAACGGGCATTCAATTGTAATGAGGCAGCCGCACAGCAATTTTCATTTTGCCATTGGCAAGGACAACTCATGCGCTCGCCAAGCGGCTTAAAACGTTAACTTATTATTTTTTCTTCTTGTCGCTGTTGGTTTATTTCCTTTTTTTTCTTCTTGGATTTTTCGCTTTTTATACCCTTAAACCATTAAAAATGGATAAAAAGGGTATAGTGAAGTTGTAAAAAAGTATCTAGGCAGATGGAAACATCTCCAACCACATAAGCTATATGGATTCTCCAGAATCAGCAGCCGAGTCGATTTAGCCGCATCCGTCTGTCCGTCTCTTTGAACGAGCCTCTCTCAAAGAATATAAGTGGAATACAAATTTTTGTATACCAAGCGCAGATCAAGTTCAACTCGATAACTCTTGATGTTACTTACCTACTTGATATTACATAGCTTGAAATCAGCTGTGAAAATGTAAAAAATATTGGTTGGGTTCAGGGTATTTCAAAGTCCAGTTCACTCGACTACAGCATTCCTACTTGTTGTTGTTATTGTTGCTTTTGTGTATGTTGTTTTTATGGAAGCAAAAATAACAACAACAACAACAGTAGAAGAGCAGCAGCTGAAAGCAAAATTGGCAATGCGATGCCAAGTCTATGCACTGGTCTGGTCGATAGGCTAAAGCAAATTTTCGCAATTATAACTGAGACGACATGCTTTTTACGCTTCAAGAAACTGAGCCCTATACTATATGCATGTGACACATTCTGCAAGTCGAAATTTCTGGGTATGTATATACATCTGTGTGAGAACTTTGCCACGATTATTATCAACAGATAATTCATTTAAAACACATAGAGCCAAACGACTTGGCAAGAGTTAACAGTTTGTATTTGCAAACTGAAATTTATTCAAGGCAAAAAATTATATTTAATCTGTTTTGGCATAGTTCCATTCTATTGTACCCCTACTTTAATGACATTGTTCAACAACTGTACTCAGAAAAATAATCGACCAGAAATTTAAAAATCGCCTTAAAAACCCAAAAAAAAAATTTTACTTTTAAATATATAAAAAAATACATTTTTGTAATTGGCAAGGCGACCTTTTTTTTATAGAAATGTTTTTGATTGTTAAGAAATAAATTTTAAAACGGTTTTAATGAAAACGCTTTGTTTTTTGAAAATAAAAAAGTTTAAAATTCAAAGGAAATATTAAAATTTGCTCTCTAGGCTTGTGGGCTGTTAACTGTCTCAGACTGTATCTCAATGCGACGTCACACAACTCGATAGCTGTAAGTCTTCTTAAATTAAATTCAAATACTATTTAAGCTATTTATTTTCAAGAATATACTTTCTGAATAATAAGAGAAGCTGCTCTTTGCACCAAATATGAAGCGATTTTCTAAGCTTCAGAGCGGTTTGTTTTTTGAGTATAGTACTTATCGTAATGCAAACTGGCCAGCTCTGCGCTGCTCTGCGATGTCCTGACAGCCAGCAAGTCTGGTAATTTTTGGTAAATGCAGCGAACATATGCGAACAACCGCCACAAAAAGGAGCCAAATGCTAAATGACAACATAAAGGAGCCTTGAGAGCCAGTCCTTTTTGGGGCAGAACACAGCACTTAGTTCGTCTGCGCGGCAAATCGAAAAGTAGGCAATTACATTACGCATACGTTACGTTGCCGCATAACACATCAGCATGCAGATGAAGCAGCGGGTGTCTGGGTGTGGATGTGTGTGGGTTGTTCTTACTGTGTCTGCTTAATCAGACATTTATGTGTCGGCAATATTGATATTATCTTGGGCTTAATGCTTTTAATTTAGCTCGTCAGCAGTTAAGCTCGCTATTTGTGCTTATGCTCAGAAATACTGTGTGGCTACGTGCCAGCCCCAGTCTCAGCCCCAACACTCCGAACACCACCAACCTCCCCCATCTCTCTCCCACTCATACTTTCAGGCTTTAAGTTGCTTTGTGGAGGGTGCAGCGACGTAATGCAAAGTTGCACCACATAGAAATCGACTTGTGTTGCAAGTGACTTTTAACTTTTCTTTGAGCCGTGATTAATAGTTATAATTTTAAGTGGATGGATTAATTATTTTATGGCACTCACTATAACTTTTGATGCTCTGAGTTTCAAAGTTCAATTAAAATTACATTAAAGTTGAACACAACTTTTGCTGCGCCCTCATCAAATCAGTTTCTGTCCATGCAACACCTGCAGCCAAAATCCGCATTATTTTTTATACACATTTTCTAGACATAACAATGTAGATGAGGCAGCTTGCTAAAAAAAATACATAACAATAAAAATAAAATTTGCATGGGAAAAATCGGAGTCCCATTGACTATATTTTTGAACTGTCTGCAGTGAAATTTTACAACTGCAGCTAAGCACGCGAAACCTTGGATTATATAGTCGATTATATACTCGGAAAAAATTTTAAAACTGGGGTACTGCATACACTGAGAGGCAGGAAAATCGGCGACGTCGATAATTCCAATTCGATAAGACCTCAAACTTGGAGCGTAGATTGCTACTCGCTGATCGTTTAAAGAAGAAACCTTCACCTCGTCAAAAAATCGCAAAAAGAAAATAAGAAAAAAATAAAATGTTAGAATCAAATTAAAAACATAAATTAATATTCAATGGAAATGGTAAAGCCATACACTGTAGCCCCATACCCACTCCCATCACTGGCATCAGAGTATTCTGCAGTCTGTTAAACCCGATGGCTTTTCGTTTTTTGTTGTTGTAGACCTTACATATCTTTGCGTTACTCTACATCAGCGTAATGGAATAAAATGTGATGTAATTACTGGATACCTGCAAGTCGCTCACCGTCAATTCCTATTGTTCCTGTTTGCTGTCGATAGCCAACAATTGAGACAAGCACAAATATGTCAGATACCATGGCATATATTTGGTCAGGTCTACATTAAGGTCTCTCCCCCTTGGGTACTGGCACGCAAACAGCATAAGCAAATGCAGCCAAATACACACACACACACACACACATAGAAATACACACGTGCAGACAATAGTATAGGCAAGATAAGTGATGGCAAATTGATGGGTAAGTTCGGTTTTTGGCTTTAGCCAGCTGGCAACTTGGAATGCCGCTTATGGAGGACATCCAGTTGCAGTGGGGTGTATTCATAGCCGCGAAGCAATGTTTGGTGATTTGACTCATATTAGGGATATACTTGCACGTACCGAGTTCAACAAATATGTATCTTATAATTACTGCTTGCGAAACTCACTCGGAGTTTGTGTGGTGATGCTGTGGTTGCTGCTGCTACTGCTGTGGTAATCATGATTTAAGCGCTAAGCTCCTTTACACTTACATTCTCACACTCGCCTTGAAATGGCCCCATCCCCTTTCGATTTCTCCTGCCGCAGTGGTTGGCGCTGCTGGTGCTGCTTCAACTTCAATTTCCCAACACACACTGCGTGTATGTGCTACGTGATGTTGAAGTTGAAGTAAATCACATAAGAGTTTTGATCAGGACAGCCGAAAAGTGGTTGTCTTTAAGGTCCACGCCAGGACCAGCGACACACCGGGGTCAGCTTTAACAAGAACACGGCTGCGTTGCGCCCAGCAGCTGCATATTAAATATGCAAGAGAGAAATTTTCAAGTGTTGGACAAAAAAGGGCAAAACGGCGTTTAAAGCAAATACTTTAAATTCAATTTGTAGCCAACGTACAAACACACTAATTCACACTCGCACACACACATAAACTTGCACACATTCAATGTGTTTTGGGGTTAACTGCCTGGGAGGGTAAGTTGCCACGCCGGCAAACAGTTGAAGGCAACGAAATGCCAATAACAAAATACACGCGTTACGACAGCAACTCCTTGCAGCTCCTTGCGCCCCCCTGCTGAGCCCACCGGCGGCCATATTGAGTAAAAAACGATGAGCAGGGTGTGATGGTGGCACAACTGAAAGGAATAGCAACAAAGCAGCTATTTGCATGCAGCATGGCAAAATCTTTGAAGATACCATGGGCAATAGGCATGGCTTCAAGTCAAAGGGAATCGGCAGTGCAAAGAACAAGAAAACAAAAAACGTACGAAAACTCGACTAATTTGTACCTTATAATAAACAGAATACCAAAATCGAATAAGAATAGTTATTAATATTGATTAAAATGGAAGAGCGACTAATTTGTACCTCATAATAAACAGAATGCGAAAATCGAATATGAATAGTTATTGTTATTGTTATTGTTATTGTTGTGGAGTACTTGCAAATAACAGTCAAAAAGTATTTCAGCAGAGTGAGTCACTTAAACAGCTAAAAACTCGAGTTTTTCCATTTGAATGCTCTCCTGCTGAAACTTGCAACATGTGCGTCCGAATCAGTCGAATTGCATAACAACTGCCAAAGTCTACATCAAACTCAATAGTTACGAGTATTATATAGGACTGTTGTAATCGGTTGATATCATTTTTAATTTCGCCATTAAAATGTAACCATGCCAGGGTATGCTATATTCGGCGTACATGAGTTGGTTGCTTTATTTTATTTTTTAGACGCCGCTAGCATCTGCGTTGAGACAACAATGATCTTTACTGAAAATTGTTATTGCTGTTATTGTGGTTGTTATTGTTGTTGTCGTTGGGTGTGTGTGGGTTGCTGGTGGAGTCGCTGCTGCTGGTGGTGGTGGTGGTGCTGACTTAATTGCCACAAGTCTGATATATATATATATATATATATATGTTTGTCTGTGATATTTTGAGCTTTTTATAACTCAGACTCTCGAATTTCAGCAAGCAGCTATCTCTCGATATTGCTGCTTGCTTGCTGTGAAAATGGGTCATACTTTACAGTTTAGTTTAATATTGACAGAGCTTTGTCATAACTTTGGCAAAAAACTTAAGCGATTTTTAGATTAAATTCAAAGGAACAATTTCTGGTTAAATTAAATTTATAAAAACGATTCCTTGCTGGAGAAATACTAGTTTTATAAAACGCATGCAAAACCAAATTCAAAGTAAAATTCGAATCTCAGCAAGTTGCAATTGTTGGCTTAAGTAATTAGTCAACTAACTTTACTCGGTGTGTGAGAACAAAGATTCAATTTAAAGCATAAAGACAACCTCAAATCCGTATCGCCCATAGCCTTTCCAATAAAATTTAATCCTCTCAATTAATAGCGAATATTAAATGTGAGCATGTCTGCAAGGGTATGTAATCTTCGCTCTTTACGACAATTAAAATTTATTGATTTACTTTACAGCTGTAATGCGTAGTGCTGTTGATGCGTGTTTGTCATGCTTTTCATAATATGTACGCTTGTTAATCCGTGCGCTGAATCGAATCGATTTTTGCAGATGTATCCCTAAGCACAACTTGAACATACCCCTTTACTTGTGCACGGTATAAAAAAAGGTAGACCCAAAGGCAAAATGATAACCCTACATATTTGAGTCAAGGGTCTTATTAGTTCTATGCTGAGCTAAGCCAATTCATGCTTTGTGTACAAATATGTGTCTGTACGTGCGTGTGTATCAAGCTGATGGCATTTTGCTATTGCCTCGAGTGACTCACATCTGAGCACGACAATAATACAGCCGCATCATCTAGTGGGAAGCGGAAGTGCGTGCAACTATTAATCTAACTGACAAACTCGATGGACTCTTTCCTGCATACAGCATAATATTCTGTACTCTGGGCCGAGCTAACCATCAGAGATGGTAACCTGGTAACGAGCATGCGATGTGCACATATTGAATGCTCATGGCGTAAGGGCAATATTTACAGGACACTTCAAGGAGACTTCATGCAAATTGCAATTGATGTTGTTCAGCTTTTGTTGGCAGCCACATTCCAAGTGCTTGTCACAACTGTCTTTGGACATACACAGCTTATGACAATAAATCTATTCAGGTGCTTTAGATGCAACCAAAAATCAAAATGCACAATTGAACGACTCATCCAGTGGGATTGTCGACCACGTTTCAGCGCACAAAAATGCAATTAAAATGCCTAGAAATCCTATTGTGTTCAAGTTCGAATTTGTGGTTTGTATTTTAAAGACTCTTAACGGTATTGATCTTTGTGCTTGACCACCGGACAACTCGTTGCAAGCATAATATTTGTGTGGCATTTGAAAATAACATTTATAATTTACATTTGGGCATTACATAAAAATATAAATAAGACGAAAAAAATATTATTATATCATCATTTATCTTTGTGCATGAAAAAGTGACTGTAAATCGGATTTTACATTCTTTGACTTAACTTATTTTGATCTTTACTTTGATTATAGAGCAATTAGTACCATATTAAAGTATCATAGAAATTGATTCACTTTTGTATGCATACTAAAGCGATTTGTATTGTGAAATATTCTAAGTAAATAAGGAAGAAGAAAATATAATGCCATAGCGTTGTCATGGAAAGTGAAGTAGGGGCATGCCCCTCCATTGTATGGATTCGGTTCGTTGGAAAACTTCTGAAACAGAAAGCAAAGTAAAACAACTAGATACACTTTAGATTGTTACCAAAATAGACCTCAATTGACAAACAGGAAATTAATTTTGTCGAATTTTACAAAGCATTTTTATGTCGCAGAGAATGGTGAACGCATGGCTAATGAAAGTCGTTGAACTTGGACTGGCAGTCATCTGTGAAGTGAAGTGAATTGAACTTCTAATTGTTCTCCATATGCGAGACACAACTGAAATTGAAACCAACACACAGCTCGAGAATGAGGAACGATGACAACGGCGATGATGATGACGACAAAGAATCAATCCAATTGGCTTATATATATTTCTAATCAAATAATGGTTCAATCAGTATCATATGCTGGGAGCCAAGGGCATGGCCACAAATAGACAGAGCCAAACTCATAAATAAATCTATGAAACTGATAAGGAAATTGCATTTGTTGATGCGCAGCTGCCAAAAAAAGAGAAGAGGCAACTTACATGTGATCTATTGCATGGAACTCATATAAAAGTTAATGACTTTTGACGTCTTTCCCTGCAAGTCAATGGCCAAAAGTCAAAACAAGAAATTAAAGCGAAATCATAAAAAAATAAAGACAAAAACACAACCCGAGCACAGCGAAAATCATAAAATAAATTTGTTATGCACTTTAGCTAAAAAAGGTACAACGATTATGTTGTACTGCTTGCGAATGAATATTAAAGAAAAATACATTAAACGATTTAGTGCAAATGGAATAAGTTGATAAAACAGCAGACAACATTGTTAGGTAGAATGGAAACACTTGAATATTGTTCACAAATAAAACATTTTAATGCAGAAAATTCGCTTCAGTTTGTTGTAATTTTTGTATATTTCAAGATAGGTTTGCTGCCAGGGATGTGTGCAATATTAGCGAAAGGGCATGGAAGCATTGCTGCTGTAGAAATCGTCTTCTACTTTACTGACTGACTGAGCCATTGAGCGAATGAGTGAATGCATACGTTGTAGGAGCTGTTGTGGTAAAGTGTCAAAAACCCACACGTAAAGCAAGGCTTCGCGTCGCCAATCAGCAACAGCTGAGAAGAACCACAATGCAAAATGCCAGATGCTGCTGTTGCTGTTGCTGCCACTGTTGCTGTGGAAGACAAAGCGTTTCTAAAAGTAGGAAAAACGTATCGGCAGCCAAACCAAGCTGAGCAGCAGCAGCAGCAGCAGAAGCAACAATACAGTCAGCAGGCGGGCAGGCAGGTAATCAGTTGGTCGGCAGGGGCCATGTAAACAAGACGAAGCACGCAGGCGCGTGGATAAAGATTGCTCGTGTTGATGGGGTGTACGGATAGCCGGATAAAGCTGTGGCGGATAATGTTGACGCTGGGAACAGCAACGAACGACGCGTCGACGCGTCACGATAACGGCAGAAGCAGCACAGCAGCAGCGGCAGCAGCAGCAGCAGCCAAAGTAACAACATCAGAAACAGCAGCAGCAGCAGCAGCCGCCGCAGCAGCTACCACAGCCACAGCAAAAATCGTCGCACAGCGCGAAGCATGGAAAACATTTTCAAATATAACCAAAGAAATTTGTTTGTTTTGATTCAGTCGTTGCGGGTTTTTTAAGGCGAGCAGACAGCCTGAAGCGAACCAAAGCTAACCGATTCGGCATTACCATTAAACAAATAAACCAAACCCAAAACCAAAACTAAAAAACAATCTAAATAAATATTTAAATAATTTGAACATTTGGCTAAAGTGCGAACTCGAAATTTCTTGCCACCCCCCAAATGGACCAGCTCAAAAACTTGCTAAAAATAAATGTTTTTAACGTGTTTATTTATACAAGTATATATTTTTTTTAAACATTTTATGCATACCAAATTCTAAAAGGATTTTCAATTCAAACAGTTAAAAGAAAATAAACAGTTTTTTTTTTGTTTTTCTCAAGTGCTTAAGTGCAGTGTTCTAAAAATGTTGACGAAATAGCAAATCACAGGTAAATGAATAATACAATATATGAAATGATTAAATGTTGCATGTCCACAAATATTGTCTAGAGACTTACCATAGTTCTGGCCATTGTTTGGACAACAGCTGACGCTCTAAACAATGCCAAGAATTTATTGTTCCCCAGGGCATAGACTAAAGCGCAAATATTACAATAGTCCTTTCTGCACCAATAAAATCCAACCCCAGCCCCAAAGCCAATCCGTTCCTTGCTTATCTCTTTGATCAGACTTTAACACAAAGGGATTATATTAAATTAATGATATCGTGAGTGTGAATAGACAGCTAGTTATTTCAATTATGAAAAAGGCTTTCGTTATTTTATGGCCAAAACTTGTTGGCATTTGTTATTTATTTGAGCACAAAGCTAATTTGATGATTTTTAATACCTTCAGTCCCTTCCCTTATAAACCAATAATAATTAAATGTGAAAAACTTTAAGGGTCCAGAACGTACAAGCTTGCTTTGGAATGTTCCGACGAATTTTGCAAGTTGTTTTTTTTCATTTAAAATTGAAACATATCTCCGCCCATTTCAATTGATCAAAATTGTATGTTGCAGCTGGTGTTGCAACTGCCCGAACAAGTCTCAACTTGTTAGGACCCGTGCACAGTTGACAAGGATTCTTTTACCATTGCTCATTTGCCACTAAATTCCTGAACTATCAAAAGTCGCATAAGAACAAGTGTGCAACGTGTACGAGGGAAACAATAAAAATTCGGTTACTTTTTTAATTTTCTGTAAAACAGTGAAAACTTATAAGACAAACTTGTCCGACTTTCAATTTTGCTCTAGTTTTGTTGAGGGCTACTCTTCATTTTGAGCCCATTGGCTAGGGCAGTTGATTGTGCAATGGTTTTAAATAGAGTTTTGTATGCAAAATGAATCTTATTTTCATTTTACAAATGAGTCTCATAATTGTAACCTTTTAATGATAAAAATAATTTTATTTAAATACATATTAGTAATTATAATGGATTTGCCAACCACTTAAAGTGCACGTCAAGTCTTGGATCAGGTTGACCAACCAAGTAGATCAAGTAGCTTGCAATCCCAAAAGTAGCTGATAGCAGATAATAATTACTTAGTTAATCATATTATCTGTGTAATCTCTAAGTGACTTATTCTGTAGAGCATTTCAGCTTCGATAAGATAACATTGACTTTTTATTTATTTTTTTATTATTATATTTTGTTCTCTGGCTTATTTTTGCCCAAATTGACAATTGTAAAACTTTTGAAAGTATATATATCATATGACAGGATGTTGGCTAGTAACCATTGACTTTAGAGTAGTTTTTTTTTATATATTTTTTTAAAAAGAAGATAGTATTCTGTCGCTCACCCAAATCGATTTTCGTGACAAGTGGCATGTGAACTGAAAACTTACTAAAACTAT
The DNA here is from genome assembly GCA_037043625.1 of Drosophila melanocephala. Classification (NCBI taxonomy): domain Eukaryota; kingdom Metazoa; phylum Arthropoda; class Insecta; order Diptera; family Drosophilidae; genus Drosophila; species Drosophila melanocephala. The sequence goes on along the minus strand of JBAMBD010000015.1, from coordinate 1,503,356 downwards.
TTGGAATGCATTTAAATAAAGTGCTGTTCGAGCAATTCAAGAATAGTACCAAGTCGGTTGCAACGCTGCTTTAAAAAAAATAAAAATACTTGATTGTTGAAGTTGCAAATCTTATAGAATTCAATTCAAAGCCACACTGAACTGAGCTGAACTGAACCAAATTGGAGTCCATACAACTTGAGTACCACACGTGCCGCGCATATAAATCAATACGGTCATTAACATTAATGAACCAATTGGCATTAACCTGCTTTGCCAGAAGCATTGGCAGCAATTCTCAACCGGCCAAAAAGTTAGTCACATTACAGCCACAGTCGCAAATAGCATTATGTATGTCACAATATAATTACCCTGTAAAATTAAAAAAAAAAAAGACTCGAGAGATAGAGAGAGAGAGGCAGACATAGAAAGGCATGTCGAAAGATATTGGGAAGATCGAGAGAAAGCGCTTGTGTGTGAGAGAGAGAGAGGCAAGTATCTACAGGAAGGGAGAAAAGAGTATTTTAAGCTGCTCTTTCCGCCTATATATCTTATTTTTTTTAAAGACAAAGTCTCTTGTAATTGCAACTTATTAATAATTAACATATTGACAATTAAGTACAGCAATCAAAGAAAAAAAATAAAATGCCTTCATAAGATATGTTGTTTATTTTTGACCTGCGTCTACACCACAGAGTACGAAGCAAAAAAAAAATACAAAAGCCAAAAACAAAAAATGTATAAATGAAATAAAAGAAGCGTTTGGCCAACATTTTTTCAAGTTTATTGCAAAAATGTAGCGAAAAGTTGCAGAGCAAAAAGAAAAAAAAGATAATAAAAAGAAGGAGCGAAATAGCCGCAATACCAAGCTGTGCCAAAACGTACCCGTAATCACAACCATAACCATAGGTAGAAAACGAACGGAACCCTTTTGAAAGAGCTTGGTGACCTTGTCTTCCTTAACCCCTTATTTGAGGAGGATCTTGGGGGGTGGGCAAGCTCTATGCGCGCAATTTTGAAAGAAAAACATTAACAAGAAATAACTCTGCACTCGCTCGTCATCCCTCTCGACAAGCGCGTTTTAACTTTGTTGCTTGGTTGCGTTCAGTTGGCTTATTTGCTCTTAACCATTTGTATTCTTTTTTGCACTCACCCACTCAGAGCCTACAAAGGACCCACATCTGAGCCTCAATGTATGTGTTCTGTCTTTTTCTACCCTTTGTAGAGGATGCCATAATTAAGTCGGGAAGTGTATAACTCATTAAACAAAATGTTCCAAAACTTATTAAGCATATATATTCATGATCAGCATCAGGTGCTGAGTCGATATAACTATGTCCGTATTTTCCTTAGTTTCCAGGCGAACTAGTCTCCCAGATATCTTGATGAAACTTGCACCAAAACTGTTTTCTTGCCTCAGTACATGTGTCAGTATTGGCCGAATTCTATTACCATATCATATTACTGCGATATTAAATTACAAATTGAGGATGATTTGGTGTTTGCAAAAGCCCAATCGTAACTCATGGAGTTTTGGAGTTTGGTTTTGGACTTTGAAACAGCGAAATAAGCGAAACAGAAATAAGGCTGTGTGTTGACTAATATCTACTGTTTAATGCTAAAAACATTTTGGCAAAAATTATGAAAATCCTACTATTTCATAAAGTTTGTCATGAAACAATTGTTCACATTATTAAGTATATAATGATGCAAGGGTATTAAATCTTCGGCGCTCTGTCACGCTGGGCTGTTTTGTTTCATTTTTTTCCTGTTTTTTTTGTGTTGGGTGTCAGCTCTCTGGTGGGTTGCGCTTAATGGCACCTGTGGCTGCAGGCTGCTGGCTGCTAATCATGATTTTAATGACCTTTCGGCAGCGGCTGGCTCAGTGAGCCAGCTAACCCGTTCTGGCCACAAGACTGATTTCGTGTTCACGAATTTACGAGTGGGTCGCTGAAAGGTTTATCAAACAGTGGTCTTTCTGACCACAGGTTGCAATTAAATTTTTAAATGCTTTACAACTTGGCAAACTTGTTGTTGTTATGGCGGTTGATTGTACAAAGAAATTATAATTTAACCAGTAGCTGGAAGCTGCTGGTAACGTGGCGTTGATTGAGTACTAAGCACATATTTAATTTGACTCGTTTCTTTTGTCAACATTAAAAAGGAAATTGCTTCAAAACTTTTTAAAATGTTTATAAATAAAATATACCGAATAGTCACCTTAAATTAGTTCTACCTTAAAGGAATTCTGCAAGCGACATTTTTGTGTCTTATATTTTACAAAATGTTAAGCATTATAAATATATATATATATACACGTATTTATATTAGTGTAGAAGGAGAGTATATATATGAAAGAAGAGTCTGAGTGAAGTCAAACTACACAAGTTGTTGATCTTAAGTGTGAACTGTATATTTTGGCAGTTATTAGGCCTATTCAACCATTGATACATTTTTCACATCAACCACTTTTTATATTTGCCTGTATTCACTTCGAATATTAACACGTTAATTAAAAAGGACGGACCGTCGGCACTTTATACCTAAAAGTATAAGAATGCAGCAATGAATATACAATGAATATTAGTAATTGCTAAGCATATGGACAGCAAAAAGAAGTGGGAGATTTGCTAAATGGGCCAATGGCTATCAAATGACAAAGTTCATATTGAGATTGTTAAACATTGGATTCCTTTCTGGGAAAGTTCCGCTGGCGCTGCTGCTGCTGCTGCTGCTGCGCCGACCTTGGGTAATACAATAGCCCAAAATTCGACACCACAACAAACATCCAAAATATATTTCATTTCAATAATTTCATTTCGATGCCTGATGGCCAGTGATTGGCCAGTTTCGATCCGGTTTCAGTTGCAGAAGCGAGCTCATGGGCTCTGTCAACATTGGCACAACGCTGTGTTTACTCGCTCACAAAAAAGGGAGGAAGAAAAAAAGGAAAAACATTCACATAAGAACACACACACACACACACACACACAGACGCACACATGCAAAAGCAGAAAGAAATATGTTAAATCGACAACATATTGAATTTAGATTTAGTGTCGCCGCGGAGCAAAATGAACCAGTCGTTTGGTGGTCGGTTAGAGTTCATCGTCTAGGGGAATATGTAAACACAGGGCGCAGGCTGCACAGGAAGCTGAATAAATTGTGCTGCCGCAAGTTCATTGACGTCAATTCGTTCATTGCGCCAAAAATGAAAAGACAACAAATGAGAGTCGCACATCACACTATACGATTCCACAGCATGGTATAGCTGTGGCATGTTCCGGACTCAGGATGACAACTTATGTAAATGTATTCAGTTGGTGTGAGGCAATTACGAGGCACAACAATAATCACAGGGCATCAAAAGCGGCAGATGCAGCGCGCTAATGTGTCCAGGGAGCGTGAGCCAATAATGAAAAGAAAGCAGCTAGAAAAGAAAAAAGCAAGGCAGTTTCATTCTCCTTTGATGCCCCAAAGAAACGAGCCGCAACAGCATGCGCCAAGCTGCCAAACAACAATGTGCGGCAAACCAAACGGCAGCCGTTGAAATGTTGTGCAAACAATGAAAATGGATTCCAGCATTGCCAGTCATTCTTTAGCTGCTTCTCCTCCCATTGTACATGCTCCTAATTTAGCTGCTGCTCCTAGCTGGCAGCTGCCTGTAGTCTGTTCATGCAACAGGTTATCTGATGCCGCTGTTACTTGCCCCCATTCATCAGATGCCTACGACCCACAGCAACTGTGTTTAGTCTCAACACACACACACACACACACACACACAAACAAACCAAAAAGGAAAAAAGGGAAGAAAAAACTTGGCATTTTGGCAACTCTATGGTAGAAGTTGAGCGAAAACATACTATAAGTACTCACATTTCGGCAGAAATTGTTGGCTCAAAGCCTGGATAAATATTCGTGCAATTTGAGAAATCTGGCTGAAGTTTGATAAAGTTCGGCACTTTTTCAACCTCGCCGCATAAATGTTTAGATATGAGAGAAAAGCGTTGTGGCATTTTTTTCTTCGCATTTATGAATAATTGTGTTTGTTATGAAATCAGACATAATATTGTTGTCTATATACAATCGGTTCTTCCGTCTATCAAGCTTGATATTAAACATAATAATGCTGATTCTGCTCCACTTTCATATGAGTATTCGTTGTCGTGAATGAGTTGCAGCTGATTTTGATAGCATTTAATCCGAAAGCAACCAGAATATCATGAAAAGCCTTTTTCCTTTAGTATTTAATCTGATGCCCAATCACATTTCGAATAACAAATGTATTGCAATTTAAACTCGTTGATGACTTCCATAGAAGTTTGACTCTTAGCTTTGCAATTAATTTCAATATGAATTCATTTTCCCCTTCGTTGCAAAGGAGTCGAGGCTGTTTAACTGGAATTTCTAACGTGACATGGCCAAATGTTTGTATGAAATTCATAATGCAAATATTTGTAAGAGCAAATTTCATATTTATGAGTCAATGATTATGCAAATGTGAGCAAAATAAATTGGGAAGAGAGTTCTGAAGGCTGATGCGATTCAATTCAATTAAATTTGCTTTATAACTCATTTGTTGGCATTTGTAATTTGTGGTCTTGGCATTCGATATAGGGAGCTATTTAAATAGTAATTGGCAAACAGACATTGTTGATATTGAAAATACAATTTATTTATGTATACATTTATTTCTAAATTTATACTTGCGTACTTAATAATTACTCTCGAAACTGTTGACTAATGTCTGCAATTAATAACACATCCAAAAGTACACGCACCTGCCCCGATTCACGTTTGTGTAATTAGGACACCTGCCGCGTATGGGGAAAGGGGTGCTGGAGTGGGAGGTGGCAGTACAGGCAGCACTCAGACATCTTTGCCTAACTAGCTCTGCAAGCAGAACGTTTATAATTCATAATTGTTGTGCCCTGCTAATTAACACATCATTAGACATGTGTGTGTGTGTGTGGGTGTGTGTGTGTGCTAATGCGTGTGCTTAGTCGAATAATTGTTGCCACTGAAATAGCTTTTGTGGTCGGTTCACGCTATCCGCTATAGTTGTTTAAAGCTCCGCTTCTGCACTTAAAGTGCAAGAGTGGTCACAACATTACTCATGCGCACAGTTTGCAATTGTGACATTTGCATATCGGTGTTTGCATAAATTGATGACATCAAATGTTGCATTAATCAGTTATGACACAAAAGCAGCAGAACATGCTCAACGGCCAGATAACCTGTATGGTATAATTATGAACTTAATCTCTAAAAAATGCATATAAGACAATCACATCAAATTAAAGGTGTGCAAAAGCTCAAACATTGAGCTCATCTTGCACACCTTGCAAGGCCTTATCACAAAGTGGGTACACAAAATGGGGCACACATATATTAATTGGTATCCCAGCAAAAAGTGGTACAAGACGAGCACAAAATATGCGATTGTAAATGGTGTCTATGGTTTTGTTTTGCGCTCTGTTGCCTTTCCTGGAGTTCCATTAACTTTATTTAATCATTTATATATGCAATCAAATTTACTGATTATGCAAGAATACATAGTTCACCCACACACACACACACACACACACATATATGAATATATATATATATATATATGCATGCCATATAGATATACCTGTGATATATATATATATATACCTGTGACTAAGGCCATACATACCTACCAATATCATATGCGTATCACATCTATCGTATGTTTGTACTTACATTGATATGCACACTTTTGGCTGCCACTGTCTGTCATTTTGACTGGCTCACGCCCATAAAACGCCCAGACGCCCACACGCACATAGAGATGGGTACGCACACAAATCAAATATATATAATAAAGTGCTTGCTATTTATTCTGCTCTTTATTCTTCTTCTTATTGTTATTATTATAATTTTGTATTTTTTTGGTTACCTTTCTTATACCCTGCTCGTCTGAAATGCCAAATGAAGTCACAAATATGAAACATTAATGTTTAAATAGAAAAATAAATATATTGCAGAAAAGCAATAAAATATATATTATTGCATCTGGATTATCAGAATGTTACTCTATCGCTTGCATCGCCAATTGGTACGATCTTAGTACAGGGTATCTTTGACAATTTCATTAATGTTTTATGCGTAGCCCCGAAAAGTGCGAAATCGATGAGTGACAGTTGAGTGTTGTTGCTACTGCTGTTATTGTTGTTGTTGCTGTTTTTTTTTTTTTTTGATGCATGTGTTCTGCAGACCCTTTTATCGTCAACTTTATCGACAGCAGTTGTTTCGTCCTTTGAATTTAAGCAATCGGTTTTGTTTTTGCTTTTGCCATGTCTTTGCATTTTGTTTATTTCATTTTGAGGATGCCATTTCATATTTGAACATTGTGTTTTCGGCACAAGGATTACGGTAATGTCTTGGCAACCAGAAAACCCTTTTACAATTGAATGAATGAAAACAATACAAATGCCAGAACAACATATGTATGTTTGTACCTACCTCCTGACACCCAAAACTGGTAGAGCTTCTGGCAAATTAAATTGTTTATCCAACAGATAATTTAACACAATTATTAATTAAATTGATGGTTTAAATTTAGACGAACTGTCATTGTTTACGGCTTTCGGCTTAAGGTCTATTGTTAATTGCTTATTGTATCCATGTGCTACTTGTGGCAGCTGACAAACGATTGAGTTGGGCATTCCTTTTGTGGGGAATGACTTGATGGCCAGTCAACAGCTTTGATTTATTGACTATGTGTCCTGCCTATGGCCATGGTGATTTATGCATTGAACCACTTCTTAAGCCATAAATTCAACGTACACATATGCATATGTATGTGTATCTATTTATATGTGTGGGAAAATTGGCTAGTCACTTGACTGCACTTGAATGTGGGGTGAGAATGCAGAACGTGATATTAATTTATTTTGAGCCCAGTAATTATCAAAGTAAGTACAGTCATTAAGAATCATATTATTTAAAGAGTCGTATTATCTTCATATTGGTGAACTCCATTATGCCCAACATTTCGTGCATTTGCATTCTTAACATTTCGCGATTCTATTATGAGTCACTGTTGTCGTTAAAGTGTGAATGACAAAATAAACGCATGATTACAAAAAAATTAATTGAAATATTAGACAGGTGATACCCACTTTTCGCAAAGAACGCAATAAATAAGAAACAAATTTAAAAGGAAGAAAAATTAATAAGAATATCATTTCTAATTTGCTATCAATTTCATCAATATTAATAAATTATAGGAAATAAATGACATTCATTAAATTATAATTGTATTGTGTTACGCTTATACCTTTCTTGAAATATCAGCTGACAGACAGTTCGCAACATCGATACGATGTTCGATTAATCATCGCAAAAAACATAAAACACTCTGGGCGAATTTCTAAAATTCTAAACATACTTTTCGAATGTTTAATGTACAGAATGTTGTCCCCTATGTGAAAATGTAGAAGCAACAACTTTTCATTGATTATTGATGGTGGAAACAGGCAATTACTCAGCCTTTAAGTACCAGTGGCCCCTCGGCTACCCCCTGCTAATTACAATATAAGATTGGCAATGGCTTACAAGCAATCAGTAACATGCAAGACTGTGCCACTAACTGGCTGTCCAGAGGTCGGCACATCATTTGTCGTATGGCTGGGTGAATGTTTTAGTGGCTGCTCGGCTGACAGCTTAAATGAATAACAAAAGCCACTAGCCAGTGTGTTCAGTACCCCCACGCATAATTTACACGCCATGCGGCCAGCTTGTCGTTTTGCCGCACTGTTGCGTTGCTGCGTTGCTGTTTTGCTGCTTTTGTCATTTTGACGCCTTCCCACCGTGATGTGTCGCGTAATGAATACTCATTAAAATATGAGAAGGAGACGAGAAAAAAAACGACTAGTGGCAGGAGGGTTGCAGGGTCGCGGACAGCATATCTCGAGATGCTTATGCAAAACTCATCACATATAAGTTTTTTATCTCTCGTTCACTGTGCTCTGACCTTGTGGCGGGCTGCTTGTCACAGCTGTCGTATACGTAACGTGCGAACTTTCATTGATTTTATGCGCTGTATACACGCAGGTGTCTGTCATTTTTATGATTCTCGGCCAAACTATGTTGTTATGTGTTTATGCCCAAATTGTAGTTATCACAGCATTTAATACGCAACATTTAATGTGTCCAATTTCACACTGGCTGGGCATTTTAATTTGTTTTGCTGAACTTGAGCAAGTTTCGTGCAGCCTGTGGCAGGAGAGGGGATCTCTTTTTATCAAAGTTATTAGTCGACCGCATAAAAGTGAGCTGCAACTAAAATGTAGTAAAGCATAAAGACTTTGGTCTGGAAAGTTGGCCAGAAAACTTATTGACTCTCCGAAGTTTGATTAAGACTTGTTTCTATTAGCTGCTGCTGATGCTGATGCTCATCATTATGAGAATGATAAAGAGGCTGGCCAAGTTAAGGCAGGTGCTGTATCCATATGAATTTAAGTAAAATATTATAATTTTAATGACAAATCTGATACAGCGCCAAGTTATTTGATCTTATGAATAATAACAACGGGAACAACAAGCAAACAAGCAATTGTTGCCAAGGCAGTTGCTCCCCATTAAAATACTAAAAACAGCAAACAGAAAATTAAACAAAAATAAGTAAAAAAAAGACAAATATAGAAATTAACAGCACTGGGCTCTTTGAATAGCAGCTACCCAGAAGGAAAGTAATGAAAATAACGAATATTATAGCTAAACAAAGATCAAAAGTAAACACACACAGCCATACACACTCGTACACACTGAAATGTATTAATTTGTGTGTTGGTTGGCAAAGTTTTATGAGCCAGACTTCAATTATTTTGTGTAGTTGGCCGGACAAGGTCCAACAATAAAAGCGAACGTAACTGCAACAATTTTCGACATATTTTTACTTATTTATTTATTTACTCATTTTGTTTTTGCGGCCACTCCCCAGACACACAAGGCCCCGGCACTGACAATTAGCCACGCCAATTAGTTGCAACATTATTACATTCCACAATTATTCGGCTTACATAAAAAAATGTAAGAAGCACACACATAAATAAACCAACACACACATTGAACACTGCTGGGGGGCTCCTGTGGCTTCCTTTGCGGCTGCTCTTGCTTCTGCTACTGATTTTGCTTTTGCTTCTTTTTTTCTCCACAACCGTCTCCAAGCCAATTTCCCCAATGGCATATGCAGCACATTTTATGTGCCTGACTTATTAAAAGCAGATTCTACTCACAATTTGCATATGAGTCGCATTCTCAAGACGCGTGTATTATACGCCACAAACACGCACCCATTTTATACATACAAGATACCATTCACCCAGACTCCAACTCATACTCACACACACACACACACACACAGATATGATTGTCGCTTTTATGCTCTGACAGCTTCAATTTAGCCAGCCTGTCTGTTATCCTTGCTCGTCTCTGCATCTTTATTTTTGTTACTTTTATTGTAATTGAGCGATGATTTTTATAGATAAAACTAGAATAAAACCATTTATGTCTTGTTGCGTATGCGTAACATTCTCAAGTACCTCAAAGTGCAGCCGCAAAGCAGGCAACAATTTGTGGTAAAACGGTCTCCAATTACCAAAAATTCGCATCGCAAATATTTGGCCTATTTATTTTGGACAAGTATGCATTACAGTCTCCAGATATTTTGAATTTAAACATTAAAATTACGGAATATTTGGTATAACTTAAGTACGTCAATATACATTGGCTTCTATGTGAACAAGCATTAATGGAGCTAAGTTAACTATGGAGCAAATAGGAATCATTGGCTGCGTGGACTTTTTGGTTACTGTCAACTTATATACCATTTGAGTAGCTTAAAAATTGGTTAGAGACTTTATTGTAATATCTTAGAAAACATTAGAGCAGTCTGAATATTATTTGCAAGTTATTTAGACTGTGTTGTAGAGCAGGTCTGAATGGTAATAGAATACACATTTATAAATACTTTTGAATTGAATACATATTGAATTAAAAACTATATTTATTTCAAACGACCCCTTATTATTATTATTATTCGAAAGTTTGCTATCTCGCAACCTCTCCGATCTATTGTTGTCCTAAAATCGGCAGAGTTTACCGACTAAATCTTCTTTAGTTAGATGACTTCTTAGTTCTTGTTCTTCTCTCTGTTAACAGACTGTTGAGTCTTCTAAGTCTATTCTTTCTCATAGTTTTTACTTGATTGCATTTTTTTGATTATTGTCGCCAAAATGACATTTGGCTTTTCGGAGACTTGGTAACACAACTGAAATCGCTAAATAATTGCTAGATAATGACTAATCAGCATAAAAGGTTTGGCTCTAGAAAATAAAAACTGATCAGTTTTGGCACTAAATTCATATTTTCATTATAAATTGCCTTGAAATTAAAGTCATTGTGAATCATATTTTGGGAATTGTTTTGCAGTTAAAGTTTCAATTATTGCAGTTCTTGACAAAACTCTGTTTTTGTTTTAAAATGTCTTTCTTTCTTCTCTAGGTAAATATATAGAATCTATTAATATAATATAATATTTAACTTTCCTTCTAACAACATTTAATATTCGTCCATGCAAAATGGATTTGAATGCTTATGCAGCGTCCCAAGTTGGCTTACAACTTTGGCTCTCTGCAATTCAGATGTTATTGCCAGAGCGATACTTGTTTTGCATGCATTTGGCATTACTTAAGCGGATGTAGCGGACCATCCGTAGTTAGTTTTCCGTCCGTAACTGCACTTATCCCCCGGTCGGAGCAGCGCAGACTAAGCTGTGTATACAGCGAAGCAATTGCATATATTACGTATACGCAATACGATTGCCCTGCAGGTACTCACATATTTTGTAATTTATTGCGCTTTGTGGATATTCTCTTGCGCATTTGGTTTTCTTTGCCGACTTCCGTGCCAATTGCCACACGCTAAATTTATATATAAAGCAGAGCATGGCAAAAAAAAAAATTAAATGGATATACATATAAATGTACGTATATCTGTTTATACATTGAAGTGGCAACACGCGCGGCAGGGTTTTGTTTACGCTAAGCCCAACAGGCAAAACCCACTAGTACAACAAGCATAATAAATGAAAATTCCTTAAAAATTATTATTATTTTTTATTATCGTGCAACAAAAGCGACTCAAACTAAGTCGAGACGGGACGACACGAGACGCCACGTTGAGCCGGCATTTGCATTTTCAAGTTGACTTAACTTAAATTCAAGTTGTATCATAAAAATTAATGAACTTCAAGAGCAACAGAACCACAAGCCCAGTTCATGTGGACTGTCGACTGTGAATTGTGCTGCCGAGTTGGGCAAAACATTTTAGCAGGCTACATGAGCCAGACGAGCACTGGAGTTACGCTAATACAACTGAGAGCAGCAAACAATAAAACATTCACATTCAACGATGAGCATTCCCGGCACACCAACCGCAGCCCGTCCTCCCAGTTACATTAGAAACAATTGAGAGGAAACACTTGAAGCAGACGAAGTGCAGCAAAACCCAAGCCAAGTTCCTGCAGCGGAAAGGCAAACGCAAACCAGCTGAAAAATTACGCTCAACTCCGAGTGGAAGCGCTGTTAAATGAGCGTGTAGCCGCCAGCAACAACAGTAACAACACCAACAACAGCAACAACAACAGCAAAGACACCCGAAGCGGTAGCTGCACCAACAACTGCGGATATAAAATGAAAATACAAGTGCGGTTGCAACATTGTAGACGCAACAGTAAATTGTGAACTATTTAAGTGCCAACAAAATGCAATTTAAGCTGACTGGTAGAACAGATAAGGCCAATATTGAAAGACGAAGATGCAAGAGAGGTAAACACTGAAAATGCTTTAAGAGATGATGAAATCAAAAGTGTACGCAAATGCAATTATGAGTAACAGCCAGAGATGGGTAACAGCTTCAGACGACAGGACATTTTCCAAGATGTTCCGCCAATAAAGTGGTTTTCTTGGACATTTGTGGAAGCTTAGCAAGAAAAGCAATGCTTGACTCCAAGCACTGAGTTAACTGTTCAAATGGAAAATAAAGGAGAATGGAATTTGTAAACATTTATTGTAACTTGGAAACTGTTGCAAATTATTAGATACTTTTTGGAGAATTATTGTAACTTGGAAATTGTTGCAAATTGCTAGATACTTTTTAGAGAATTGATGGCTGAACAGAATCGTACTGATAGGGACCACGTATATAAGATCGCCAAGGCCTCGGCTACTGTAAGATCAGCTAATTTTGACAAAACCAGATTCTTGTACATTTATCTCGAAGTTTGCCAGCCTGCGGTATCTTTGTGACAATCGGATAACAAGTTGCTGGTGATCTTCGCGCACTCGGGCGATTGTATTGTATATAATATTAGTGCTCTGTGTGCTGATTGTGTAGTCAATTGAATTTTATTCGGAAAAATAACAATATCATGGCACAGTCAATTTCATAAAATTTCTTTTGTTCCAAACTCCCGCACAAACAAAATAAATTCTCGTTCAATTGAATAGCATAGAAATATGTAAATTTTGTTATTTTTATTTTTTTTTCCTAGCAGCGACCTAAAATATCTATACCCAAATAGACATAGACAAAGACACACACTAAATGAAGTCAAAGAATAAATGGTGCGTAAAACTGATGACGCGACACGTTGACAATTGGCAATTGACATTCTACAAGAGCAACAACAACAAGTGCACAACCAAAACCACAATTGACTTTGTTCCTAATTAAAGTGTCAGCGCGTTATTCAACAAAATTCCATCTTTGTTTGCTTAATAATAAGCACACATATAAGGGTCAGCTGATATTGGGAATTCGCTTTGAACTATCTACTAAGTGAACGTGAACGTAGACGAAATCTCTCTGCTTTGATATATTTATTATTATTGTGGAATTTGCGCTTTTACAAAATATAATTTTTTTTTTTTTTTAATTTCATCAATTTACAACATCAGTAACAACCATCCTTCAAAATTGATGTATTTTCACTTAACAGCGTCTCTCAAGAATATGACAAGCAACCGATTAATGTATATATTGTAAATGAGCGATTAATATCTAAATATGTCATTCTTAAATATAGAAATCTTTTGAGCTAGAATCTAATGCTTTCTTTTTGCTTACGGATATTTTCCATTTTCGCTGAGCTAGTGCGACCCGCCCATTGGAGAAGCAGATGCTAACTGGGCCACGCCCAACAACTTAATCAACGGCAGGACCATTGTCGAAAATACGAGAGCAAATAATGCAAGTGGAAGCAATACAAATACTATGAAAACTAACACTTTTGGGAAAGGGGCCTAGGACCAGAGGACAGGGGATATGAGATAGTGGATAGGGTTCAGAGGGAAGGGGCCAGGGGGCAGAGGCCGGGGGCTTGGGGTGAGTTACGGGGTCGTGTACAGCATTGGAATCTCGGTTCTGAAGACTACTTACTGTCCGCAGGCCCCAGACCGCTGTCGGGTTGGCATCTCATTTATCAAGTGGCAAAGAAACAAACGCGAGCCCATTGTTATTATTGCGAAATAAACGAATGACGCACAGACGAACACGGAGACGGAGATGGAGATGGAGACGGAGACGTTCCCGGCGCACAGATACAAATTGCTATGTTCAAAAATATGTTGTCGTGTAATTTGGCCTGACACATTTGCCAAGCCCCCAAACACCCCCATACAACATGCCACACATTAAGCAGCCAAGTGGCGTCCATCCCTTTCATTGAATATTAATGCTTTCGTGACCAAAACTCTTTCGGGCACAATCAAAACTGAATACATTGATTATATTTATGGCATCTACCGAAAAAATGTATTGAACAAGCGTATACATTTCATATGCCCCACTCGAAGTTTTTCTTTTAATACCCTGAACCGAATCAAATTGTGTAAAAAGGGTAGAATGGTTTTGTGCAAATGCAGGAAGCATCTACGATCCTATAGAGTACATATATACATTCCTCCCCAGGATATGTTAGTCCGTCCGTCTGTATGTATATACGGCTCTCAGAGACTATAGAGATTGGAGACTTCAAATTTGGAATTTGCTTTATTTATTTGATCGATAACTGATTATCGATGTTTGTGTGTATTCTGCAGCCCCTACAAGCATTACGACAAAATTATTATACCCACTGCATGGAGAAAAGAATAAAAACATATTTAGGATATCAGGTCTGGACAGGAGTTGTGTATTTAGAAATTTCACTTGCATTTGGGCACTTGGCGCTTAATATGAATAAATAAGGTAACAGTTGTTGCTTTGTATTATTTTTGTATGTCTTTATTTATTCGGGATTTTTTTCCTTGTGCATAAAACATTGAGCATACGCCCCGTGTGACGCCTTTGCATCCAATTGAGATATTTAACAAAAGGCTGACGCAGCGATTTACCTTTTTGGGGTGTGTGTGTGTGCGAGTGTGTTTGACTGTGTTTATGTGTGAAATGGATGTGCAACATGCTCTGCATCTTTTGACACACACACGAGCGCCAACACAGCACAGTGGTCTGAGTTGAAGTTCAGTTTAACAAAACGATAATCCAGTTAAGTTATTTATATCTTTGATCTCTTCACCTGCCTTCAGATGAAGCACGTCAAATTGCATATTTTGTTAGTGAAAGTCCATTTGATTTATTGCTGTAAACAAATCAATTCTTATTGATAGCACATTCAACAGCATTCAGTTCACTGTGCAATGATTTCGCTTTTCAAAAAGGCTCAAAGGGCGTTTCCGTACCCAATTTTCCATGCTCTGGTCATGCATATGCAGACGCATGAGTGAGTGTGTTTGTGTGCATGTGCGTGTGCGTGTGTGGCATTGACCAACTCTCCTCTGCCAGTAAACTACTTATAACATTTTTGTTACATTTTTATTTGCCTGTGTTCTATATATACATATATATACATATATATTTTTTTATATTTTATATATATATATATGTATGTATATTTCTTTTGTGTGTAATTTTTTGCTGCTCGTTGAACGCTCGTTTAGGCACCGTTTTGTCATTTTGTTACAACAGTAAACCCCCGTCCTGGTCACGGGTAGGGTGCTTGGCAGTCCTGGGCGTGTGTGTGCGCCTTAAATGTCAACCCTTTTCAAAAATAGTCAGACACGCCAACCAAATGTTTACTCCGCCTCCAATCTCCATTTACAGTAGTAGCAACGAGCATCGTAAATTTTCGGCTCGTTTTTGACGCAATTTACATAGACACTGTGTGTGTGAGTGTGTGTGTTTGTGTGTGTGTGTGCGTGTGTGTGTGTGTGTGTGTTTGTGTGGTTGTGTGATGAGGCGTGTGGCACATAGACAGATAAATAAAATTGTATTATTAACACATTTGAAATGCCAGGCAACGTTTGGTCAAATGTTGCTGATACGACCAGGTCATTAGTTGCAAGTTCAGCATGGCCCTGTCCCTGTACCTGTTTTATTGGATTTGTGTGCCTGTGTGCTTGTGTGTGTGTGTAAGCTGGCACCTAATATCCTTTCGCTCAAATTGTTTACATGTCAGCATTGTCAGGCATTCGTCTGTTTGTCGAACTGTCCCATAAATCGCAGCGTCTGCATGTTAATCTCCGGCGCACACAGATTTCAACTGCCGACTGGTCAGTCAGTCCGACGACTGGGTTTGTTGTCAACCCGGCCAGTAACTCGTATAATCCACGGTGTCTGTGAATCTGTCTGCCTGTTTGGCTGTCTAGTAGCTGGCAGCTTCAATATTGTGCAGTCGAGTTTAGAGTGCAATTACTTTCATATCAAAGTTGAAAGTACTCGCAAGAACAATAGGACGACCTCGATATTTGTTATTTATGGACTCGGAGCTGCTGCCTTTGTCCTTTTGCTTATGCAACACCTTTAATAATTAACATTTTGTATAGCAATAGCTAAATTAATATTATAATTAATAATTACAATGGAACATAAGACTAACTTGAGATTTAAAGCAATCAGTCCCAATTATTTCACTTCGCCGACGACAATCAGGACAAAGACTTTGTTCGCAATTATTGGTTTTGTTCTTTAAGTGTTTACTCTCCGTCTGCAGTCAGCTAACATTCCTATCTATATATATATATATATATGAGTATTTGTGTTATTGTCTGTGCAGCAGTTTTTTCTAGAGAGCAGAAGCTACATCAATTTGCTAATTAAAAAATATATAAAAATAATATAGAAGAAGTGAGAATGTTGCACTCAAACGTGACTGACTGCAGAATACTCTGAGTTCAGTGTTCAACCAGCTGATAAGAACCTTTTCTAATGGAAAAAGGTCACCCGTTTACATTTTAACTTTTGTGAATCAAGCAATAGGTTTTATATACCGTTTCCTAAGAATTTTAGGTCGAACGGAACGACAGACAGCAATATGCCAATATACCCCACTAGTTTAGGTATCAGAGCATAAACACACACGTATACAGAGGGCTAAATAAGCTACTAACCAATACCCGAAAGTCTTAACTTTGTACTTTGTCTTTACTCTTGATAAGGAATATAAATTAGTTGGCGATTTCTAATTATTCTGCTTGGTTAAAGCGCAGCGGGCTCCTTTCCGTTTGAACTGTTAACGACACACAGCCATAAGTAAAGTCTAGGCAGAAATTAATTGAAATCTCTCGAATAAATGGCGTGGGAAGCAAATACAAAATACAGCTAAAATATTTGTTTGTTGAGGTGCACAGAGACTGAGTAGCTAATTTGAAGCCTAGCCGAAATGTGTTTGGCGCAGGTTGATGGACAAAGAGGCTCATCTGCAGCTTCTGCAGATTCTACAACTGAGGAGACGTCCAACCAAGAGGCGATGGATTGCATTGTGTTTTGTTTATATTAAACATTGGCAGGATCACAATTCAGAGCTTCAATGTTGTTTAGTTTTGGTTTTGGTTTTGCATGTTAGCTGAAATGTGCTCGCATTGACCCTCATTTGCAAGGGGTCGCGCATACTTGTGTGTCTTTTGGTTGGGGTCACGAGTTTGTGTGGCAATTAGCAGCAGCAACAGCCTCTTCTGTTGACCTAACGGAAAATTAAATGAGGCGCGGAGTGAGCTGTAACCGAAACTGAGCAACGGCTTGTGCAATTTATGTGAGCTCAACATTTTAGACGGCATGTAGCCTAAAAGCAAATTAAAATTCGGTCAGGCAACCCTGCCCACAAACTGATGCAGGCTGGGTTGTCACTCAAAGTACTTTGCACATTACTCATTGTCAACCGTTCGAGCTGTTGATGAGTGCGACTTTGCAGGCTTTGTCAGCGGTGGCAAGTGACAAAATTATGAAAAAAAAAAACGAAGAAAATTAAATATTTAGCCTGGCTGCTGACCAAAAAGGGTAGGCATAGGCAGCACTTGTCCATACTTGTGATATATGTGCACACATATATACATATATACACATATATACACATACTTCAATTTGAACAAATGGCATTCCTTATCAACTGGCACGCGGCCAGTCAGCCTAACGGGCATATGCGTGATAAACGACTGAGAGCTGACAGCAGTCTGCAGCCCTTCCTCACCATGTATAAATCAATATTATATCTATGAAGAAATATTAATAAGTTTCCGTATTCTCAGTTTTCATTGCATGTGAAAAATCGACCAAGGAAGAAGGAAAAGTGAACACGAGCACCCGAGAAGAGTAAGTGGCAATTATTTAATATAAATAAAGTTTTGATATAAATTTGATCGAGATCTTGAGATTTAAGAAGCAGTATATTTTTGTGAGTTGTTGAAGTTCAACAGTGCCTAAAATGCTGTCCACGCAGGACCTTCCCAGGACCTGTCCAACTTGTAATGTAAAGCGAAAAATGTCCTTCCATTGGCTGTAATATTTATTATGCTGCCACTTGCGAGTACGTCAATATCGATTCGAGTGCACTTGAGGGTTATCTCCGGGTATATTTTAAGAAATTCAGTTAAATAAAATATGGCAAAAATAAAAGGCGAAAAAAAAATTCACTTGGCATAAAAAGTGAATGAAAGCACAAGAAAAGCAACAAAATTAACAATCAGCCGTTGCACTCACACTTTAAAGTCGATGTAAATGCTGTTGTTAGTGTTGTTGTTATTATTGTTGCTATTGTTGTTGCTGTTGCTCGTTGCTGGCCAATCGTAAATTGTGAGCTCGTATCTTGATTGGCATTTTGAATGCCACTTGGCTTGTCTTTCAACGGCAGCGAAAGCTGTGGGCGTTCATTTTTAGATTGAGGGCGACAACAACAGCAACAACAGCAAAGAACCACAACAACAACGACAACAACAATGACATGAACAACAATAACAAACATCGAGCAGCACTGGACAATGAACGCTATGACCTTTGCTGCTATTGTTGTTGTCGTTGTAGGCGAGCACTGCTTTTCGATTTTCAAATACTTAACAAACAAGTGGCAAATGTTTGAATCACAATAACAACAGCAACAACAATACCAACAAAGGACAACAAATTTATGTGCCACACGAGCCAGTCTGGTTGAGATTTGACATCCACTTAATGCGAAATTGTGCACTGAAGTGTGCGACTCTAATGCAGACCCATTAGAAACTAAAGAACTAACTGCCAAGCTAACTAACAGACTAAGTGCCAAACAGAGGAAACTCAGATCTCAGCATCATTTATGATATCGCAGTTAATGGAAGTTGTCCGTGCTTATATCTCAGTATTTCCCTTCAGAAAAACTTGGTAAAGAATTTTATGAGTCGCGAATTGCGTGTACGCAACTGATAATTAAAAGTTTGAATGAATAATAAAAAGTTTGAAAGTAAGACAAATGTGGAGAAGATGGCGCATATTGAAATATATCATCTACAATATACCATCATCACCTAAATACAGGTAACAAAACTAATTTAAATGAAGAAGTTACACAAGCTACACAAACATTTTGTGCAGCTATGCATATATTTTGTGCAGAGCTGAAAAACGAAATAAACTTGAGTTGAAGTAATGTTTTTGTTAATTTAATTTATTTTTTTTAAATAAACATAGCCAAATTGAAGCGCAAGCTTCAACATCAATTCTCTACCAATTAATCTCACAGCTTTACAGATATACTTTGAACAAATACTGTTTCTTGCCTATTAACTTATTAAAAGGGTTAGACTTAAATAGGGTATACATGACTATATCCGTTATTCTGCGGCAGTCATTAAAGATGTGCAAAAGTTGTCTTTTTGTTTGAAAGACTACTTTGTTTTTCAAGATAAGACGACCAAACGAGTTTTTAACGCTCCTTACACATTGGGAAAAACATTTAGCTCTCATAGGGACAACTTCAGCGATTGTTTGTTCAAATGATAACACAATTGAGGTGTGGGCAGATTGTCATCTTCGCCTTGACTAAGACAGCTGTTCTTTTTTGTTTTGAACTACTCTTGAATTTGGAATAGCCAATGTTCCTTAAAGTTATTTTGGATGTCTCTCTCTCGGCCAGTTAGCTTTTGTCTTGGCATTCGGGCATCCACCCAATCAACCCAACAAGAGATCGCTTTGTGCCTCGTGGCAATTATCATAGGTTGCCCACAATGCAACCAAAAGCATAAAGCATAAGGCATAAAGTCGGAGCCATAAAGCGTGCCAGCACCATTATCCTGACCTCAAATCGGTGGCTTTCGCAGATGGGGTGGTGGGGTTTGGATTGACTTTTGGCTTGGTGGTACAAGCCGCTGACGGGCTCGGCAGCTTGCCAAGTGGCAATGGACCATGGACTAACTGTAGCAAACTATTAACTTTTTAACGAACAACTTTTATGTACCAGCTGGCTGTAAATTTGGGCCAACTGATTATGAACCTGTAGACCAAAGAACAATGGCCAAACAATGAACGTATCCCGGCCAGTATTGGCCAGCGGCAATAGCCAACAATGTAAAATAATCAGCATTGAAAATGAACATTTTGCGTAAGTACCTGCTCTAGTGGCTTCCAGTTTCAAGAGTGTCGGCGGATTGCATAACCATTTTTACATATACATACTATAAGTGTGTGTGTGTGTGTGGGTGTGGGTGTGTGGATGGGGGTGTGTATGTGTGGAAGTGTGTTTTTGTCAGTAATACGAGTCGAAGGGTTTAGCGCTTCGCTCCTCTATGATTTATAGTTGTAATTAAAATCTATGCGAGTCATTAAACGACTCTGTCCCATGGTGGGTTTGTGCTAGTGCATGTTGTGTGTAGTTGTCTATGTGTGTGTGTGTGTTAGTGTCACCACAATAAGCCGTTAAGACTTTTGTCAAAAGTCGTAAAAAGGCGCTCGCACACACACGTTCCGCTTAAAGCACCAAAGGAATCCTTTTATTCAGGAATTTAATTAAGCTAAATCTCACTAAACACACACACACACACACACAAAGCAGCAGCATCAGCATCAGCTGGGGAACCATCAAAAGATGACAATGCCTGTCCAGCCTCATGCAATATTGCGTTATTGTTTTTTGTCCCCGACAAGGCCACCCTCCCCCCGCCCATCCTTTTCAACCAGCAAATCACCCATCCACCGAATTGGGGGACACGACCTCGTCTGCTATCTTTTGCGTACAGCACGCTCCGCAGCTCAACAACAACAAAAATAGACAACACCAACAGCTCTAAGTAGCAACAGCAAATGCGAGATTGTCAACATTTCTGCCAACGAAGATTGAATACCCTTATAATAATAGACAGTTGAAGGCCGATCGCAGACTATCTGACGTGCTTTGCAAAATCAGGTCATAAAACTCGATTTAAGAATTTAACGTAGAACTCAAAAATGATTTCGAAATCGCATTTTAAAATTAATTGGGCCGCAGCTGTAGTAAAGGATGTTTAGCAATGGGTGTATGATGTACGACAAATATTATTATTACTTCAAATTAAGTAAAATGAAAAGTTTCTCCATTGAGAATTGAATAATTTATGGATTGACAAGAAAGGTTTGTGTCACAGAAAGAGCTGGACTATACACTGTAAAAATTAAATGGCTCTCTTATGTAAGAGGAACAGCAACATCTAGCTGTGTAAGATGAACCACATTGTAAACTTAACAAATAGCCACAATAACCAAAGTTCTGCAACTGTAATAACATTTTTCCATTTTACGTAGTTGGCATAGTTTGTAACAGAATTCGAGGCATTTTATTTTCTAAAAGGGTTCCCAACCCAAAATGCTTATACAAAGTATGTACTGGAATTGTTGCTGTATCTCAGTCGAAGTCCAAGACCTGCCTTCAAGGAATATGACTCCTTTTAATCCTTGCCCCTTTCACGTTGCGTATGTGTAATAAAGGCAGAATAACTCCGGTATTTCATGTAGATTAAAAGGACAAGGACGAAAATGTATTGGAAAACTAAATTAGTATAAGTTAAGTAAACTATATGAATTTGTACATATTAATTGATTGGGGTTTTTCTGGGTTCTCCTAATCCTTGCAATAACTGAACCATTTTACAAAATTATTGTATTATAGTAAGCCGTAGTAAACCAAGAGAAGTCACAAACGGCTCAACCTTGATTCGATTCAATTGCAGGCGTGTACATTTAACCAAATTAATGTGCTTTGCTTCAACAATACTCTTAAATAGGTAATTATACGATGCTTGAGACAATGACCGATTGACTACATGTTAACCCATTGGCAGCCAATGTCAATGAACGCTGGGCACATGTCCAACTACTGTCAGTTGGTCGCAACTGATAGACAGCATTGTATATTGGCATAGTAGTTCCCATTTCACTCTTTATTTTAATTCCTATTTAATTGCTGCAAAGTAACCAACAGCCAAGCATCATTGAAGAGAGGGGTAAAAGGGAGTTGGCCGCGTAGACAGACATTTAATTCAATATCCGTTACCCGCTCCGACAGGCGTCTCCGTATAAAATGCAATTTAATGGGTGCCAAGTTTTTGTGGCTTTTGTGTTCGTCCTGTTGAGAGCCTGTCACCAACAGTCAATGGTATGCAGCAGAAAGGACAACATGTAATCGTCTATCTGCTACGTAAATGCTCTGTCCCTTTTTAGTTTGAAAACCTACTGGTTTATATGTCTGCACAATAAACGAATAGTAAGTCTGAACTACTTACTACGTTTAATACGACTGTGTTATATATGTATTGAGTCAAATTAAACTTGTGTCAAAACGTACTTTCCTTAAATGCTGGACAACAACGCACAATAAAGAGAAACAGCGACAACATCAAACGACAACCAAAATAACAGCCCACAACATTTCTATATATTTTAGGAGTTCATCAACAATGAAGTGGAATCATATATGTATATATATGTATATGTATAATGTATACATATATACATGTGCATCAGTCAAGAGAATTTGTTACGATTAGAATCAGCAATGGCAGGACATTATCGTACCTATAGGCGGTACACTACTGCGACGCCCTCAGGAGACATGACAATGCCGCAATTGATTCACTTCGATTGGTATTGGCAGGTTGCGCTGGAGCCGCATCCCATGCCCATTTGGGGAAGTTGGTCATCAAATGCTAAGACGATGCTATTACAGCAACAATGGGCCGTAAATTGACGAGCTATTTAATCTAATTAGTTTTCTATGGGTATTTGGTTAGTTTGTCAATATATTTGATTAGTTATGTTGATAAGTACACATGGCGAAATGCTTATGTTTAATTAATCAGTTTCATGTCTTGTTTAAGCTATAATTATGAAAATGGTAAGCGAAGCAAATAAACATTACAAATACTGTACTATATACATCTATGCAGATGTCAGCTTAACTTTCTCAGTTAATAGTTAGTTCATTGCAATTAGATTTCGCTATCTTTTCCCAGTCAGGCTCAAAATCAAGTTCGATTATTAACAGCGGTTTCTTGGACTCAGACGCCAGTTGAAAAGTTCGAAGAGCTAGAAACTTCAAATTTGCTATATAAGTATTTGTGTACCAAACGTAATTTGGCGAATTTTCGGTAATGGCAATGGCATCGACCAACTGGCCAATTGTTAACAAGGGACTGACAACTGGCTGCCGTTGTTCATTTGACAACTTGCCAGTCGTTTTTTTTTTTCTTGTCTTGGGACTTTACCACAATAGACACATCTTGAACTCGAACTTATATTCGAACTTTCATTCCAGGCAACATTAGTCTGGGCCTATTATTGTTATGTTTGTTGACTCATACTGCTTACTGCGTTCCCAAGTTCATATTTATGTTGCCACTGGGAGCTGTTTACCGAGACTTAAGTGATTTCATACACAATAAGCAAGCGTCCACATCGGAAAACTCGCGAATTCCCCCCAAGACAACCAAAAGCAGGAGCAGGAGCAAGAGCAGGGGCAGAAGCAGAAGCAGAAACAGAAACTGTTCTCTGTTCTTTAGTCAGTGGTATTTTTGGTGTTCCGGGGTCTGAGCTGTGGACAAGCCGAGAGTCTGCCATTCGGTTGATGTGCTGTTTGTTTGATGTGTCTGCTGAACTGTTTTTGGATTATTATTATTATTATTATTATTATTATTACTTTCGTTTCGTTTCGTTTCTTTTCGGTTTCATTTCCATTTCAATTTCCATTTGCCAGGTATTTATGAATGCTTCATAAACATCATGCGGCAGTTGCAGATCAAGCTGTCGATGGAGTCGGAGTCGTAGTAGGGGTAGGGGTAGTGAGCGGGGAGTAGTCGAATGCCTTGCAGACAGAGCCAACCCACTCCACCAGCTGCCCATTTGACGCGTTTATATTTAGCTGACATCTTGACATCTTTTTTCATGTTTACTTTTGGCTTAATTAAAACACGAGCAGATGACATGTGCGAAATAAACCCCAAAAATATAAATACATATGTACATACCTTTATATTTATGTATATGTACATTGGGACACAGTTCAAGCAGCATTTAATGGCCATTTTCAGTATACAGAGATAGAGTGTTATTCTCCTTGGCTGATTGTTATTTTAATGATAATGTGTGTCCTATTTCGAATTGATATATTGATCTTTTTTTTTTTTTTTTGGAGTAGAGAATCGTAAGGTAATATATAAAAAAATCAATTTTTATAATCAGCATCAGCAGCTAATTTTATCTGCACCAATTATTTGTTTCCATACGATCTAAATAAAAGTTTTATACATAATATATCATCAAACTGAAGAACAACTTCTTTTGTTCCCAAAACACACAAACGAACACTAGTTACGAGTTTTGTTTTGGCAACATTTGCCTAATAAATCATATTTATGTTAATATATTTTATGCAATATTAATATTGCAGCTGCTAACATGTACCTTTATATATATATATTATAAAATATATATATATATATAAAATATATTAAAATATATATATATATATATATATATATATATAAACATACAAATATTAATAAGCATAAGAGCAACTTTTCAATCCAAGAAGAAATTTGTACTTTCTTTTTTTTTTCATTTTTTTACATAATTTTTTCACTTTCAAACAATTTTGAAGTCCATTAGGGAGAAAAGTCTTGTCAAACGTGCATAATTGAGTGAAGTGCTTATTGCAAACCGCAAAATAAGTTTGGCTTATCACATTGGGGCCTTAAAAGCAGACAAATATGCAGCCTGCCAGCGTGCCATCCACACAGAGAGCAAAAAGCGGCGCATAATTGAATACAATCGTCATAAAACTTTAAGCTATTGTCTGTGGCCAACGAAACCTGCATAAAAGACAAAGAATTACCACAAAAGTCAAATTGCCGGTAAAGTGGATAAGATTGCCGTGACAGCGGCAATGCCAGATTCCTACACAATGTCAATCAAAAGTTGGGCGCGCATGGGGCATGCGGCACGCAGCCAATAACAAAACGCAGCGCCGAAAAGGAAGACTAATTGAAAGCAGGCGCACGAAGCATAAACTAATTAAATTCAATTATGTACTTTCACCAGGCGCATATATCTTTGATAAGATCGTAAATCGCTTAGCGACCCCGATAGCCCTGCCCCAAAAACGAACTCAGTGTACAAGTATAAATAAAGATATGAGTACAAACATAGATAAATCGCAACACATATGTATATATGTTTCAAATATATATGTATATATAAATACATATAGATATGAACAAATGTTTACCATCGTTTATCTTAATACGCTGCCCATACATCTTCAATGCGGCTAAAAAGTATTTGATTTTGTTTACCCGACGCACGTACCATACCCACTGCTTGGCCATAAGCAACCCCAATTCCCAACCCCCAGCCACCAACCCCCAACCTCAACACCATAGCCCACTTCTTTCAGTGCGAGTACATATGTTCATTTAATGATGCTAGCTGTTTCGCTTTTTGGCATCACAATCTCCAGTGACGTAGACCAGCTGAATTCGCAATTTAATTAGACAACAGCAAAAGCCCAAAAGAAAAACTATATCTCAAAAAAAATAAAGAAAAATGAACTAGACATCCACTCCACTAAACAGTATTAACGCAATCAACATGATAAACAATGATGGAGAAGGTTCCCAATCGGTAAAATAAAATCAAATCGGAGATGAGTTAAGCACAATTGCACTTACGTGACTAAAGTTGATATGACTAGAAATATTTATTTGTTTTGACGTTCTTTTAATACTTTATTAAAAGTATGAATTCATAAATCAGAAATTAAAAGCGCATCGTTGAGAAAAATACGAAAAGTGCTGTTCTTAATGAAGGGTTTACTGACATTCAAAATGTTTTTTTACTGACAACCACAAAACCAGACTTCCATAGAGATATTTCTTTATAGTCTTCTTTTGTATTTGCATTTTGATAAAATTCCTGGAGCTGCAGCTGCGAAAATTTGATATATTTCATATTTATAAATATTTGTGCTTTCATTCTTGTTGCTGGTCAGCTTTTGGTTGGTTGCCTGACGACAGTAACAAAAAAAAACTCCACAGCGTGGAAATTTGCTCAGCAGCTATTATTTAAATATACTTCGGGTTGGAGTTTTCAATTTCACTTTTATGTAGACACTAAATTATTTATAATTTGTACAGCAATATTGTTGCGGAGCAGATAAAACAAAATGACAAAATGTCATGGCTAACTGGTCTGCGGTTCAGTAAATAATTTAATTTGTTTTAATTTGAGTAGTTTCAAACCAAACATTACAATTGTGTGTAGAACAGAGAATGTATAGAATATTATATTTAAAATAAGCTTTGATTGCTCATCTTTGACTGAAAACAGCATACTAATTATAAGTAATACGTGGATAGCTATATACATATATACACTGTAAGCTTCTTACTTACTTACTTACAACCTTGTAGCAAATAAACTATTTACGAAACACTATTAATTTATAATGAAGACGTTTAACTTGTTCCCATTTCAACATTAAACCTTAAGAATTTGTAAATAAGATATTATATTTTACTTAATTGCAGATCGCAGTCAGGTTCGTATAAACCAAAAGCTCCAAATGTGTCCATATGCATTTACTTACACATCTTGTAACCTTAGGCCAAACTCAATAAAAATAATATCATGAAATACTTTTTTTTGCCCCTAAACTCTATATCATATCTACATACTAATTATATATGCGTATACATTTCAATCACTGAGCTATAAATAGCAGCAGACAGCAGCAGCAGCGAACAAATGACTCGACTCGACTCCTATCAGTAGCCTGTCACATTAGACATACAGATGTTTGTTTTTATTCCTCGTATTTGCTGTTGTTGTTGCACTCACATTCCGTTGATGGACATTATTTGTTATTAAATTTGCTGTACTGTACATCTAATGACGTCCTAAGTGTTAATAAAGCCACTCAGATAAGCGCCACTCAGACAGCGGCCACGCTGCTTATTGTCCCCAGGCAAGTGGCTCGTGAAATGGGCAACGTCAGCCAGGGCCAAGGCTCTGCCTGAATTTGAGCCGTAGCCAATTTGGAATTAATATAAATGCCAGCGATTTGAGAAATGTGTGTAAGTATTTCAAATAACTAATAACGTATTTTTCAATATGAATTAGATGTTCTCGGTTGCCAAAGGCAAGCAGCTCACCAGTTTGGCCAAAGTTAAATTCCGCGTGAAATCGAATAGGTGACAACAAATACCAAATTGGAGATTACCAATTGGCAACTGTGCCAAGTGACGGTTGGACCATAAAATCAAAATGAAAGTCGTGCACTTGGAACCTGCTACAAAATGCAGCGCAACTATTTTTATTTGGGCAGCCAAGCCAAGTTTGCAGCACATTGAACACAGTGCAGCCCACAACCCCGAATTTTTCACCTTTCCGAACTATCGTGCAACATTTAGTGGCATCGAGAATATGAAACGAATACACTTGAATGCGATTCTGGCAGCGCTCTTGAGCTAACTGCTAAGCTGAGCTGCATCCTGAATAACCCTCCCCCTTGCCAATCGTGCCCCCCCCCTCCCTCAGCACTCAATATATTTTTCAATGGTCATCAATTAAATGAAATTTTTGCGATTGCATGAGATGATCTCGGCAGCGTCGAAAGCGCAGTGCGAATAAAAAAAAATAAAAATAGATATATATGGTATAGTTGATATAGTCAAAAGCACAGCGCGCATATCAAAGAAACACCCACACGGAACCAAAAGAAAACATATATTAATTATACTATCGAAATCTTACTTTTTACTTGTTATATTGGTGCAGCTCTTTGAAGTGAGTTATGGTGGCTCAAGTTCCGCACATCGTTAGCAAATATGTGCGCAATACAAACGTTATTGGATTGGTGTCAAAATGTATTTGAATACCCATTTTTTTGTTGCAGATGAAGTGGGTAACTGTTATTAGTTTTTGGCATGGCCATCAACTTTCTATTGCAGCATTTGAAATTGAGATGTGCTTTGAATTGTGTATCAGTCAATTAAAATGTTGTGTGAGAACGTCTCTGCTTGCTGCAACTACATTAAAATTTTTATTTTGCCAGATGGCTAGCTTCATACCTCTACTTGTGCTCTGTGCCACATGGTCGGAACAATCCATAAGTGCAGATTTTACAATAACAAAATTACCTGCAGTGTTGCCACAAATTGTTTTTCGACGCGCCGCAAATGAAATTGTTTTTTCCTGCATATATGTGTATTTGTGCCCCGCACTAATACACCCCTCTGCACAAGTGTGTGAAAATGATTGTGTGTGTGTGTGTATGTGTCTGTGTATGTGAGCTTGAATAGCTTGAAATCCACTATTTTTGAGCCAGTTGCCTTTGCCTGGACTGCTTAAATTTGTTCAACTCTTGCGTACATTTTGCTGTATTTGTATACTCATGTTGATGGTTGCACAAGTGTTTATTTAAATTCTGATTCACTTAGTTAAGCAAGTTTCCATTTTGTAGAAAATCTTTTGTATTGTTTGAAATACTCCCGCTCTTCTAAGCTTTACTTATTGCAGCATAGATTCTTTTACTCACCCGCCTACAGGGCATCTGAGCGACGAGCATTCTTAGCATATTGACTTGATTTTTTTTATTTTTTTTGTATTCTTGTCTAGGTTTTCCTTCTTTGTGTATGTGTGTGTGTGGGTGTGTGTGTGTGTGTGTGTGAGTGCTTTTCATGGGCTCAACGCTTATGTAACTCAGTCGGCTAACAGCCCCTGCCGCCTTTCGCCCACCATCTCTGCATTACCGCACTGTCTGTTTGGGAATGAAAAACTCATATATTTTCAACAAGCATTTGCCAAATTGTTATAGAAAAAACTTACGCACACAAACACACTTGTATTTATATCTGCATATATATGTATGTATGTATATATATATATATATGCATACAAATTGGTCGAGAAACTTGAATACAACATATGTTAACTACGCGTTTGCCGTTGGTTGCTGCTGGATCTCTGCGTCTTATTTGACAGTGTAGCCAGCACGTGCCGTCAGCTTATTTAATGGCGACAGACAGACACACACTTATCTATGTAGTGTGTGAAAGTATGTTTGTATGTATGCCAGTGCCAGTGCCAGTGCCACTCTTGCACACATAGTATACATACATATGACAATAGAGCGGATAAAATGCTTTCAACACATAAATTAGAATACACTTTTATTTCGAAAACTGCTTATTGGATTTGGATAATTTGGATTATATAGCTTTTACGTGAGATCTTAGTCAAAAATGAAGCTTATTATAATAACTTGCTTAATTGATAGATTAAATGAAAATTTAATATGTACCTGTGTTACTTATTCTTTATTATTTGGTGTTCCTCGCATTAATTTCAACTTTTTTTAATTTTCATATACTCCGATATATTTTGAAACCGACGGTATTTGATTGAAGAAATATTTCGTTTGCACTCTTTAGATATAGGTGTTCCTTATGCTTCAATATGTTACCACAATCCCAGCTGCGCATGCCGCATGCGTGTTGCACAGTACTTTCATTTTGTGAGCGTAACTGCTCACAAATCTCGCACGTTGTCCCTTATCTCTTAACATGCCCCGCACTTTGTGTTGCTCAACTAAATAGATTTATAAATCTAGTAAATTGCGTTCAGCTGCATTACCCCCTAACCAGTTGGTTAGTCAATGAGTCCCTCCCCCCCACTAGCTACGCCCCTCTTCTGTTGTCAATTTATAATTTCGTTTTGTGGCTGAATGGAATTTAATGGGACGCTGCATTATATATTGAGGTGCACCCCGCAAAGCGCTTTGTCCATTAGTCGAACTATCCCCTTGTCAGTAAGTCTGCTTATCCGTCTGTCTGTCTGCCCGCCGACCATTTGCATATATTACTGTTACGGTAAGAGAAATGCTTAGCTTTGCCATGTAAATGGCTGGGCTTTCAAAATAGCAAACCTGCATTTAAATGACACCAAAATCTACACAACTCCTACGTATTCTAGACACACGTTCCGTCTCTCCGTTCTGTGCAGTTTGCTGAACCCGTTGAAACCAGATACCGAACATTTTGGTCTCCATTTCCGGCACTACTCTTACCTTAACATTTCCTTTCCTCTGGCCTGGCTTGATTTGGCATTTCAATTGAATTGCTAATGCGACGAGGAGTTGATATTGCGACTGCAGCTACTTAAATGTTGCACGTAGTGTTGCAGATATCCCTTAACTCCGACAGCGTACAGTTCCACACAGTTCCACAATAGCTCAGGCTCTAAATTATGCATGCTGCAAAAGCAAACAGGTTTTTAAATAGATTGAATACAAAAGCGAATAACAATCGACCCTATTTTGTTAAATGCAAAAATCACATGGGAATGAATACCCTCTGCAACCTCAAAATATAATATTTAAGTGCATTTGCAATGCATTAGACTTAAATGAAGTTTTATTGCAAAATGGAAAAGTAAAAAAAAGCATAACTTAAAATAAAACACATTTTTCTTAATGAATTCAGACTGGTTTTTAGCGCTAATATGATATAAAGCAACAATATGCACATGTCAGGGTGCTCTAGTACAGAGAGCAAAAGAGAGGATGCTCGACTAACAGACACCCTCTACTCTCTCTGAATCGTACCTAACCGAAATATTCAATTCCATTGTATGTGTACAGAAAATGTTGGAGGGTGTTTCCCTTTTTCTCAACCTAGCTCAATGAACATTCCAAAACGGTTTCCTATTGGTAATATTTTTTCTTTTAATAGGTTTAAAAAAAACATAAAAAGTTAAAATTGATAATAAATAAATATTTATGGTATGGTATACGAGAACTTAAAGTCTTCAGCTGTTAGAGATAGAGGAATGGACAAGGACATCGGTTCATGCTGATCAATAATCAATGATTGATGGGGTTGAGGAGGCTTCCTTTAATCTGTAATATAAATTGGCATATCTGCATTATACCCATCTTCAATGGGTACATGGAAAAACTAAAAAAAGAAATGTCTTGATTAATGATATGTACAACAATATTGTGGCACCCAGTAAAATGTGTATTGGCATATTTAGCACGCAACAGAGGCGTAAATCTGTAGCGGTCAATCCTTTTGTTTGGTCGGGACACACGGGTGCGCCTCGAAGTAGGCAATGGCTGGGTGCCGCAAATTTGTCGTCTGGCGCAAACAATTTGTATGGCAGCTTATCACTTATCTGGCTAGATTTAAGCTGGATGATATAGCAGAAGGCGAATGGCTTGACTTGGTCTTAGGCCATGGCGATTGCGATGGCGACGGAGATGGCGACAAGGACGATGACGACGAATTTGCCGTCTGCAGTCGAGTTGTAGTCGGGAGATGGAGGCTACGCTCTGGATTTGGCCATTAAAGTGAATGCGAAATGCGAAAAGCGACAAGCACCAGTGATGCGTTTAGAGGCGACAAGCGACAAACTTTTTTTGTGGCAAGCCCGTTATGAAGGGGATGTGGTTGACTTTGGAAAATGTAGTGGTGGGGGTGGTAGGGGGTGTAAGGTGGTTGGAATATGCGTCTCTGTTGCCATTCAGACAGTCGTGTTGCTATTGCTTTTTATTTTAATTCCCAAATCGAAAAAGTTTGCTATTGCGATTACACTTAAACTGCAAATGATTCAAGCGACCCGGCCCAGATTCTACAATCGGTAACCCAAACGCCTTTCAGCCCCTTTCCTTTTCATTTTCTATTTCTATTTCTGCTGCTTATCTTCTTTTTATATTTCATTTTATTTATTTTATTTTTTTGTGGGCGTGGCCACGTGACTGCGTATGTGAACTACTAATTCGGCATGTCTGGGAAGTTTGCTCAACTGGTCCGAGCTCATTTCGTATGCCTAACTGTGATCCTCAACTGTGGCATGAGGAATTCGTTAGCTGGCTTAGTTAAATTTGTGTGGGTTGGGCTTAGCTGAATGGCTGGCTGGCAATAAGCATGCAGCATTAAACGATTACAAATGATTAAGCCAACAACTTGGCATGAAATTTGTTCGGCGTCATTGTTGCCATATCTAGATATTAAATGCAATTTAGCCTTATCTCGGCGCACATATCGGCGACTACACACAGCTATATATTACAATGCCGCATTTGCCTAGGGTTCCCCATCTACCCCCACCCCCTACCCACCCACCCACTACCTCGCTACACAACTACTCTTTAGCATTAAGGCTAACATAGCTATGCACACAGCATGAAAATTAACCGACTTCGATTCCCCAAGCGGGGCCAAGTACTTTTTCTTAATTTTCATTTATTATTTAGGGAATTGATTATGTGCTGCGACTAACATTCCGCCAAACACTTCGCGGCCGCGCCCAACCAGCTCCATCGCTTAGCCTGCCACACTTATACTCTGTTCGCTGACTGTGAAATTTATTCATTGGACAACCACAAAGGCGCAAGACATTCAAAATTTGGTAAAAATACTTCAGAGAGGCGAAAATGGCGAATTACGCGCACTTAATCCATTCAACGGCCACTGCTTAAAGTTGACAGACAGTCCATTAACCCCATCCGACTCCATGACTCCAACAAAAGCCCCTCCAGCAAGGGGAGTGGAACAATGTAAAGATACCCTTTCATGGGTTATTATATTCGCTTGTTGGTGTGTAGGGCTCTGAAAGAAAGAACTTTTCACTACATTGATATTTTCTTCTCTATTTTCTATTTGCTTTGTCAATTTTAGAGACTTTTTCCCCGGTAAACTGTATTTTTAAAAAGAAAAAAGTGATGGAGCAAACATTTGTCGTCACAAAGAGGCAAGAAATCCAGTTCAGCTGACTTTTCATCTCATTTTGTGCAGAGCATAAAGAAATGTAATATTTCCATAACTTGGATGACTGTCGTACAATTTAATTTTACATTATGTCTGTCTGAAATCATTGTGTATATTAAAGAGATTTGGGAGACATGCTCGAGAGAGACTGCAACCAGCAAGTTTTGGCTTGTGGCACATTGATTGAGGTAAATAAAAAAGTTGTATTTTCAATTAATTTCATATCAAACTTTATGTTATTGCAACAAAAGGGTTTTCAACTGAAGAGCTCTTAGACAAAGAGCCACATTTCAATATTTGACAATATATTGTATTTCAATGTTAGTGTATTCAATCATCGGCAATACAATGCTAGCTTAACTAACTTGTTTTCGTTTTAATGTTGACCTCGTTTTTGTCCTCGTCCTAGTTGATCTAGTTTCACTTGGCGCATGTTTTGCTTTGTTGGATTGAAAACAAGAGCTCAAAACTGGGCGGCATGGGGGCGTTCCAGATACTGATGGCTAAACATAATCAAATGCCTTCGACTACAAGATACTCTACTGCATCGTCTCGACTTGAAGCAAGCAACTGCCCCTGCATATCAGGCGTATACACATTTAGATCCCAACATAAATAAATAAATAATTTAAACGCGTTTAGTACAAAATTGCGGATGCATTTTTTCTTTTACTACCTTGAATTCCAATGTTAGATTTAATATTATAGAGCATCCGAAGAAAGTAGTGGAAATTAATTCATACAATCATTTTGACTCTGTGCAAATTGAATGCCAAATGTCCTTCGGGCTGTTTGCATTCGATCCTATGCCGTAGGCATTTTAATGGCACTTTTAGTTCCACTAATCGCTTTATGATGATGTCTTGGCTGTGTTACTATGTCTGTGTGTGTGTGTGTCGTGTGTGTGTGTGTGTGTGTGTGTGTGTGTGGTTGTTTGTGTTTTTACGATGTTTCGATAAAGCAGTGAATGTGGAGCAGGTGGTCTTATTCTGAGGCAACTGTTAGAGGCCGACAACATGATAAGCCCACAGCTGTGTGCTAGTTAAAGTTTTTATGCGAAAACAACTCACGTAGCTCTTGATCTAGGATGTAGCTACTGGAAATAACGTTGATGGCCTGCTAATGCTTACTACAAATTAAAATGACAGCAACAAATATCAGAATCATCAACTAGAGGTGTTAACACATGTCTCGTATTTAAATAATATAACTCTGCCGAGGGCGATATCCCTGTTAACAGGTGGAACTGAAAGTACCGATAAGCCAATGAGTAATGATCTATAGTTTTAATATATTTTTATAATTTGACAATGAATCCAAGACTCTGTGTTACGTGTTAATGGCTACTGGTGTTTAAAGAAAATGATTTTGAATGCATCGAAATAGATTTGTGTTTAGCAAGCAGCTGACAGATGCAGCAAATACAGCCATCACTCGTCTTGAGATCCCGTCAGCCAGTTGGTCAATTAGTGCGAAAGTAACAGACAGTTTGTTGAAATTGAATTTTCTTACAACTGCTTAACATGTTAATGGACAATTAAGCGATTCCCTATAATTTTTTATGTTGGATTGACGGCCTCATCAAGTAGCTAGGTAGTGGCTGCTAAGAAATAATTAAATGTAACTGGCTCAACATGGAAAAGCGTTGCTTTCGTGACGCTCATCATGGAAGAGGCAAATATTGGTCTAAATAAACAACCTCATTATTTACAATCATTGTAAATCTTAATACTGATTAACCAAATTACATTTCAAATGGAATAATCGATGACTGCTTGAACTGTTATTTTATTCGATTCGCATAACAAATGTCAAATGATGGCAATTAAATATTGTTCGGAGGGGAGGGTGGCGTATGCGTAATATTTATCATTTTGTTATCATCGGACCATAACTAGCTATAACATGGAGGGAAAGGTGCCATTGAAATACACTAATGCCTTTAAGGCCATATTCAATTTTGTTTTCAAGTTTGCGACTTTTTGGCCTTTGGCCATTTCCATTGTCATACCCAATACCGTCGCCAGTCTGTTTCGGCTCTTTTATACGGTTAATGTGTCCATGACAAAACTTAGCTATAAAACTCTCTGAAATATGTCTCTTTATTACTGTGTGTCCACGAGTTTGGCTTGGTGTGTCGTTTTGATTGCTTAAAGTAAAGCCATTAAAAACATAAACATACAAACTGATTCAGTATTTGGACAGTCAGTCTGATTCGAGATCACAACAAAGCCTATGCTGGAGAAAGCACTGCTGTAATAATATTTACGACTTAAGTTGAGGATTACATAAAGCATTAAATGGGGCAGAACACAATTTTGATTAAAACACATTTGGTTTTAAGCCTGAAGCCTGTTGAATTTAAAGGGTTGAATGACGAGTGTTGCCACATCAAAAGATGGCAGGACTCTGCAAAATGAGTCATATTTCCTCATAAAGCATTAATGTTTCAATTTATTACTACAAAAGAATTGGAGCAAATCGAGAGCATTGCAGCTGCGAAGGAGTTTAAAATTTGCAATCAAAATTTTAATCAAAAATCAACTAGCAAAAGAACTATCCGATTATCATTACTTGCGATTACAATATGCATGGATTAATAAACAGAAATATACAATGCATATGCATGCCAGTGTACATTACATCATTAAATCACTTATTAACCACCAAGTATAAATTATTCAAAAATTGCTGTACGTGAAATTCACGTTCAGTTATATTTTTAAATTTACATTACATATGTATAAACTAGAGAGAGACACATCAAATAACTCGACTTTATTTAATCTTTGTATATTTGTATTAAAATAAATCAATACAATTTACATGTACAATGAATATTATTTCTTTGCACACACATTACTTTTAATTTGTGTATATTTTAAGATCGAATCAACAACTTGAGAAACCGGCATTGGACTAGCCTCACTTGGTTGATTTATTATAAATTGGAGAATATACTTTGCTGGGATACGTGACGCAAATACTTGAAAAGAGCTGGGAGTGTGCGTAAACTGAAGAAAATATATCTCGCCCCTAAATCTTTAGCATATATAGGATTTGCCCCCAAGCCCATTATAATGGGCTCAATGGGCAAAGTTTTATACTTGAATGGGTCTCATTAAATGAGATAAAATAGACTAAATACATATGTATATATATGTATATATGCATATATATAAATACATACATACATAAGTACATGCACAACTTTCGGCATTGAGTTTTATTTATGAAAAGTATTTGCAACTAAAATTGATTTATTTTTTGCAGACCGACAGCCCAACACGAAAAAGATGAAAGCAGGTTTGCTTAATTCGATGAATGCAATCATAAAAGCAACAATCGCAACAACAGCAACACAAGTACAGTAAACATACAAAGCAGACACAGTTGAGCAGACAATTGACACAATTGGCCCAAGCCTGGACATGAACACCACCTACACATGGCCAGGAGCAACGATCACAGTCTGTTAATAGAAGTGCAGGAAATGTCAACGGCAGTCACGAAAGCGTTGACCGCCGCAGCGCTATCCAAAATGGATAATAATACCGCATACTCCTACGATATATCCGGAACGGACGTGCTCTATCAATGGAGCGCAGCGGCCAGTGGTGCACGAATCGCCACCCAATCGGATACATCCAGCCCTCTGCCCACAGCTGTGGCAGTGGTGGCATCAGCAGCCGCAGCAGCAGTGGGGCGTGTGCCAGAGCTGGTTGGAACAATACTGGAGGCACGCCCCTCATCGGTCACCATGAACGACACCCATTTCCTGCTGGTCGACTATGCGACCAGCATGAATGACAGCCTCGACTATGCCTCCTATCAGCAGCAGCTGGACAGCAGTGAGTGCCGCCAGGCGGATGGCAATATGAGCTATTGGAATCTGACCTGCGATTCGCCGCTGAACTACGCATTGCCCCTATACGGCTACTGTATGCCCTTTCTGCTGTTCATGACCATTATATCCAATTCCCTGACTGTGCTTGTCCTCAGCAAGAAAAGTATGGCAACGCCCACCAACTTCGTGTTAATGGGTAAGTCTCAAGAGTTGGCAATTTTTATTGGAATAACCACAAGTATAAGTACAAGTATTATTTAAGCAGCTTAAATAGTTAAGCCACATTCCTGCTTATATATTACCCATTAGTGTGAAATTTATATTCCTTTTTGTTTATAGATTTTTAATTTATAGGCAACTAATGAATTGCAAAATCGATATTTAGATTGTATACTACATAAACTGCCTTCTCTGAGCCATCCCTTCTGCTCCAATGATTATTATTTATTTTGTATTCCATATAATTTCATCTGTGGAGTGCCCAATTTATGTGGCACATTGTTAAATCAGGCAGAAGTATTGCGAGATTTCAAAATAGCTTGCAGTGTGCGTGCCACGCTTCATCTACTTTGTCCTAACCTCCCAACACCCAACACCCATCACTCACCCCCTCATCGCTCAGCGTCTTGCGGCACGCATTCCGCGTGAGGCAGCTGGAAGTAACGCTGAGATATTCTAATAGCGGATGTAATGCTAATGGCTGACTGACTAGGCGGCCTGGACTGGGGGCGGTGAAGACAGCTTTGTGCTCGGTGTGGTATTTGCCACTGATTTATGAAATGTCGCTAACAATGGTACTGCAGGCTAGGGAACTTGTTCTGGCTGTGACTCCCAGTTTGGCAGCCAGCAGCACTGAACTGTTGGTCGCATTAGTAAAGCTAGTAAAGGGTTGACATCCAGATATCCGTAGCAGACGATTCAATTTTCGCCATTACACCGTCAATGCAATTTGTAGCAGCAGACTACTCAAGGCGAATCGGAACTCTTTTTATATATTGTATTGAGATTTAGTCGTGAACTTTGCAACGCCTTGAAGGAGACGTCTCCGATTGCTTCTACAGAGCGAAGAAAAATATATATATATTCAGTAATAAAGTGCAACAACTATGGTATGTAGGAAAGTTATTATTGGTGTTGCAGTTAAGACCCATAAATGCCAATAGCAAATATTGTTTTTGTGAAGATTATATTTTATCCTGATGAATCTTGTAAATGTAACAGGGCAGATCAATATTTGAATCATGTGGCTGGTATGCAAAGCATCGCTCAAAAGATGAGTTCATATAGGAAACACCTTTTTTGTATAACAAAACATTTCATAGACTTTAACTTTAGATGTCGGCAGGTGGTCAGCTATCTGCAAGGGTATGTCATCTTCGGGGTGCCTTAGACAGCTTTCTTCTTACAATTCCATCCAGAAGACATATGGTTGCTGCTCGTAAAAAATATAAGCTACAAAGTACGGCATTGTACCCATAAGCCTTCTGGCATGGCAGCTTATGGTTCTTTAGTCATTCACTTTCTCTGTTATTTCGCCAACATTTCATAACGCACAGGGAGCAACCGGGCAACCCACAACGGTGACATCCTGACTTTATATGGGTTAATCTCATACGGTGCACGACGCGACGATGGGTGTGAACTGCAGGACGCTGCGGCTAATAACATTAACAACAACAGCAACTACAAATTGACTCAAACTGTCCACGTAGAACCCCATGAGGCAAAGGTCGGCTTACCGGTGACCTAGTAACAGACTCAAAGTCAGAGTCAGTCAGTCAGGAAGTCACTCAGTAGTTCAACTGGCCACATCGTTCTCAAACTTTAACTCTACGTCGGCGGTCAAGTTGAGTGTAAAACGGATGAAACACAAAGTTGATTAGCTCTTGGTGAAGGGTGGACAAGCTTTAGCTTGCTAAAGTCACAATTAATTTATTTATTTATTTATAATTGACTTTTCTGACATACTTTTAATTAAGCGTCAGTCTCAATTCAACAACTTATCTCATAACTACGTGGTACACTTTTTGACTAGCTGTCGTGCAACTGTCAACGTGCTATTTTTAAAATATGCATTGTCGAAAAGTTGAAAAAGTTTCAAAGTTTCTATACCCTGTAGCCATTTATAATAATTGTCCAAATGCTTGTTACCAGCAGAGTGAAGAATGTACGTCCCCAAATAATCTAGCCACTCAATATCAAATTTAGAGCATGTATTTGTTGGTCACTTCTCTTGTTTTCATTAAATCTATTACAATTTTCTATTGTCTAAAAATAGTAGATAATTATTTTACACATTAAATATTTGGAATATTCATCCACTAAACTAGAACCCTTTGTAATTTAAATAAAATATTATCTGCTGGGTAAATCATCTAGCTGCAACTAGAGACAAATATAATGTCTTGCAGTATAATACACATTTGATCTGATTAGATCTCTCCGTGGCTGAGCGAAAGCCAAACTAATTTGAAAGCCACGTCCAGTAGAGTAAATGGCCAAATCTATTAATACATAGTATAATACAATTAGTCATATTGTTTGTTGTCTTCACGTTTTTGCAGGCATGGCGATATGCGATCTGCTGACGGTTGTATTTCCTGCGCCAGGACTTTGGTATATGTACACATTTGGCAATCACTACAAGCCCATGCATCCGGTCTCCATGTGTCTGGCCTACAGCATTTTCAATGAGGTAAGTCAACAGTACAACAACCGCAACCTCAGCCCAGCACTGTGTTGCACAAAATATGATAATCAACATACTATAGTATATAGTCGTATGTAAAAAGAAGCTGGCGGCAGCATCTTTTAATTGCTCGGGCAAGTTCAAGAGGCTTCCCTCTTGGCATTCATGTTAAGTATTTTGTTTGCTTTTGGCACGAGTGCCGCAAACTTACGCACGACTCGATTGTGGCTCCATATGGAGAAAGGTGGATGCCGGGAATGGGATTGAGTGGAAAGTAACTTGACATACATACACATACACACATATACACATATAGGCACTCATTGACCTAAATAAAATGCTTGGCTGCCGTTATTGCGACATCTACCCCTAGTCGGCTGTGTGACGACTGTGTTATCGTTATCATTATCGCATTTTGCAGCCACGTTACGTTTGCACTTTGTGTGTCACTTCTGTCAGCACAATAATGGAACACCAAAACTTGATGGAGGCGCAAGACTGACTCTGACGGGGAGTCAAGTGAGTTAGCCACCAGAGCCCCACACCCCGAGACTACCCACTCAATAGAAGAACACGTGCATTCATTCAGTCGATTCAATAGACTCACGCGTATTCAATCTTTTGCTTTTTACATTATCATGGCACCCCGTGACAAGCATCCCCTACCTCACCCCCTCTCAAATGCTGCACGTTTGCCTTGATTAATCAACATTTTCAATTTATGGCATTCACTCAGAACGGCAACAGCAACAGAATCAGAAACAGAAACAGAAACAGTGGAGAGGTGTTTGTGTCTGATTTGGGGTGGGTGATGAGTTGATGGAGAGATGGCAAAAGGCAAGCGCCATAAAGCAAAACTGTTTACTCACTTCAATGGAGTAGTGTCGAGCTGATAAAATGTGCCCCATTCTTGATGTTGTTGTAGTTTGTTGTTGTTGTTGTTGTTGCTGTTGGAATTGATGTTGTTATTGTTTCAGCTACGTGCTGTGACTGGGCTCCCGGGGGATTGGTACCAGCTAAACTCCATACTTCGCCCCGCTTACTAACTGGGGAATGGGCATTACCACTCATGGGTAGGTTAGCTGAGTTTGCATCCAAAAGGCAGTGTGTAGAGAACTGTGTCGGTGGCTATCTGCGTATGACAGCCATAAAATTCAACTCACATAGTACGACGAGTGTAATAACCACGAGGCGGCCATTGCAACTGAAGTTGAAGATTTCGTTACATTTCCCTGGAAATTAATGTGCCACTCGCAAGCGTCGCAAGTCTCGAAAGTCTCGCAAGTCTCTGGCAGTGGCGCATTTAATGGCCATGTTAATGTGTCAGCCGAGCTGTTCGTTGAGCTTTGTATCACTCGTAGCCAACACACGCACACGCACACCACACATCACACACACACACACACACACCGCATACACATACAACACACACACACAACACACACACACTCGACAACAACGAAATCTAACAATAAATGTTTGTAATTGCAGCTGCGTTCACTGTCTGTGTTGTTAGATAAATGCTCATAAATCGGATTAAGCTACAGTTTCCTGCACAGAGTTGTAATTGGACGTGATAGCAATGTGTGTGCTGCAAATGCATGTCGAATAAAATTAGCCCCATTCAGGCTAAGTTCATGAAACCGAGCTGCAATCCTTTTAAATGTATAAATAACATTAATGCCAAACAATTGAATTACTATTTACATTAAATACCGGAAGGTCCTCTTCAAATGTTAAACAAAAAGTTTTAATATTCGCATTAGTTGGCAAATCAAAGACGCCTTGTTGTTGTTGTTGTTGCTGAAAAGGGGCTCCAGAAATTTGCTTAATTGGAGTTTTAAATACGGCTCGCTGCTTATGAATTATGTTATTATTCACGCCACAATTACCAAATACTACTTTTAGCTGAAAGCGAATTTCGGCTCTAATTGAATATTAATTAGTATATTTTATATACATAAGCATTAAGAGTTTTTACACGTACATAACCATTTGCCATTGGGCACATGTACAAAATCTTTTTACGTTTTACACCCGACTCACCAACATCCCTTGTGTCTCTCTTTGCTTACAGATTATGCCAGCCATGTGCCACACCATCTCCGTTTGGCTGACTTTGGCCCTAGCCGTACAAAGGTAAATATGCAATAATTGCTTTTATTTACGTCAGCTCGCTTTTACTTACCTTATCAGGCCTATACATTCACACTGACTGAGATTACAACCTGAACTCTGGCTCAAATTACACATCCAAGCTCTGTGCTCAGTAGGCGACTGTCCGCCTAACTGCAAGTGCTTTTGGCTTGTCAACGGGATAATAAATCAGATGTGCTCTGTCTGCCACAATTGTCCCAGTTTTCCAAGCAATGGGTACACAATATATATAAAGATATATATGCGCTACAACCAGAAAATATCGTTCGTCCAGCTATCGCTGCGTATGAGTAATGTGCGTGTTACTTTTTCATATGACACATACTCATAAATATGTAAATACATAGATTTAAATCATATCTCACTTGTTGCTTTGCATCAGAGAAGTATTTCTAACTCGGAAAATAACGAAGTGCTTGCATCTGCAAACCTTCACACAATTAAAGCCTTCTCTTTATTCACGCCTCACCAACGCATTTGAAACCATTTAAGGTGTCAGTGTATCTGAAAGTAATACACCTCAAGTTAACCTGACCTCGAGATGATCCCATAATCACATTTGCAGTATATTTATTCATACATATATTTACTATTATTAAAATCTGATTTATCTATTGATAGTACTATAATACATTTATATTTATATACAAATAATAATTAATAATGTACGTAAGAACCTTAGCAACGAGGCCTTTAGGTCTGCTAATAATAACAGTAGTTTCTATTATTACTATTTTTATATAATAGCTAAATGTGTCCTGGTAAGGTAGCCCCAGAGTTAATGGACTCTTTTTGCCAAATTGGGACAGATGCGCTTTACATTAGTTTTTGGATTGCATTTAAAATGTCACTTTCGACGGATTGAATGAATATAAGATGTGACATCTGGTTATCATTTTAGCTGCAGCATCAGCAAGTTTATTTCCGGCAATCACTTTGTTTTCCTGGCAACTTTGTGACAGCGTTCGTTATTTGGCAAATTGTCTGATTTTAGTTCTCAATGTTTTTAACGACTTTTCTTAATTAGGATGTCGGTGCATATAACGAACTTTCTTTATTGACATAGTGATTGACATAGCTAATTGCTTTTAAGATGACTAAAAATATTCAGGAAGTCGACATGGAGGTGCAAATGCTGTCTTCGTTCCGTTGGATCGGTTTTGAATGGTTGATTTAGTTGACTACTGAAACGGGAACTCCCGTAACGTAGTGTTTACAGGTGGTGTCCTTAAATACCATTGATTAAAGCTATTTTTCTGTACTTTTTCGGTTCAATATTCTACAATTTGGTTACAATTATATGTGAGTTTAATTTGAGCTGGAAGCTATGTACAAAATCGTTTGGTTTATCGTTAAGCTTGTGATTAATCCCCTCAACAAATAGTGTTTAAATTCTCAGTTTGGCAATGGTTGCGCAATTTGCTGTGAATGAGACTCCTGCAACAAAATGTCAATTGGCCGCAGTCTTTAAACTCAAATTGTTTTGCTGTAAAGCCATAAATAAACCAAACAACATTAAGGGTCGATCGGAGTGGGTAATGCTGTAAATGTATGTATATTAAGACCGAGAAAACCGAGAAATGGAAAAACAATATGCGAATGAAAAACAATAAACTAATATGTATAAAATTGGTAACATAAATCGTGAGTGTGTCAGTATCTGTGCCCCCTTGCCACTGTGCCCCTCTCTGTCTGTCGCACAGACTCTTTATTCAGTATTTTTGTGAGTGGCGAAATGCGTACCCACATCGACCAATTTTCAAGTGGAACAAGTGGGGCAAGGACCACTCGAAGTTGGCTCATTGTTCTATTAACTCATGTGTGGGGTCATAAATTTTACAGCTTTGCAAATAAATTTCGCAACCAACAAAAAAGAAAATAAAAAAAGACAGGCGCTTGGACAAAAAAAAAAATAATCCAAAAAAAAAATCTATGAAAATAGTCATAAATATT
This sequence comes from Drosophila melanocephala, assembly GCA_037043625.1. Classification (NCBI taxonomy): domain Eukaryota; kingdom Metazoa; phylum Arthropoda; class Insecta; order Diptera; family Drosophilidae; genus Drosophila; species Drosophila melanocephala. Next base: position 1,460,101 of record JBAMBD010000015.1, on the reverse strand, counting down.
TGCCATTATGCGACTTGGTCCGCTTCAAGTGGTCGCTGGATTTCAGTCTGAGGGCAATATATGGGTGTATGTGCAGCAAATAGCTAAATAATATGTTGTGGCATGGGACACATTTAACAGTCATTCCGTTTAAAAATTGCCCGGGGACAAATAGCGCGATAAAACAGTCAACGTTCATTGTTATTATTGCCGTTTATTGTTGGTGTTGCTGTTGTTGTTATTGTTGTCGTTGCTGTTGCTGTTGGTGTTGGTGTTGTTGCTGCTGTTGAGATGTTGCGCTGTCGACAACTTATTGTATTTCAAGTGATTCTATGGAATTATTTATGTTGTGTGCTGAAGTCAAATAGCTGGACGTCAAGTTTAATGCTGACAGTAGTTGCGGTTGCAAGTGTGAAATGACTGAATGAATGAACTGAGTGACATTATATTTGATTGAACACATACAAATATGAAGTCAGATACAGTGTCAGTCAGTGCATGCTTCGATGTTGGATGATTTGTAATAGTTGCGTTGCTTGCGAGTCAACTGATTGAAATATTGTTGCCAAAAACTGCTCAACTACTCATTAAATTGAATGATTCAGCCGAATAGCCGAATGAATAACTACGACGATGACTGTGGTTGTGAATAGCTAACTATATGTTAAACACAAACTAACTATTTGTATGGATACATTGCGTTTCTTCTGTTTGATTTAATTTTCCGCTGATCGCTGATGGATGTTTCCGCCTATTATGGTGAATTAACTTAGTTGCATTGAGGCAGACTAAATTCGAAAACTCATTCAATTATGAATATCAATTCCATTTAGGACCAAATGCCAGGCAATCGGTTCATCCATTGTTTACGATTGCTTTTAACTTTAATGAAATCTCCGCCTGACAAAGGTTCAATGCAAGATTGATTGAAAATCATTTTGAAGTGCCAGCGCGCATAGCACATAAAAGGACGAAACAGGACTGACTCCGGCGAATTTCGGAGGAGGTGTCAATAATTATGCGCATAAATTATGAGATGGCAAAACATTGAGATGGCCAAGAAACGACTACAGCAAAGCTGCCTGAGCTTCTTTCTGGGCCACAACTTGATTGGAATGGGGGAGAATGCTTTCAAGTTAAAACTATTAAAAGAGTTGGTGAAAACTCCTCTTGGATCCTGGCCAGCAATGACGCAGTGACTTAATTTGCTAAAGCTTGACGACACCGAATTGAATGCGAGCACTTTTCACAAATTTGCGGAAATTACTTAAATTCTGTAATTATAAAATGACAAGAAGTTGATTAGCTTTTGCTTAAAATGGATTTGATTGCGTGTGGTCTGTGGTTCACTTGACAATGGATCAAGTTACGAGAGAGGCAGGTTGCAAACGACAACGTTGTCGACACGTTGCTATCATAAATTTGCACAAGCCAAATTGGGTTATTCATTGGCCTGGCTGGCAATAAAATGATATTAGGCAAATGTGATTAGATGTTGCTTTTATGCCTTAACTCGGATAACATTGCGTGAATAAAATCCATTGCCAGACACCGTAATGGCCGTCTGCTGCCAACATGGGCCAACATGGGCCAACATGGGCCAACATGATGTATATGACATGCAGCAGTTAACTTTAAAGATATTGCCACAGATAATGTATATTTTAATTTATATTCCTCCAGTTCCCTGTGAGTTACGTTAATTATCTGATTCTATCTGAACTCAATGCAATGGGCTTCGCTTAAGTGCTCTATAAGTTAATGCAAAATCGATTTTAGAGATGTACACCAGCAATAACTTTTCTTCTGCATTGCAGAAGACATCATCAAGAAAATAATATGTTGTAATGAGTGTTAATGTACCCTTAACGATTTCACAAAAAATAATAATAATAATAAAAGTAATTTCACAAACATAATCGTGTTTGTGCTATAAAATAAAATAATGGTTATTAAAAACTTACTTTTTTATATTGAGGATAATATTTGTAGTCGAATGCGTTTTTAATATTCTTAGTGCGAATAGTTTAGATGATTTCCAAGCAAGGCACTCACAAATAATAATAATTATTGACAATGATGTTATGCACTATATAATTGCAGGTACATTTACGTGTGTCATGCCCCAATGGCACGGACCTGGTGCACGATGCCGCGCGTGAGGCGTTGCACCTTCTATATTGCGCTGCTCGCGTTTCTGCATCAGTTGCCACGCTTCTTCGACCGCACCTATTTGCCCATGCAGATCGAGTGGAATGGCAACGAGACGGAGGTATGCCATTTGGAGACATCGCTGTGGGTGCACGAGTACATTGGCGTGAATCTCTATTATACCAGCTATTATTTGTTCCGTGTGCTATTTGTGAATCTGCTGCCGTGCATCATTCTGGTCACGCTCAACATTCTGCTGTTTGCGGCATTGAGGCAGGCGCAGGAGCGACGCAAGCTGCTGTTTCGCGAGAACCGCAAAAAGGAGTGCAAGAAGCTGAGGGACTCCAACTGCACCACATTGATGCTAATTGTGGTCGTGTCGGTGTTTCTCATTGCCGAGATACCCATTGCGGTCGTCACATCCATGCACATTGTCAGCTCGCTGATCATTGAATTTTTGGACTATGGCATTGCCAACATATTTATAATGCTGACCAACTTCTTTCTGGTGCTCAGCTATCCGATTAACTTTGGCATCTACTGCGGCATGTCGCGTCAATTCCGTGAGACATTCAAGGAGATATTTATGGGTCGCATCGCTGGCAAGAAGGACAGCTCGTCCAAGTACTCGATCGTGAATGGCCCACGCACCTGCACCAACACCAATGAGACTGTCCTCTAGTAATTGGTAATGTTGGTGCCGCGGCGTGGCAGTAGCACTGCCGTCTGCACCGCCGTTGCCGGTGGCTCCGCCCCGAAGGCGTCGGAGTCAATAGAAATGACGCTGCAGCACCAGCATCTTCATCATCATCATCACTTTCAACAGCGTCGCACCAGCAACATGGACGTAATTGCCGAGGAGCGCAACGTTTAAAATTTAACTGCATTCATTCATTTCGGTGTAAGTCCTAAAGGGGGATATTTAAAAAAAAAAATACAAATAATAATTAAAAATCATATACGAATACTCTGGTTTTAAACCAACTAATAAAAGGATTCATTGAGCTGGACAAGTTTATAGAATGGGCAAGGGAATTGTTCTCTACAATTTTTTTTAAATTTTTTTTCGAGAATTATCGAAAAGGTGACGAAAAGAGGAGAAACCCCATTAAGAGTAGCTGGAATGTACGAAATAATTGATAACCCAATTCTTTACCACAAATTGTAGTAAGAACAAATAAAATGTATATTCACACACAACTTAATGATAGCCTTCGATCCGTAACTTTTGCAGTATAAAAATAACTTAAACTATTACAGATTTTAAATGTTTGTTTGTTCAATGTTTGTTCTAGATCGCTGGTTAAAGGGTTAAATGCCACCAATTGAAGTTAACTTGTGTGTTATTTGTAAATGTGTACCAAACTATAAGATATTCATTACCCAATATAAAAAAATAATGCAATAAAGTCTCTAGAAAACATTTGAAGTTCGCATTCCAGTCTACTGGAGCTAAACGCAAAAACAAAACTAAACTTGTTCATGATTAAAGAATTGAATGTTAAATGAATTGGCAAATCGAAAGTGATAAATAACTTGAATAGCAGATATGTGTAACTTATATATTACTTTTTAAAAATCGAAACAATTCAAGAAATGATTCAAATAAAACAATAACTCTGATAACAATTTATAATATACATATAGTTATGTACGAACATATTTACATATAACTTATCAACAAATTTGAGATTCTCCATATAATTGAAAGGCGTATGGAAATAATTACATTTATAATAATTACAGGAACAATACGAATAGTTAAGTATGTATTTTAATAAAAAACACTAGTAAACCATGCAAACATACATATTTATTAAGAATTTACAAATACCAACACATAAGATCCTATTCTAATGTTTATTTTTGTGCGATTTTTGTGCGGCATTTGTAAAAGTTGGTGTAAGCAAAAAAAATAGAAAAACAGAATAAATTTTAGCAATAAGACGACTTTAGCTAAGTTAAAACTAACTCAGCAAAGAAAAAAATATGAAACTCATTTAAATTTGTAAACCTTTTGAGCCCCAGTGTTTACTGATTTAAATGACACGCAAATATTTTCAGCGAGCAAAAACAAACAAAACGAATTTCCAGTTGACAAAGCAACAACAATAAGTTTCAATCTACCGTGTTTGCAGTAACGTTCAATGATATTTCATATATAAAAGAAGGGTTTTTTTTTACATTTTTTTTCCCTAGATATTAAGTATATATACACATTTGTAAATGTAAGAGAAAATTCAAGATTCAATGTTGATATGTCTGTGTACCAGTAATTATTTTAAACAAATTTCAAGTTTAAATGTTATAAATGTCTGTAAATTAGACCACTAAGAAGAACTATAAATAAAACCAAAACTTCAAGTTTTTGTCTGAATGGAAATTGTTGTATCAAGCTGACTCTAGCATCTGTCGTTTCATTCTATCTTTCGGATATGGGAAGACAGACAGAGAGATAGAGCATGTAAGAAGAAAGTAAATCGAGTGAAAAATATTCTAGTTTTCTTGCCAAATTTGTGTTTAATAAGTTTTGCATAATCAAATGAAAGCATGCTTGGAAGCGCTCTCATTCTTATGTTCTGCACAGACATTGGAGAAAAAAAACCAAGGCAGCGCATATTCAAAATTTGCCAGCTCGAATTGAATTGAATATATATTGCAGAATACATACATACTTACCTCGATTCTCACACATAATGCGCACATTTATTAATAGTAGAGAAAATGCTTTGCTCAAGGTATTCTAATTATAAATGTTGGCTTTTGTTGACAGCGGAAATCGATATGTATCGATAGCTTGAATCTGCGCGGGATATACAAGAGCTTATACTCCAAATTACCTAGTCCTTTTCCTAGTCTCTCAGATCAGCTTATTCAAACAGACGGGCAGATAGGCAGATGGTCACAGCTGAATCGATCAAGAATATATATTTTGTATGGTGTTCGTACTGCCTGTTACATAGTTTTCGCTCGAAACCATTATATCTTCCTTACACATTTTTAATGGGTATAAAAATGTAGTGAAATTAAAATATGAAATCAGCTGTTTTAGAGTAAGTATTTGTAATGTAACAACATAACCACATATCTCCTATGCTTTTTATCCGACTTATACGAAATTAGAAATTGGCGTACTTGGCACACTAATTACTAATGTTATATATTTAAAGAGTCAGTGTTGTTATTGCTATCATTAATAGACTTTAGAAAAAGCAAAGGGCAAGTGCAAAAATTTGTCTTATGATAGTATTAAAATAACTAACAACAACTTGGCTTTATCATTGAGTTGCTCAATTATTATGTTAGGAAAAGCTGTGTGATTATTTTAATGAATTTTTTGGTGAGGCACTGGACCGTGCGTGTGGTGTGAGTGGCAGTGGTTGCCGCCTACACTTGAAAGTTCTTATGAAAGTGCTGGGATTGCATTGGCTTGGGTTTGAATTCGTTTGTGTGTGGGAGTGGCAGCCAAGTGCAGTTGCCACACTTTGCAGTTGTGGCCACTGTTGCTGTTGTCATTGCCGCAGAGCGTTCCACTCAACTGCCACTCAACTTGCGATAGTGGCAGCTCTGCCAGTGGCATGCGGTCTCGAAGAGGGCAAGGCTAACCTCACACGGAGCTTACGTTAGACGTGTGCTATTTATAGTGGCAGCTGTTTGGCGAGTAAGCTCAGGAAGAACGGAATGTTTTATGTGACCCGAAGATGGAGAACAAAAGCAATAACAACGGCCGTATCCGATCAATTTTAAGCCTTTTACGCAACAGACAGGCGCCCCAAGAAGTAGGCAACAAATAAATGCTGCACACGCCTCATTTATTTTACCAACCAAAATTGATTGACGCCAACGCACACGCCGTGAAAATTGTGCGAGTGGCAAAGTTATATATTAAAGTAAATAACAACAGCAAGAACAACCGCAACAACAACAACAAAAAGAAGAATAAGAAGAACAACAACCGTATCAGGTCGGCAACAGATAATCAATCAGGAGCTGCTTATTGGCTTTTCAAAATGCGTCTAACAAAATAAATAAAAGTCAAAGCGACAATGTGGCATGTTATGCTGCCACAGCCATTACCAAAAAGGGACACCAAAATCCTCATCATCCCCCTCCCCCTCCCTCGTTCCATGAAGTCGAGTACAAGGCTGGACCCACAAAAATTGTTTGTTTGCCGCTGCCTAATGCCAATTTAATTCTGTTCGGGGCTTATGTCTATCTTTGTAACTGTGTCTGTATCTATATAAATGTGTGTCTATATATGTGTTTGTGTGTGTGTGTGTGTATGTGTGTGTGTGTGTGAGATAAGCCTATAATAATGTCCAAGTATCGATAAACGAATATATTCAAAGGCAATTAGGCTTTTGAGTATTGTTTTTGGTTGCTTTTTGGTTCACTTCGACCACTGGTCGCTAATTAATTTTCAATTGAATTTATGCACTGCACACACACACACACTGACAAGAACAACAACATCGATGAACACAATATTAGCTGTGAAATGCGTTAAGGCAGTTATTTACTTTCTGTGACCTTTGTTTATCTGGTTAATCAATTCGCCTATTCCATTTATTCAAATAGCACATTCGCAATTCTGTTGTGTTGCCATTTATCGACTTGAACACTTTGTTTTGCCAACTTATGTTCAAGATATAATTACCATATTTAGGCTTTCCTTAAATTAATTAATTTATATCAAAAAATTTACATTGGCACCCCAAAAGTATGTATTTAACAGGGATTATGATACAAATAAATACCATCAGCTGAAAGTGCTGGTAATAGCGTTCTATTTAAAGTAATTAAGAGCTGCCGCCTTGTATATTTTATATCTGATCAGATGAAAGTTTCAACTGTTTTGCATTTGTGTTAATAGGTATTAATATTTCGCTTGGGACCGTTGGGGCAAATTACAAAATTACAAAATGAGCGAACATTAACATAAACTAAATAAAAACGGATGCCAAAAGAACGGCAAATGGAAAATTTCCATTGCAATTAAACATAAAGCCCGCAAACCCGAAAACGCTCAGACAAACCGCAGACAAATGGCAGAACCCCAAATAAATAAAAAAGAAAATAATTCGAATACTTCTATACAAAAATTGCCGCATGCATTTAAATTTAAATCTACCCACCCGACGGGCATTCGTTTTATCTGCCCCTTTGTTTTGTGGGTCCTGGCTGCTTCTAATTAAGTCCACCTCCCACAACAACAGCAAGCCACAAGAAGTCCAATATCAACTGCAACCGCAACGCCAAACACATACAGAACTATCAATTTGGAAATTCGGTTTCTCACTAAATGCCCTTCTGGCACTTAATTAGCTGTGAATTATGCAGACTCGGACATCTTCGAGTCAAGCTATGGTCAACAAAGCAACTCTAACTAACGTCTTTTTGTTGCAAACTGACCAGCAATCTGTGGGTCTGAAAAGTTTTTGCGGTCTTCCCAAGTGCCATTGGTGTGTGGACCTTGTGCGGTCAATCAAAAGGTAACAAAAGAACGAATGGCTATGCAGAAGTCGTAGAAAATACAAATCTACTGAGAATGCATCGAGTTTGACCATTACAATTATATTTGGTTGGAGCTTGAGTATTTTAAATACCTTAATTATATATAATTTCTATTTTTTAATATTTATTTAATAATGAATTAAATATACTGAATACTTTAAATGGTTCATATGTGTCTTATTCACATTTTACGCTAAGATCATAAGACATTTTAAAAGTCTATACAAAAAGCCATTCATTCTAAATATATCCTACACTCAAAAGAAAATTTATATATGTATTGTATTCAATTAAAACTACTTTTATTTGTGGCACATTTGCATTCGTCTTCAAATAATGTAGCTGTTAACTTTTAAATTGTAGCAATACTGGAAAATAGTACTTAGATTGCATGCGGTTTGCGTGGCAACGAGTTGCCAGGAAAAATGGTCCACAAGCAGATGCCAATCCCATCCAAGGTCTATCAAACCACAAGCAGTAGCCACTGGCTTCATAATTGCTCTCCTGTGCACTAAGAACTTTATACTAAAATCATAGTAGCTTTAAAAAAAACTATCCAAATAGCTAGTCACGCTAAATATATTCCACATTTAAAAGAATACAATTAATTTAACATATAAATTGTATTTGCCACACTCGAACACAACAAACAAGCCTAATTTCTGCGAGGTAGTTTGGCTAAGGAACGAATTGTCAGTGTACATGGGCCATGGACAAATGCCAATCCCGGCCAGAGACAGAGAAACCACATTCTGTTACCACTAGCATCATAATTGCATTTCTGTGCGCTCAGACGTGCTTGACAATCACTTGATGAGAATTCCAGTCGGGCATTTCTCTTCAAGTGTCACCAAAGATTTGGTTGGCAATTTTGTGGGTGAATCTGAAGCACCTGAAGAGATTTATTTTCATAACGTGTAACTTGGTGAATTGTGCATTTCCAAACACGTTTGTGTGCTTAAGTTAAATTGAGGAAAGCCCGTTGAATGGGCTTCAACATCAGCCGAACGCAATCAATTGCAATTTGCATGAAGTCTCTCCGGAGCGTACTGTAAATATTGCTCATACGCCATGTGCATTCACTATATGCACAACGCATGCTCGTTACCAGGTTATCGTCTCTGAGGGCTATTTCTCAGCTGGCTCAGCTGGCTCAGCGAACATATTATTATGTCGCATGCAGAAAAGAATCCACCGCGTTTTCCAGTTAAAGTGAGCAGTTTCACGCACTTCCGGCACCGCTGCGGCTTATTTATTGTCCTGTTTTGCTTTCAAATTTTGTGCTCAGAGCATGAATTGCCTGATCCTTGACTCACATATATAGGGATATAATTTTTAATGACTTGTGCTTAGAATACTATAACATAAGCCAAATCAAACGAGTCGACGTCTTGTATCGAACTGATTTGATTATCTAAAATACTAGCCTTATATAGCTACACGATTTCACTGCAGCAGGATGATTACGCTTGTTTTCACATATAGTTATTTTGAATCTAAACCAAATATTTATTTCAAATTGGTTATTTCAAGATTTCAAGATAGTGTTCATTCTTGAACATTCTGCGAATAATTTTTGATTTACTGAGTATTATTTCATATATCTCATATTTTATTTTTTTTTTTTCCAGGCATGAATTCGCTTTTCTAAAAGAGTGTTCGTTCTTGAACAATTTAGTTACTCTTTGCCTTTGCCTTTACATTTGCTCTACTCCACAAACAAAGGAAAAACCCTAAAAAGGCATGTTTAAGCTGTTCTCATAGATATTTAATATACATTACCTTTTCCCGGTTGCAAGGTGAGCGACACGCCATACAATTTTGACCTTTCAATTTTTGGGTCCGCTCACTGCCTAAGTAAAAAAAATAGTCTAGCAAAGATTAATGAGGCATACGTCAAAATAAAGCAACGTGGATATTCTTTCGGTGCTTGGCTATGAAAAATACAGGGAGCAGCTCTTCAATTTATACATATCTATCTAATTTCGATTGCTGCACATATTCGTATTTCAGTTCACCGGTCGACTGGCAACTTGACATAATCAACGATGGGGCACAGGGGTGAGCGGACCATTAGCATTTTGCGTCTAGTGTGTCACACGCAACCCGACCCAAGTCCGGTTCGGACTAAGGAGCGGGGGGAAGGACATTTGTCACGGCGTGCACAGTCAAAAGGTGTTCCTATGTTATGAATCAACATAATTAGCCCTAATAATATGTTGCCTGCCAACATAAATTAGCTCCGCGTATGGAAAATATGTTTGTGTCCATGTTAAGGGGGTAGCTTGCCACGGCCGTGTGCTGAATTGAAATGTTAATAATGCAGGCAAGATCAAAATAGATAAATGAAACTTTGATTGATGGTGATTGTGAGATCGATGTTAGACTAACTGTGACTGTGACTGTGACTGTGAAGCGGAAATGAATCATCATACAACATGAGTGGCACTCTAGAACGGCGAAAACTCTCTAAAAGCACACATCAAACAAAGTGCCATGGCAACATTTAAGAGCCAGCGCTTATGTTATTTTCAAAAAAATACAAATATATTGAATTAAAACGCCAAAGTCTTTTAATTAATTTGCCATTTATGTTTTTATGGGCTATTTTTACAAAACAAAATCAATTTGTCAAGGATAGCCAAGTTGTTGACATCGCCCATTATGCTGCCCGTAGACACAAAGTTGGGAATAATTGTTCTAGGCTTGCAAGCAATTTGCAACAAAAAACTTTTATGGTTACTGTCATCGTCCTCAACGTTGTCCTTCTAGTTGCCGTACCAACGTGGCGTATGTGTAATTTGTAATGGGTAATGAAATACATTTTGGTCACTACATTAAAACTAAAACCCTGGACCAAACCACAGGCATGAATGGCATTTTCTTGAAGGCCACTCCATCTTTATTGCTCCGTCTGCCTGATTCTCTGTGCTATTTTCATTTCGAAATATGTATGCAATTTCAGTCAATTTGCCGAGTCACTTACGAGTACGTGCCCCAGTAATATCATAAATCAAATAATTAGTGATTCATTAAAAGTTACTCGGTCTGCGACCCACTTTTCAGTGCCAGTGGGCACATGTAATTCAAGTCACTGAGGACCAGGGATGAAGTCAATTGGTAAAATATTTACCGCCAATGGGCGATAACTATCGATATATATATATTTATATATTAAGCGCGAAATGTAGTCTAGTCGACAAGCTGCCATCATGCTTCAGTGCACTTCAGAACCAGTCGTATGAAAGGAGACGAAGTCACAAAAGTGGGTTAATGCTGGCCTTAACCTGAGGACATCTGCCTGTCACATACACATGTGGCGATTGCGGTTGCTGCGACTGTGCAGCAACTCCCTCAACCATCAAGCAATCAAACATCAAACTGTCCCCATTAGCACAGTGGGCTCTCCATCGTTCTATATGCCACAAAATATCTGGAATATAAAACATATCAGCACATCGAGTGCCTCTAGGCGCATCCTCATTGTTTGGCCAGTTTTTGTATAGAATTTTACTTTTGGTGCACATTGTGCTCGTGTGTGTGTGTGTGTGTGTGTGTGTGTGTGCGTCATCATTTAATTTCACGCTTGCCAACCACGGCATGCTCTTGTCCATGTCCAGTTTGGTCGCTTTGTCATCGATGCCCCCAGTTTGCATGCTGATGCTACTCTTGCAAATATTTTAAAATACTGTAATTCTGTTAAAGTCCAGTTAGCTGCTAATGTTTTCTAATTTAATTATAGTAGTTGTGGTCTGCAGTACGAGTAAACAAAATATGCATTGTCAAAGTGGTTACACAAATTTTCATATTTGCGCAGTTGTCGAGCTGCTGGTCTGCAAGGAAGCAAGGTTGGAGGGTGAGAGGGGGAAGTTGGGAAAGGGGGAGTTTGTAAGCATAGGTACAATGCTAACAGATTGTGGGAGAACTAGCAGCTGCAAACTTTGTCACACCGTAACCTATACCCTGTAATGTAAACGCAAACTGGGTCACAACGCCTTCAAGCAAAAAAAAAGCCAATTATAATTAAAAATATAGTCAAAGTGCTCTAATCGAGATAGCTCGATATTGAGATACTCTAAATCATACTTTTATGTATATTTCACTCAAGCCGGTTTCAATGTGATCGCCAAACCATACTTCATATCACTCAGCAAGGAGATAATCGCAAACCAATTAATCAACTTTCGTAGCCGAATAACTTAAAGTGTACATCTTATCAAATAAGAGAGAATAAATACAATGAAATTTAAATATAACGATTTGAGAGGCTGTTGGGAAACGAGTAACCAAAGTTCTTTCTCGAACTTCGAGCGCCATAATGAGAATATTTTATTTTGATTCGTGAGTTGCGGGTATTCAGCAGCTCGGCATTCTCATGTTATTTTTCATTGATCATTATTTTTAATTGGCTTTGGTCAAAGCCAGCTAATCCTGCAGTGTGCCACACTGCACCAGGTGAGTGTCTAAGCTAGAGGCAAGTAAGCCCACTCGAATCTGCAGTATCTCACCTACATCTACATGCAGCCGTATCCGCAGCCGCATCTCTGCAACTTCTATGCCCCTTCCGCTGACACAATCTCCACAATCTCGTGGCAGACAAAAACAATATATTATAATATGTGCATGCTGCAGCAATTGGGCGTTTGGGCGTGGGCGTGGGCGTGGCTTATACTTAGGAGAGAGATAACACTGCGACGACCACGACAAGCAACATCGTATGACACCACTCAGTACGCAGTAGTCTGTACACTCAGAAAAAAACCCTTAAATTTAAAATAAATCGCCTTGTTTTTTATTAATAAAAGAATTTGAAAAATACGCCCTGAAATTAAGAAATGGTTGGTTTTTCAAGAACCACAATCATCAATTTTAGAAACCTAATCTCTGAATAAAATATGGTGAGGAGCCCTTGGGACCAAAAGTATGGAGAATTTCTAACATTCAGGTCGATTTTTTTCTGAATGTAGTCTGTAGTCAGCAGCGTCCGCGTGGGTTAAGGACAGCTGCCCCTTTCGATCCCGACCCGTCCGTCTGCCCCAGATTATTGTTGCAATATGAGCTGGACAAGTGCTGCTAATTTTGTTGGAGCTGGAGCTCATTGAGACTTGGCTAACAAAGTCGAGTGGCTGAGATTGAGATTGGACGCTTTGTATCACAATAGATGCTTGTATTTATTATTTTTCGTATATTGCCATGGTTACACATAGTTGAACAATTTTATTTAACTTGGGCAGCTTGTTGAAATTGTTACGTATCCATCATTTAATTGCCTGATCTGGAATGGGAGAATGTTTGAATGTTTGTATGAGTCGACTAGGGTTGAAATTCAACTCTAGCGAACCAGATGCGGGCTCGCCGAATAAGCTGATTCATCCCACTAATTATATTGTTTCCTTAACACATTTACCAGTTACCATAATTTCTTACTCCTCTTAACACCCAATTTTTGAATTTATATGATTTTTCCTGACATCTAATAGGATACAATTTGTGCGAGTACAATAAGATTGTTGTCAACTGAGTACAGTCCATTAGCATTTACGTAAAGAAGTTATTCAAATACACACTGTGGTATAAATACACTTTAAAGGAAATTTTCCACACTCCCACACAGTTTTGTATGTGCTACAATTATAGAAGTTGTTCAACTACACGCATTTTGTACACATGTCAAATTGAACTAAATTATGCCAAAAGGACATGAGCACATATAAAAAAAGGACACATGCGAACACAAGATAAGGACTGTTTAGATGAAGTCTGCCCCCACAAACACATAATTATAAAATGCTCTGCCTAACGGAAATTGAGGCGAGCATCAAAGGCCAAAAGATGCGCCGTCGGCGGCGTCTGCAGCCATGACAAAAAATATGATTAAGAAACGTAGGTTGACTGACAGATACCCTGTGCTTACTATTTTATGTACAACCAATTTTTATGAGATTTTTATTGTATACGTTTGCTGAAATAGAATGTTAGGCTTACGCTTTTAGTTTGATTTGATGAGAATATAATAAAAAACTTTTCAAGTTATTTGAAAATAGTTTTATTTATAATTTTTGAATGTGAAGATGCTAATATTAGTATTAAGGTTTGACCACAAATTAGGCCTTATTTTTCTTTTCTAAATAAAAATAAATAAATATTAAATAAAATGAGAAGTGCAACGATTAACTCGCGGGATATTCTGTCTGTTACAAGCATTTACACAATTCCATAATACCCTCTTATCAAACCATATTTATTGATGCAGGGTATGGAAAAATAGGGAATCTACCGGATAGTGTCTGCAGCTTAATTTCCTGAAGGCACTACAACTGCACAATGGCCAAAAACTACAGGAGCGGAAATAAAATTAGATGAGCAGCCTGTAATGCTGGAGGAGGCGTCAGACGATGAGGAGGAGAAGAAGTAGGAGACGGAATCCACAGCGATTGCTGGTGTTGCCAAATGAGCTGGAATGAAAAGTTGCCAAGTTTCTGTGACCCGACTGGGAAACTTGCTGACAAATTGTTGCAAAAATTTAATTAGTTGCAAATGAGTTGAGCGCACGAGGCAGCTGCCACGAACTTGGTTGCTAGAATCATTAGACTAATTAAACGCGAATTACCCAACACTGGCGCACAAAGCGCACTGAATCGAAGACGGTGACGGCAACGCCGAAATAAAATGGGAATTTAATTGAAGATGTTAAATTTAACAATATGTACAGCCGTACAGAGATCATAACTCATATTAGAAGCTGTTAAAGTTGCTCAAGTCAGTATCCTAGAGCCCTCTGTGCACACACAAGTCACAGCTGATATGCCGCTGGGAGACGAAGTATGCCTCAATGTTGCAGCAAGGACTCCTAATGAAACCTCGCATGTGGTACAAAACCAATTAGATGTTGTTGGCGAGGAGGTAACCGCTAGAAGAGGAAACTGTTCCCCAGTCAGACTCGACAACTCTGAATATAATCAAATACCTCGGACTTACACTTGATAGAGACTTACCTGTGGGCCTCATATTGTTGCTAAGAGAAACCAGCTAAAATTGAAGTTCAAAAAGATATTCCGGTTGCTGGGTAGAAAAGCAAACTGAGACTGAGAAACAAGCTACTCTTTTAGTAAATACACCTTTGGGACGCCAATATAAGTACGAGTTAGTTTCAATACAACCTGTAATTTTCACATTCTTATTCACATTTTATTATTATCAGAATCCACATATAATTATTAAGCATTAAATTCCCAAAACTCCACGCATTTTACAAATAAGAGTTTTTAATGTATTATTACATAACTTAATGGTTGTCATTGTGGGGAGGGACTTCAAATGGGGAATAATAATAACAAAAACAAATTTATACATTTGAGAATAATAATACAATACTTGGCCAGTATCTCATCTAAGATGAGGTGCCAGAGTTGCCTTCCTAAGAACAAGAACTTAAAAGCGAGGCGAAGGTATAAGGAAGATAAAAGCCTATATTCTAAGTTCAGTCTGGAGTTGGTGCAAGTGCACTTGCTTTATATTTTTCCAAATTCATTAGGATTAAAAACTGTTGGGCATTTGAAAATTTAATTTGCTGGATAAATAATGAAAAGAAAACAGAGTTTGCCTGCATTTCACGCATAAGTTCAGTCAGTTGAAAAATTAATTTATAGTCAAACATTACACAATAACAAGAAAGCACGGCAATCCTTGGCAAGTCGAGCATTACATACCCTTGTACATTAAACTTCAAATACCGATCAATTGTTTCCATACTATGTATGGAGTGCAGTGACTTAACTAGACAGCAAGACAGCAAGACAGCGAGACGGCCATAACTATATCGACTCGGCTAGTAATTGTCGTCAAGGCTTGGCGATATCTGCGTGCATCACGGCAAACTTCTAATATCCTCTGCAAAGAGTATAAAAAGTAATTGAATATGTCACGGTTAGCGAAAGTGTCAGCTTTGGATAAGTATACTCTCGACTAACACAAGCATGGACAAGTTCGTTTATTCTTTTGCTAACTAGATAAAAAAGTTTAAATATTAAATGTTCATAAAACTAACTGAATTTGCAATCTACGAAAAACTGTCAAAATTGACTAGCATATTGATTCATTTGGAGGCAGGCCATCTGAAAGTCGCTAAGCCTTACACATTATGAAAATTATTTCTAGCACTGCCCATCAAAATGTCAAAATATTTTAACATTAATGCGTTTTGATAGTTTTTCAATTTGACTTTTTTAATTGGATTTCCGAAGGACATGCGGCAAAAGTAAATAGATCAAAAAAGAGGATAATTTAAAAGAAAAATATCTAAATACAAAACAAAAAAAAAAAAATAAAAAAAATCACTTTATGGCTAAAAAACCAAACTCATTTTCATATGCAAAGAGAAAACTCTTCTCAGTGTGCGTGTGTGTGTATGTGTGTGTGTATGTGTGTGTGTGTGTGTGTGTGTGTGTGTGCGTGTATCTGCATACATTTAAAAGTTCTGCAAAATTTCTTGATTTATTTATTTTGTTGTGTTTGTCTTCGCTGCCCTAATTTGAACGGCAAACAAGCACATGCACACTTAAATGCTCAAATTAAAATAATAAACAGTAAAATAAACAATAAATATTGCGTAAGTTGTTAACTTAGTGCGCTGCCTAAAATAACCATAAGCATAAAGAAAAGGAAGTCGTGACAAATACTGGGAATGACATCGGCTTTAGTAGGCCACATTTATGCCACAAATATGTTGCCACTTCAGTTAAGCAAGACAAATGGCAACACACATATGGTTTACAGTTTATAAGGGCTCTGCTGCAGCAAATGCAGCCATCAACACTCAAAAAAAGTTGTGCTCCATTTTAGTAACTCTGCAGAAAGTTAAATTCTAAAATAAAGTATTTTTATATATTTCCATTAAGAGAATGCGTTTCTTAATTTAAGAAATTGTGTAAATTGAGGAATTATTTCAATTAGACCACAAAAACTTTCTGGTTTTCAGGGCGACGTTGAAGGTTTTTATTTGAGTGCAGTTGAAGAGTGTGTTTTTGGCGTGGTGTCTGTTAGGGGTATGTGCCTCAGTCCCAGCCCCCGTCTCAGTCCCCGAGGCACATATTGCCCACATGAGCTGTGGATAGTGGCAGCTCATAAATGTCAGCTCTCTGGATGTAGGAGTACATAGTCAAATTTGGAGTACTCTCTCCCCCAGTTACCTAGCCATAAGCCGACCAAAAATGAAATGAAGAGAAACCCAACTGACAAATAACTCAGAAGTGATTGATGATGATCATGACATGCTGACACATATAAATGCCTTCAAGTGGAGCAAGAGGCGTCGCCGTTGACGTGTCGCCTGCCCCATAGAGCTCATAGCATAAGTCTTCAACTACATAGCGTATCCCATATCCCCCACATTAGCTCTGAGCTGAGATACTTATACCCCACCCTTACCAGCTCCATTTCTACTGTAAGTGTTTGGACTTTTGTTTTTGGCAATATGCGCGCGTGATTTTTATACTCTTACACCGGATACTACGACAATGTTACAAAGTTTGTAACGCATTGGAATAGACAAATGCGACTTCATAGAGTATACATATACAGATGTTTATTAGTATCCAATCTTGAATATCTGTCTGTTTCTGTTTGAAAACTAGTTTGCCTCTTTTGAAACTGTTGCTTCCTTAGCTTCATATATATCGGAATCGGTAATCAAAACCCGCCATTCGCGCTGCCTTAAAATATATGTATACCAATTACTTTTAGATCACGGATAAATAACCCTCGGGTCTGCGAGGGTATCTAATATTCGACATGCAAAACTATTCGTTCTTGTTTATTTTTGTTATTATTTATTTGTTGTTTCCGAAATCATTACTCAGCATCTTAAACATGATGAGGTTGGTGCTGGTTCCAGCAGTGAGTGCGGAGCGCGAAATTGGGGAGTTGCCAAATAGTTCGCTGTGATTATTGCCATTCATTTCCAAGAGTTTGGATAACAAACTTGGGGGCTGGCTTGCTGGTAGCGATTAGCCGCTGGCTGTTGACTGATGCCAACTTTTTCTATCCCACTCTATTGCTGCTTGTCCTAAACGTGTATGTGTTTATTTGTATTCCAAGTGTAGGACGCCCAAGGGCTTTATTTGCATTAAGTAATTACCTAAAGTACCAACTTTAAACAGCGCCGACAGCCATTCCCCCTGTCGTTGTAGCCAAAGCTTATTAATCAACTGCATATCTGCGGGGCAACAGCAACGAGAAGATAGACAAAAACTGAGAGGACGAAGTGGAAGGACAGGAGGGTAGTTTGGTAGTTGGCTCAGGTACAGGTGCCGGTATACGTACTTGGACTTCAACAACTTTCGCCAACACATCACTTTAATTTTTCCAAATCCTTAAAGTTTTGCTCCGGGCAGAAACATGTTGTATTTTAAGCTAGGCCATATATCCCAGAACACATTCACATACATACCCATATGTTATGGTCGATTCAATTGAGCTAGAATCTAATAAATATAATAGCTCGCACAATTTGATTCAACTAAATTGCGCTGAAGACTGTCAATGTTTTAACAAATTCCTGGTGGTTCCATTCAATCCATCTCACGGTCTTCGCTCCCCCAACCGCTCGACAGACCCAGTTTGTCATTCAAAATGCACCGTTCAACATTTGCCATTCACCATTCGGTATTTGAAATGGAGCATTTACAAGAGCAACAACGGCAGCTATTCAAAACTGATGACACTATCAATTTACATGGTACGTGGCAACCCGCTTTGCCTGTGGCAACTCCCACACCAACCGCCTGATGAAGCATCGCAATGGCATTTTCATGCTTTATCTGCGGCTGGCCTCGCACAAATTGATGTTTATGAGCTTTGTTGCCTTTGTTGTTGGCAGTGCTGTTCGACACAGTTGCCATTGTTGTTTGCTGCATTGAAATGCAGTCCATTCCCTTGATAAATTTCACTTTTATTATATACTTTTCAACTGCGTCTATGTGTGTGGCATGTGCACACCATTGACATGCGCTTCCTGACACTTGCCCAAATACCACATCTATTAATCGAAGCCAGCCTGTGCTCAACCAAATGATATCCTATTTCCTATTTGTGGGATAAAATTACTATTCATGCTCGTGTCGGCTTCAATGTCGTTACACACCACAATCATATATATATATATATATATATATATATATATATATAAGTCTGATCAGCATCACATTTAGAGTCGATATGGCCATGTCCGTTTGACCTCATATTTTACATATATTAATACATACTCCACACACGATACGATAAGATAGATAAGATAGACAAACATGTCATTCTTTCTAATACAATATAACTACACAAAATAAATTATAGTTTCCTAGAATCTATGGCTAAACGGTAAAGTTATTGAGTCTTATAGCTAAATACCTTAAACAGCTGTTTTCGATAATCTCTTATTCATTGTCTTTATTCACTCAGAAGAAAAAAAATTTTAGAAAATGGGTCTGAAAACTATAAAGATTTGTTTTTTTCCAAAATAATTCGTAAATATACAAAATAATAACCTCAACCAGCATGATGTTGCTCAGATCTGCATGTTTATATATTCATGTATATGTATATACACATATGTAATTATAATTTGCATTTGGGTAACGCTCAATCGAACATTCTCAACGCTCGGCAGCCCTCCTCTCTGTTATTGCCTCATTTGGGGCAGGAGCATTTAAGATTTGTTGTGTTGTTGGCCTTTCTTTTTTTCCATATCATAATCGATGGCAGGGCGCCAAAATTGTTTTTGGCTGTCGCTGCGGTCACATCCCTCACATCAGGCTCGTGTCCTTGGCGCCACTCCAATTACTATGAAGGGGGCCAGTGGGTGTGGACCAAAAAAGAAATTCATTTTCTATGCGCTTTTCATTTCCACGAAGAAGCAATCGATTATGCGGCGTTAGGCGTGTTCACTGCCATGCCTGCTCTTGGCTGCCACCTGATTAGCATAATTTGACGTGTGAGCGGCTCGACTCGGCACGTGGCACGTGGCCTGTGTCTGTGTCTGTTTCTGTTTCACAAGTTAGTGGCACGGACAAAGGCGAAATGTGAAGGCAAGCGAAAGCCAGAGCAACGTTCTCAGTCCTGCCAGCAAATTGTTCGATTTTCAACTAAAATTTTGAATCAACGACAACAACGGCGACATGTCATCATCAGCATCAGTCGGGGAACATGCGACAACTTCATTTGGTGTTTTCTTATTGTGATTTTCTTTTCTTGTTATTTTATTTTTTTTTGCGCTGTGTATATTTTTGTGTAAGATTTGTGTTTGTGCAAGAGGGTGTGCGTTGGCCACAACTGACAATTGGAAATCTGAGCAGAAATTGCTTGGCAACTCAAAAGGTGTGCCATTGAACTGACACTCTTTGACCCTCCGAAAGCCAAACGCTGTTGCATTCTTGATTGCAACACAAGTTGTTGACATCGCCAATAAGTGTTTGGCAAAAACTATGTTTCCGATGCAAATTAAAACGGTTTTTGACTCAAACTTGAAAAGAAATCTGGAAATAATATAGACTCGAGTGTGCTTATTTTTCAGTTTTGTCTTGATTTGCAAGTAGCTACTGTGCCTACTATTTTCGCAAAACGTCTGAGCACAATTGGAAAGTTGATTGATTGATGGAACGAAACATGGGTATACTTGTAGAGCGTATGAATCTATGAAACAGACACATTGCAACACCCACAATCTCGTCTCGTATCGACACACATATGAGCTCCGTCTGGTTGTCAGCGCAATGGCAACGACCAGCCTGTTAGCTGTTAACTGGAGTGAGTGTGGGGTGGCTGCAGTTGCCACAAATTGTGTGAGCCTTTAAAGCCATTTTGAGGACAGTGTGCACCATTAAAGAAAATGCTAAGCTGCTCAGGAAGCTGGCTGACTGGCTGGCTGGCTGCTGAGTGGAGCCATTAAATCTGATGTACGACAATAAGCGAGGCTAAGGCGTCCAATAGAGCCACTCCCAGGGTCACTAAGGCGCAATTGTCAACTTAATGTCAAGATGCCAGCCCCAGGATAAAGGCAAAGTAACAAACGACACACTAATAAACCAGATTCAAAACTCTCCTCAACCGTGATGCATGCTTTATTAAAAATTAAATTTAAGAATTTGGTATACAGGAAATAATCCGCAGACCAATCGTTGCCATGGCAGTTATATATTATCCGGTAAGCCACATGTGTAGTCTCCTTTAATGCGCTACTATTGTGGGAAAATTAATTGGTAAGTTGAGAGAGTAAAAAATATAACAATAATAATAATTTAAATAATATATATATGTATGTGTAATTTACCGTCAGGTGCAAAATTATAATTATTCAGATGCACAATAAATTTCGCGCAAAATCAGTTTAACATTGTTGTTAACACAGTTCCACTTTGCACAAGGCGCTTCTTGACTACTTTAATAATAAGGGCGGACGAGGCTTAAGCCTTTAAGATATCAATTTCACTGAAAATAGATTTTTCTTTTTTCACATTGTTTGCTGCTTTTAATTTGGTTGACATTGTACAAATATCCACTCCACTTAAATGGGCGAAAGAGGTCTTTATAAGCATGCGAATGAACATATATTTGACAGCATATATACATCTCTAACAGACAAGAAGCTCACAAAATATTCTTTTATTCGCTTGTCTGGGATTGAGTTTGTTAGCCGAAAAGCAAGCCATGTGTGCCATATTAGCTTAGAGGCCATAATATATAAGGGTATGAGATGTATGTATGTATTTTATAAGAGCTCATATGCAGATAATATTTTTTATTATTAAACGAAAATTGATCAGCAATAAAATAATGGAAAATAAATCATAAAATTCAATTGTGGTGGCATGTGGCAATAGGGTATTCCCCTGGCCAAGCAATCTTACTTTGGGCATTTTGGCTTGATTTTGGCTTTTCACTGTTCGAAATACTCGATTCGCCTTTGTTTGACTGCATTTGTGTGTTTGTGTGTGTCGCCCGTCTGCTAAAGTGCCAAATGTACATAATGCCAGTGGATTAGGGCTTAGTTTATCAGCGCTTTCAGTGACAATGTCAAGGTCAAGCTCATAAGCGCCTACGACAACATCACTAAGCTGTATCTATGTATATGTGTGGCTGTGCATATATACATATATGTATGCATATATTTATATACATATATATATATGTGTGCTGTGTGTGTGTGTATGTATTTGCGACGCTATTGTGACAGCTGATGAGCCACTTGAACGCCTCGATATTAACATACAATTATGCCGAATGTCAATCAAATGCAGACTGAATGAATGGGACAACAATATATATATATATATATATACATATCTATGTATAGCTGAGAGACATGTCTACATCTCCGCACCCTGCCTAGGCCATGTCCTTGGCCTTGGCCATTTATCATGGTAAGCGGGCAACACGTGCCCAAACTCATTGTTTTGATTTAACGATCTCGTTTTGCTGCAATCAAAGTATCAACACAACATATGCGTGTGTGTGTGTGTGTGTGTGTGTGTGTGTTCGCGTGTTCGCTGTCTGTGCCTGACCTGTGGCCAGTGAACAGCCCATGTCTGGGCAGACGACAGTGTACAAGTTAAAAGGTATACAAATACATAAGTCGAGCCATCGAAAGCTGCCTACTTACTTAATGCGACTAGTCGCAATAAAAACTGAGCTCGACGCGTGCGAATCGCTCCCCGTGCAAAATAAGTGCTAAGCTGCTTTTTATGATTATGCCATATGCCAGGATGGTTTGCAGTCGGTTTAACGCGGCCCAAGATCAGTTGGCCCCATAGTTATTCAGCGGGGCACGTTCTCCTGCATCCGCCATATACGTTAATTGCACACAGAACAATCAGGAAAAAAAGAAATAAAGACAACTCTTAAAACTTAGAGCAACGCCATACTTGCCAAATCGAAAAGTTATTCAGCCATTTTACTATTCATTCCAATATTGATTTCTGCATTTCTGCCTTTCCTTTTAAGTATTTTTTAAACATAGCAAATATTTCTGAATTGTTGAAAAATTAACAATTTTGTTGGGTTAGTCGATCAGCGGCCAGCGTTTCTGAATTTTAGGTCGTTTTTCTGAGTGTACACATAACTAATGTGGATAACGAGATGCGCATAAAAGTATGCAACATTGTTTCGAAATCTTGATTGTTTTGGCGTGCAGCAAATGTTGATTTGTGTTCTTTGTTGCATAAGTTGGGAAGAACAATGCAGTCGCTGCATTTGCAACAAAATTGGGCCAGCTGCGTTTATGGTGTTTCCACATGCAAGATAGTAGCAATATTTTACCATGCCTGTAACATAAAATGCAACTCTGTGTATAACAAATGATATCGATATCGATCACCAGTTGATGTGCGATAAAATTACAATTTGTTTGTATAGCAACAATCAAGATTGATCTAGTCTATATAGAGACGAAATTAATATACTGTTTATCAAATGTATTTGCATAAAGTTCAAACCATATTAAAATATTTATATGTTATAACAACATTTAGTTGCATATTACGTGTGATGCACAACAAATTGGCAATTTTAAATGTTATTTGCCATTTTATAGAAAGATGTCGCTGCAAAAATTGCCAGTTTGCATAACTGATAATTCGATTGATATGACACTGGCAAGCCAAGTGCAAGCAGATGGAAATACTTCATCAAGACTGAGTACAACCAGCAGGCAGCAACTAACAACCATCAAGTGGCAAGAACATGAACTGCTGGTTGCCTTCCGAGCTCCACCATCGTCAATATCCGCCCTGGAGCCATATATATATATATATATATATATATATTATGGTTAGTCGCAATTTCCGATATGTGCAGCATGCATGTGTATCCTTCTCTCTCTCTCTCTCTCTTTCTCTCTCTCTCTCTCTCTCTGTAGCGCTCTAACGCAAATTGTAGCTGAAGTCACTTTGCCATTGTAATTTCATAAATGGCGTAATTGCATCAGAGAAGAAGACACTGGAGGAGCACACCAGAAGGGGCACGTTTGCTGAATAGAGATAGCGATACGGAGTCGAGTACGAGGCAATAAGCGACAAAACTCAATAGTCGCCTCTATAACCCACTCGCCACATACTCACCCCCTTCCGTTTATACAGAATATGTGCGTGTCCTCGATGTTGCATTATTCATGAAGTTGATTCAGCAAAAGTTGCCCTTCTGCTTCTGGCTGTTGTGGCTGCTTGCTTGTGAGTCAACACAAATCAAATTAATGACGCTGATGAAGCGCCTTTGATTTTCTGCACCAGTTAAATCAACAGCATCATTTTACCAGAGACTTGCTTACGCCTCCAACTGCCACACTCCGTCTCGACCACAGCGCATTCCGCGGCAGCACCTGCCTCAAATTGCTGCATGTAAACCGAATGCAAATGCTGATTACCATAAGAGCAGTCCAACCATATCCTTTGCGCAGAACCAAATAGCAGCACGTACTTGTCTCGGATTATGAATTTAAGCCAAGCAACAGACGCAAAGCATGCCTTACAAAACGAATGTGACAGTTATCCGCCTCTCAGACAGGTATGAAATGCTGCATTATAATAAATGCACTTCCAAGCAACATATTCAGTTGCTCATCAAAGCATAAACTTGAATATGTGCAAATACTCGTGTGCAAGTTGTAGCATTATACCTTTACCCACACCGAATATATACATCCTTGCAAAACTGAACTCCTGTTCACATTTTGATTTATTTAAAAAAAAAAAGATCTATTTTTTCTGCAGGAGTGCTCTGATATAGCAGACCGATTTTAATAATAAAAAAAATCAAGTACGAATGTCGAGTCGAGTGAGCGACAACGAAATGCACTTAGCCCAGCTGTTAGATGCTAGTTTAATTGACAAATTTCCTTCTTAAAAAGTTGTACGCAGTCATATGTAAGCATGCTTTGATTTGGTCTCCTATGTAAATAAAAATAAACTTGGGTGTTTCTAATGCGATGCTCATGAAATTTTAACAGTTGATCAACAAAATGTAAATGTATGTGATATATTATTAAGAATACTCTGCCTTTAAAATTGCCTTTTATAGCTATCGGAAATCGATATGTATCGATATGCGAGACGTGGACGCAGTTATCGATCAAACGAAATAATCTTGATCTGCATGGAGTATAAAAGTATTTGTATTTCGAATTTTAACTCTATATTTCTCATAGTCTCTGAGATCTGTTTTTATTAGATAGACGGGCCCACAGACATGGCTATATCGATTGATCAAGAACATATATACTTTATTTTACTAAGCCATTATACCCTTTTAACCATTTCCAATGGTTCAGGGTATAAAAATGCCAGCAGCTAAAATACATTGTAAGCAATGTGGCGTTTGACACAAGCACTTTTCTTTCCACAGATAACAACTATGACAGCTGCTTGCAGCGATGATTGGCGTGCTTATCTGGGTCTTTGTACATTTTATTTTCCGATAATTTCGTGTGCAAATTTAATTCATCTGCGTGGATTGTGCATTATTCACAGCTGCACTGTGCTCCCGGCGATTTTGCTTATTCTTCTTTAATTATTCATTTGACAGCTTCTGTAGCTTGCTTTTCTGTGTAAACTAAATGCTAAATTTACCCAATGAGCTTGAGTGGGTTAAAATTCTTTAATGTGCTTCCATTATTTATTCACTGCAATGAAAGTTGCTCAACATACTATCAGAACATTACAAGAATTTAATATAATAAAGTAACCCATTTGTTTTTAAAAATAACAAAAATCATCATTTGCTTCACCTCCTGTCCAGCCACTTTTAACACTTCATGCTGCGTTATAATTCCGGACTTATCTGATAGAAATATATAAATAGCTTACCGACACTCAAATTCGTATATTTTAACATCTATTTAATTAACTTAAACTAATTATCTGATACTGTTATACTTATGGATAAGACAACTTTATAACAATAATTTTAATTTATGTGGCCATAATAGCTATTGAAAGTGCTCACTGAGTGTGCTAAGTGTGTTCTATCTTTGATTTGGACTGCCAATTGACTTGTTCAGTTTTAGTTACTACTGTAAGCTTAATATTTCATAGCTTTTGGTTTAGAAAAAATGGATAGTTTGGTGGTAGTCAATTGTAAAAGGATTCTGGCATCAAATTTGTAAAACATACCGAAACGCGAAGTGAAATCCTTACGAAATCAATGTTTACAACGTAGGCCATCAATCTGTCCAAGCAACTCATATCATAAAAAGTGAATGCACAAAGTAACTCATATGGATATGGACCACTGCTTGGCTATGCTCCACAGAGATCTACGTGCCTGAGCAGCTGGCCATCGTTGGACCAGAATCGAAAAATATCTGCGAGTACGTGAAAATCACGTATTCGCCGTGTATGACTGCAAGCTGCAGATAGTCGAGAGTGACCGTCGAATGGCTGTGAGGAGGTGCGGTGGTTATTTTGTGCCCGCCTCAAGTTGTTTGGTTGATTTGCCGGTGCGAACCAAATGATAGACAACTTTTCAAAGTGCGCGCCACTTACAAAGGGATGGAATTGCTGTGAAACTGATGATGCTGCTGCAAATGTAGTGATTTCCATGTGCCTGGCAGGGCGCCAAACTTCCGTAATGGCTGGCCAAATTGGGGAGTTGGGCGTTAGGGGCGTGGGCATCGACAACAGACGCCAATTAAACTTGTTTGAATTTTATTTCGCGCCTTACTGGCATTCACATGATAACGTCTATTTATATATATTCAGCTTACGCTTATACCCTGTATTTATAAAAAAATTCTAAGTGGGTTATTGTGAAATTGTGCAAATGTTTGCCACAGGCAAACAGGCAGCAACTGAGGAGAACATCTTTAACTTCATAACTTGTACAATTGTCGACTTTATAGCCAAATTTAGATATCATCAGTTTGACGCCATTCCGCAAGGGTATATAATCGTTGGTGCACCTAGTTTAACCGGTCTTTCTTGTTATATGAATATTTAAATATATATATACATACATCTTTTTTTTCTGTGGCTGACAGATATCATATCGCCATACTTGGTTGGGGTTGGTTGAAGATGCTAAGTAAAAACTGCGGGTGGCGGGTGGCGGGTGGCGGGTGGCGGGCAGCGTGAATTTAATGAGTTGCCCGTTGAGGCACTTGAGACCACGGTGAAATTGATTGATTGATTGATGGCGCGGCAGCGTGCAAAATGTAATCGGAATCGGGGGCAAAACTGAAGGCAATTCATTAGCATAAATTATACGCAGGCCAAAGAATTGAGGACTCGCAATCGGAATCAGAATCGGAATTACTTCCGTTCTTGAAACTGCACTTGATTATCGCTCGCACTTACGGATACTTACTAATACGGCTCTAGATACAAGATACAAATGCTACGCAATACTGTTGAGCTCACATTTGATTGATGATGATGGCACTTGAGTGCACACGATAATCATTTATAAGGCGTATAAGTGTTTGCTTAAAGTTTACCGGATCCTGGACACAAACAGGACACCATGCCACTCCTCTCATGCGCTCGCGCTCCCGTATCCAACAGACGCTGTCGGCACAACACGCATAGATTCAGACTTCGATTCAGACTCCGGTTCAGACTCAAACTCAGGTTCAGATTTACATTCAGTGTCAGATGCGCCGAGATGTCAGATTCGCTGAGGTCGTTGAAATTATGGTTACACCGCACAGTGGAACCACAGTGCATAAATCTTTTCAAATATCAAAAAATACTAAAATATTTGCACAGAAAAGAAATAGCTATAAAAAGCAATTAACTATTAATATTAATGGATTAAATGAAAAACATTACGTTTAAGATAGTTATTATGGAGCAAGTTTTTGCTTGCAGTTTTCTTATAAATTCAATAAAATATGAAATTAATTTAATCTTAATTTCGACTGATTTTCGTTGCTCGACGTTTCTTCGATTTAAGTTTAATCATCTACCTGCCACTTTAAGTAAGATTTTCATTTTAATCAATTTATTATTTATTATGTACTTATAGAGCAAAACTATTTTCAATCTTCCTTTTGGCTTCAAGGGTAATCAGCTAATTTTTCAAGAAGTATATTTCATCAAACAAAGAATGGTGATTTCCAAAACTCACTTTTAACTTAGAATTGAGATAATGGAAAATGTATTTAAGGGATTTCGCAGCGCAATGGGCTGAGCTGGTTCCACTGTGCGATAAGGTGGCTGGCGTGACTTGGATGGCGATGGCGATTGCGAGTGCGAGTGCGACTGTGCACACACCAAAGACCTGTCAGTTGCAGCAGCGATAGAGTCTGGCATTGTCAGGGCATGCCCCACGAAATTTGCATTAGAATTGGCTGCTCTGAGCGTGAAGTGACTAAGTGTGTAAAGAGCGCGAAGTGTGCGAAATGGGTGTGTATTTGGCATATGGCGTTTTGTTTTTGAGCCAAGGTTTTCAGACTCGTACAAACATGCAGCAAACAAAACGGAAAACACTTCTCGAGCGTTGAGCTTGGGATAGGCTCGCTTATAACAGCCTGGTTTGCTGGCAGTGGATAGGCAAGCTAGAATTATGCTGGTACTATCTAAAAGTAATCGCATTCTAACTCCGATGCCAATTGGAATGGAACATAAAGAGCGATAGCTATTTGTTGTATTTCAAAGGATGAGCCCCTAATTGAAGAGTTGTCATTTACAGCGACTTTACTGAAAAGATAAGAGTTGGCATTTAACACACATTTGCTTAAGAGATAAGTGCTGGCATTTGAGACGCCCACTTCCCAAACGAGGGCGACTTTCGCCAGCAACGTGCTCTCACATAATCTATTTAGTGGGACATCAACATCATTCTTCAAAAAGGGCAGACACTCAACAAAAAATCTGCTATCGCTGCAGTTACCAATTACGGCAACTGCATTGCTAATTAGGTACAACCACACACACACACACACACACAAACCCACACACAAAGCGAATCCTTGCATTGCTTTGTGTGGATGTTTTAAATGCGTTGCGTATACGACACGTCTGACAGCAGCCAGGCAGGCAATAAACTAAAATGGTACAAAAGAAATTAGCAGTCGACTGCCAGGACACTTCTGGCCCTGGACTGGATGGGGTGACGGGTGAATAGACGATTTATGTATAGGTGCTCTCGTAAATGATTAGCCAACACAACCGAGGGAGTTGGATGAAAGCTCAACCATGTGTATAAATCATAAAAACAATATACATATACGTATATATGTTAGCGAATTGCAAAATACCATAAAGCCACAAGGGAGAGTATGATACTGCAACAGAGACGAGAGAGAGAGAGAGAGAGAGAGAGAGAGAGAGAGAGAGGATTGCATCACTAGTTTCATAATAAGCTTTTAGGGGGTCACAACTTCAGAATGGGGTTTCAGGGGCTGCGTGTTAATTAAGCTAAGTTGAGCTGTAACGCTGCATGTGGCATGGTCTGTGTAAAGTGCTCTTCTGTTGCTTGACCAAAATAAATATCACAAAAGCCACAATGGCAAACAGCAATCAGATAACGACTCATTAATTAACACACGCTGCTGCCGACAACTGACAATTGAAAATGGTTTCCTTGTTGTGGCTCAAATTGTGGCACATTTCAAATCAAACATCATTTGCAATCAGTCAATTAGTGCGGCCATTAAACGTCATGTAAAGTTGTGCAGATTTTACAAGTTGATTAAATAGTTCACTTTAAATGGAATCAAAAACGAAGCTCTGATTTTGGTACTGAACTATGAAAATATACTAGACAATATGTGAGGTAAGTAAACCCAATTAAAAGTAAGGAAGAACGATGCGGTCGACTTCACCGATTACGAAATACTCTATTACTATATATACAAGTGAATATATAAATGATGTCTTGTTCGCAGTGCTATTGAAACACAATTTACTGGGCACATCTGTTGATGCAATACAACCAAACAAGCAGTGCCTAAATTAATAATTGTGGTGCCCACAAAGACAATACAAACACCGCCCGCAACCACCAATAACAATCATAACAAACGGATACTGCGGGACAAGGAGCAGTATTTGGAGGGGTGAGGATTTGGAACAGGAAGAGCAATCATTAAGACAATAGGCCAGTGGTTGTAGTCGCATCCTGCCCATTGTTGTGGCCGGGATTTAGATCGGCATCACTTTGGCATGCCCCACTTGCCTTTATGTGTTGCCGACCGCGATGGGGCACGGCGGCAGGGGGTGCGGGCCAGGCAATACAAATGGGACAGCCAGACAGCCAGACTGCTACACAGAGGCTGGACAGAGAGACAGACAAATGGCATCGCGTGAACTTTGCGCTTTGATTAAATGTGCGCTTGATTTGAGAATGATTTAATTAATTAAACGCGCCCACTTTTACCATCTCCTTGCCCTTGTCCTTTTCCTTGCCGTCTGCGTCCTTTGCCGTTTTTTACTGGTCGCCCATTGGTGGAAATTTGTTTTTGGCATTTTGTCAACGCTGTAAACATATTTTGACATTTAATTATAAATTCTAAAATACGCGTGCAATCGAATATTCCACGCGCAAGGCTGGACAAACGCCAACATTATTTCTTATTTATATTGTGTTGAACCCAATATATATATATATATATATATATATATATATATATATATACATAAAACATCGCTGTGAGTTCATGAAAAGAGACATATTTTTGAGTTTGCCTCATTGAGTTGAGTAACTCGTCCTATTATACAGAAAGTACATTTGGAATATATTTATTATTAAGAAATATATTTCGGAAATATAGAAAAAAAAACACTTGTATACTTTCCTATTATTGAGGGGGAAAGTTGCACCGCGACCTATTTGATCTATTGTGCCCCACATATACTTTCCTATATTTAAACCTTATTTCTAGAAACAAGCAAAACTTTATATTTCTTAGAGCGATTTTGATTTTAGGCAGACTTTATAAATTTTAAGGCGATTTTAAATATTCAGTAAAAATTGCTATCACTTTGAGAGAATATTTTTATTTCTACGTATCAGTATTAAAGAAAATCTGAATTTTGCTTTAAATTATAAAACGTAACTTGTCGCATTGTAAAGAAAAAACATCAATAAATAAATAAATAAAATAAATTCATCAAGAATAGTGATAAAATCCTAGATTCTAGGAAAAAATAAAAACCCCTTAAAAGTAAGGCGATTTTGTAAACTTAACTGCGTTCAAAGTTTTGACAATTCCAAGCTTTTTCACTATTTATACTTATTGAGATTAGTTCCAATTCCATTTCCGTCGCTGCTGCAGCTGCTCCTGAAATATACCCAATTCCAGTCTCAGCAAACATTTCTAGATTAATACATATGCATACATATGATGTATGTATGTATGTATGTATGTATGTATGTATGGCTGTATGTATGTGAGTGAATATCAGCGATTGCGCTAAATGTTTCCGTTGCGACTTGAGAGCACATTCCGGCAGTGACCTTGTCCAAGTGGGGCGCTGAGAGTGAAGCGACTCATTCCGACCCCACAAATCTAATGGCGACCACAATGAATTTGAATCAATTAAAATAAGTTTGTTACTCAATTGATGAGGTGTTGAGCATATGCAATACACTTCCATCTCTAAGTGAATGGGGAACGTTTACATTATGAGGCAACATTATTTAGCAACCGCAACGACTATTGACTATATTCAATAAATTAACTATTATAATGGACTAAGTGTATATTTATCTTTCATAAAAGCATATTTACTGCCGAGCAATTTCTTTTGCTCGAGTAAACATTTTTAATTTTTTTTTCTTAAGGGCATATAAAACTCGGGGCCAAATATTTTATTTATTTAATTTTTTTTTGTTTTGCTTTCTGTACAACGTTTTGCTTGTTTGTTTATGTTTGACGTGTGCAATGAATCACAATCTCAGGACTGCATTTCCACATTTCCAGAAATGACTCACGACGACGAAAGAGAGAAACGCGACTTGTGAGTGTGCTACTCAAGAGTATGGAGTGGAATTTTATTCCAGTGTTATTTTGTTGCGCTTGGAAATGACGACGGCTGCCTAATTGAACGAAAAGAAACGGATCGTCTGTTGATAAGGTCGTTCCATATTCAAGTTTAGCGTATAGCCAATTTATCAGATGGCGATAGCCATAACCGACACAAAACAGATGTAAGCAGAGAACCACAAACTTTCAGCTCGGAGAGTCGCGACCGACAAGCGCTATGTGAGCGCAGCTCTCTTCATACATATGTGTGTCAGTGCTGCCAACCACAACATCGGCTAACACATCAAGATAGATCAACCAGAAAAAAGCCAAAATAAAAAAACATGTATAAATGTTTTCCGCTTGACTTAAAAATCAACGGATGGATATATATATATATATATATGGATATATATATATATATATATGGATATATATATATATATATATATATATATATATATATATATAGAGGCATCCATCGCTTAATGAGACATTATGAGACAACAGAATTTTGTTAACTAGAGTGGCAAACGTTGTTTTTATTTTGCAATAAATAAATGTATGAAAAAGAAAAATAATTTTTTATATGTATGAGC
Source organism: Drosophila melanocephala (assembly GCA_037043625.1). Classification (NCBI taxonomy): domain Eukaryota; kingdom Metazoa; phylum Arthropoda; class Insecta; order Diptera; family Drosophilidae; genus Drosophila; species Drosophila melanocephala. The sequence goes on along the minus strand of JBAMBD010000015.1, from coordinate 1,427,914 downwards.
AAATGGGCAGCTTAGTCACATTTCTGGCCAACACAGATCTGTCCAGAAAGAGGCTAAATGACCATCTCTGTGGTACGTACATTTGTTTTACGCTCTCGCTCTCGCTATTTGCCTGTGTGTGCGTGCGTGCGTTTCTCATGTTTGTATTGCGCTCTCATTCTTGCGCTCGCAAACGTGCCGTTTGCTTGCTTGCGTTCTAAGCTTTCAGTCGTTTCGCCGCTGCCAGTGGCATTTTGTGCTTGCTCCCGCGCGCAATGTGAATTTTACTAAGGCATTGAGTCTGTCTATTTTGTTGTTACCGTTTTGCAGATTGCTGCTGCTGCTGTTGTTGTTATCGTTGCTGTTGCTGTTAACCATTAGCCGTTTACAGTTTACAGTGGTGTTTTGATTTGGTTGTTGCCGCCGCTGTCATGTCTGTTAACCGTGACAACGATCGCAAGTATTTGCGCAGCATTGGCGGTTTGTGCAAGATCGCCTGCCTGGTAAGCATTATTACATCTGCCGCCACGCCCACTTTGACTCATACATGTTCTGTTTTTTGTTCAGCTTTGCGGTTTTATTGGCTTTCTGTGCATTGTATGCAGCACGGTGCGTTTGAGCAATTTTCGGGGCTGCTTCTACTTGGTCGTCATCGTGCTTGGCTTTGTGACGACGCTGACGCTGCTGCTGTGCCGCTATCTGCGTCTCGGCCAGAGCTGGAACTGCAATGCGACGCTCTGGTCCCTGGGCGTTCACACAGCTTTGGCGCTGGCCCACTTTGTTGCCTCGGGTTTGGTGCTGGCGCTGGACATTGGCGCCTATACAGCAGCAGCGGTGAGTTGACTATGTTGAGTTTCGTTCGTTCATTCGTTCCTTCGTTCGTGACATCACAAATTGAGTCTTTCTCACGCTCTTTCTTACGCTCTCTCTCTCGATCGATTGCAGTTCTTTGGATTAACCATATTTAGCATTAATGCTCTGGAGGCCTATTCCTACTACAAGCGCAGTCGGCAGAGAGATATGGCCACCCAAACGGTCTAATCACAAGCCCAGCCAATGGGCTCTGTGTGGAAACCAAGAAGCTGACGCGATATTTGTGCATAATCTTAAGCTATTGTCAATCGAATGACTGTCTATGTGTGTTATTAGTTAAATAAAGTCTGAGTTTGCTAGTTAAGCCAAATGCTATTGTCGTTGAGCCGATTAACGAATATCATAAAGTCGATAAAGGGCCACCCTAAAACCAGCAATGTATTGTACACTGTGTGTACTGTATGTAACTGTAAATGCGCAGACATAATTATGAGGGCTGTCATCATCAGCGTTGACCGTTAGGTGTCAAATAACTAAGCGTGAAAGGCTGAGGTTCAGAGAGAGAGAAAAGAGAGAGTCAGAGAAAATGAAAATAAAAGAGAAAGCATATGCAACAGAAGAGAAAAGAATACACACATACATACATAGAAACACACATACATACATATATGTATATGTAATGCATGTTTATGCTATGTTATTTGAATACGCTCTTCTATTAATCTAGTGACTAAGAAATAGAAAAAGACACAAAGCATTCGGACAAATGCATGGCAATATGCCTATTTACTGCGATAAATATTTATGTAAATATAAATATTAATATATATGTATACATGTCTGCCTATGATATTTCAAACGCTTTTGTATGCTGAGCTTACAAATACTATTTGCTTGTCTACTTGCAGGTGATGTAAGTACCAAAAATGATTCACCCATCGAAATGAAGTCGTCTCGGGTTTTTTGCCAAATCTCATTCAGCTTTAGCTTTTACGATTTGAATGTCTCCGGTTGTTTCAGTTCTCCCCCTAGGCAACTACTTTCGACACTTTTCGCATAATTCACCTTGAGATTTTTATGTTGTTGTTGTTGTTTTTGTTTTTGTTACTTACTCAGTTGACAGTTGATGAAGTTTTTGGCTTATTTATGTTACTGCTGTTGCTTCAGTTACTGTTGTGCCTGTTCTGCGTCTGTCTGTCTGTCCCTGTCTGTCTCTGTGTGTGCACATTTAATATTGAAGTTAATGTAGTGCGTCATATCTCTGTGCACTTTATGTAAGTTGAAGTGGGGCCACCCTAAACGCCCTACAGTGAGTGCGTGAGTACACTGAGAAAACACAATGGGTAACAATGAATTGCTTCTTAACACACTTCGAATCAGATTTTACAACCAAAATTGACAATTTTAATTTAACACAACTTTTTTTCTCTAACGAGATTGTGATGGTTATTATTATTATTGTTATTGTTACTATTTCTATTTATTTTTATTATTTTCATTATTTTTATTATTATTATTTATTGCGAGTCAGTTAGTTAGAAAGTTGGTTATTGCCGTCTGAGCTTATCGGGCTTATCGCAAAACAGCCAAACTTTGTTGTAAACAAAATTAGAATGAAGCCACTTGCAGCTGCCCTTATCCAATTGATCAATCTTAACGCGTCAGCGGAAGAGGCCAACACCAAATAGCCAGAGGATGGTGTGTGCATGGAATAGAGTAGGAGGATGGGATGGGCGGCTATTTGCTGCGTCTCATGACTCATTGGCCTCATGACCAAGGCAAGAGAGGAGGCCATTGCAATTGATGGGCGCGCCCTTGACTCATATACATATATTAGACTGTGACGTGAGATCGAGTGTAATACAAGCAAAGCAGACACCAGCCACGGCATACACCAAACCAGCGACCACCAAGCGCACACCACCCACTGGGAACTTGGAAGCCGCTTTGGTCATGCAAGTCACGCAGAGCGAAATTAATTAGCCCTGTTCCCAGTTTGGAAGCCCGGACCAAGTGCCTCAGACTGTATTTATAGAGCAAGAGGTGTGAGCCACAAGCCACAAACCATAATCACCAATTGCCAATTGCCAATTGCTAGTGATGATGATCTCAAATGACAAGCAGCTGAATATCTTACTTATTATGGCGATCAAATGCATTCCATATATATATATATATGTATCTACACATTTAAGGGAGCTTAGCTGGACTTAACAGTTGGTTTTTGCGATAGGAACTAGAAATCTAAGGTATTCATTTAAGTCATAAGTTACCACTAAAACGGGATTCAGGGAAATTCCATTCCCCAGTTTCGCATTTATCGATATATATATCGATGTCCGATATCAAGAAAAACCACAATTTTAAAGGCAGCGGCTTCTTACTAATATATGTTAAAGACTGACATATATTTCATCATGAACAGAAGAGAAACACCCAAATTATAGTCGAGAACATAATCTGTACTTTGGAATAAAAACATGCGATGCCTTGGTTTTAGTCAGAAATGAGTGCACTTGCTGACGTGTTCACATTTGGGTGTGCAAAACTTTGAAATCGAAATTTGGCAATCTATTCAGAATATATTAAACAGCTGGATTCAGGTCACATCGCAGACGAACTCACTCGACTCGTATTTGTTAAGGACTGTAACTGATGTGTGAGCAGATAAAGTATGCCATTCATGTTTCCGATAAATGACAAACGAAAACAAAATTAAATAAAATCTTTTTTGCAGAGAAATCTATCAAAATTCAACAAAAAATTACTAGTTTTGTGGCGAGAACAGTGCACAGAAATATGGTGATGCATTGTGTAGACGGAGCGACTTATCCGAACAGAATTGCATTGCATTCCATTCGATTCCAGTTGAGACTGCTGCAGCTGAGGAGGCCGACAGATGAGCTGGAAAATTCTGTATTTCTCATCTGAGCTGAAAATCCGCTGTGACTGGATATGCATTTGCCATATGCTTAATGAGCAGGCTATGGGGCGTGTACTCGATTCGATGGATCGTATAAGGTATACTATTAATTTACAATTCAATTGATTCTAACCAATTCTTATTTGTGTCTCAGAGAAGATTAGGCGCTGTGAAATTCCGATGTTTTATTATCTACCACATGCAATAGAAAAAGCTTCACTGCATCCGAAGATTTGGGAAGTGATGGAATAATGACACTAATACTCAAAGTATCTAAATCGCTTTCGATTAACCAAGTTGGACACTCAAAATCATCATTTTCTTTTTCTTTTTTTTTTAGCTGTGGACTCTGTTAGGCGCTTTGGCAAACTGCTTGGTGTATGAACCCAAATACTGCAGCTGCTGTTTTTAAAATAACATTGACGGTACTCGATCTAGATTTATATATATACATATATTTATATATATTTTTTAGATTTTAAGTCTTCTCGTCAAGTAAATCTATTTCGCACTTTACAAAGAAACAAGTTATTTATTTATTTTAATAATTAAAAGTTTCTGGACACGTTTGTTTAGCCAAGTTGTTCAACCAGTTCTTCAAACGGCTTTTTGGCATTACGCGTTCGTCAAATCCGTGCACTCAGCTTTTGACGACAACTTTTAAGCTACAACTGCAGCAAATTCCTAAACCATAGCTTTAAAGCTTTAACTGAACGAATATCTGAGCTTTTGGGGCGCACTGTGCTTATCTTAACTTCTTTCGTGTAAGCTCGAAAAGCGAGACAAAGTAACGCTTTAAAAGCTTTCCAAATCGTTACAGTTGAGTGCTTTAAGTCTCTAAGCATTGCAGTCATTTGTGTGTATTGCTAAACGCTCAACTTTGCCAGTTAAATAATTAATTATTAATAACGCTAATTTTAAGCACATTTTTTAAATTTTTAATATGCATTTGCGACTTGATGAACTACGTTTTACATGTGTTATTCTAGTATTTCTAATTATACTTTTGCTCATACAACTCTGAATTCCTTATTGCAAATTAGAAGCAGTGGTTCGGAAAAGTGTTGCATTTTTCAAATTCTATGAAATCCATATAAGATATGACTTCGATGTTGATGATTTGTTTGGGAGCATAATAACATGCTACTTTAGCGAGTTTTGACTGAGTAAAGGAAAAGTTTTGCATACCAGAACTCATCTATCCAACGATCGTTCCAATGAAAGCTATATAATATAGATAATGGAGTCGGATATATATTCCCAGTTTCATCAAGATATGTGTACAACTGCGGAACTAGTTTGGACATGGATCTATTGACTTGGCTAGTGATGTTGATCAAGTATACATATATATACCGGATCGGGTTGGAGACATCTGCTTGATTGGATTGAATGCTGCAATCAAGAAACTCGATATCAAATTTATTTACGTCGGGAACGAGAATGCACACTTGCAACGTCAACTAACTCTGCTCGCATTGTCAATCTGCAGTCAACGCAGCAGTTGACCAGAGGTGAGCTGCTCGTTAACCCGAATTAAACCGAGTTAGCCCGAGTTAACCCGAGTTGATCTGAGTCGATCAGAGTTAATCAGAGTTGACCAGTGTTTACCCAATTTCAAAAGTTTATTTCACAATGGGGTTGACTGAGTTGCCAGCCAAATGAACGGCTTGTCAACTGGTGTAAGTCAATTCTCAATTTTATAACGATCCATCTTTGGATCGCCAGATACTTTCATTAATTTAACATGCGATTGTGAAATGAAGCTGGCGTTTGCCAGCGATTATATCGCCACACTCGATGCCACTGCATCATCCGTTAACGTGTCGCGCCCCCCAAGCGAACGCTTTTGAAATGGGGCTATCGCAATTTCCTTATATGTATATATGTGTATATATATATATTTATATGTGGCAGACAGAGTTAGGAACACTCATCATTTGTTTATTTATATGACACGAGCTGTCGATTCCTGCTCCTGCACTAATGAAACTGAAATGCTCTGAAGTATTTATACCCAATTTGCCAACGCTGCATAATAATTCATTTTATTGGCAACGCACTGATTGGCCCGGTCCAAACAGCATACACACATGCATAGGCACATATATGTCTGAAGTGAAAATACAACAGATCGATCCATAACTATTAAGTATTGCTGATAAGATAAACATATTTACACATGGCCAAAGAGAGGACTTTAAAACAGCAGCGCAAAGCTTCAAGCAATTTTCGCAACACAACATTTATAAGTTGGTAACAATATTTAAATGTCTATTAATTAGCGAATAAATTGTCAGTTAACTGTTGAAAGTTGCATTTGCCAAATACATTGAGTTGTAGTTTCGTGAGATCATAGGAAAATGTGAAAATCCATTCCCATTTCTTCAGCATCTGAGTTTCGCCCAAGTTGTGCAATTTTCAGCTTTTACATTTTTACTGGCATTGAAAGAATATTAAGTTTCTTGATTGATGCCAAAGTATTGCTTAATTTCGATGATAAAAAAACACAATATGAGGATTGGCAAGCAACCAATAAATAGGAAATAAAAGATGTAAGAGCTGGAGTAAAAGTGATACATTTATCAAATGATGACTGTCAAGCTGCTTTCAAAATTTGTGGCTTTTCTGTTGGATTAGTTTGTTTGTTTTTTGTTTTTGGTCTGGAAGTATGCAATCGGTCGTAAAGCCGGCATTAGAGCGGGCTAATGGCAGAAAACTATCTTTTTAATGACATTTCGCATCCCAGGCACAGTCGCTTGGAGCAGGAAGTAGACGGAGCCAACGTTGACAACTTTGTAGAGTGCGTAATTGCTTTAGAGCCTGATTTGGAGACACGCCCCGCTATCTCCACCCAGTCAGCCAGACAGACAGATAGCCAGACATATAGTCAGACAGATAGTCAGGCATATAGTCAGACATATAGTCAGACAGTCAGTTAGTCAGTTAGTCAGTCAGACCAGTGCCTTGCTATTAGCGCTTGAGCTGAGCATTGATTTGGTGCCTTGTCGGAAGCATCGTCGTAAGTGTAAGTCCATATATCTATGTATATATCTCGACGCCCACACATCTAGATATGCACATGCAGATGCAAATACAAATATTATAGATACATGCCGGAGCCGCGTTGCAAGTTACAAGCTACAATCGACGAGTATTGCGAGTACTGGAGCAGAGTGCTCGAAGACCTTCAGTGGGCGTTTGCACCGAGTTCAATGCATGCCGCTAACTGAGGAGCTGGTCAAATACCCTCGAGGCATGAGGCAAATGCTTTGGATCATGTGAAGTTAAATTGATTTGTTGCTTCAGGCTGAGATCAAGTCAAGTGCGAAGCACTGAAAATGAACGATTACCGAGTTTATTAAACCTGAGGTGAATAGTGTCAATATACTGCCACGCACTATTCGAAAAATATGCTTTTGAAGATAAATCACTGTGGTTTCATATAATCGATTGGCTCACGATTTGTATTGCTATCCATATTGAAAGCAACAAATTCATTTTTCAAATAATTAATGCAACAAAAACACAGGAAGAACAGCTATGTTTGCAAATGAGTTTTTCAAAAAATAATTCAACTGTAAAGCTTTGGTTATTAATTCAAAAAAATAAATTTGTAGGATAGAATTAATTTTCCTGGAATAGAAATTGATGTATCTTCCAATAAAACGCTGCATCTTCTTCAAATGCTGCCCAATATTATGGTAATATGAAATTTGGTTTATTTATGACAGCAATATCAATTTGTAGTTTATGATAAAAACTCAACATGGAAATAATACATTTTTGGCGCAAAAAGTTGATGTGTTTGCCATAGTGGCGTGTCAAAGAGTGTAACCTGTGCCTGATGCATGGAGAATCGTGGACTATAATATCGAAGTCAATTGGTCAACAGCATATTAGATGCGGTCAACGGATTTGGCAAGTGCACAAGCTGAGTCGGCTGAGTGGCACGCAGATGCAGCCATCATTTGGTGGCCACCAAATACACAAATACGAATAGCGATGCAGATGCAGATACAGATACAGATACAGATACAGATACAGATACAGATACAGATACAGGTGCAGATACAGGTTGAGATACATATGGGCACATTAGTTTCGCTTTGGCATGTTTGGGGTCAAATGCTTTTTTAGTCTCATCCATTGTTTTGTTTTGTTTTGTTGTTGGTTTTCTCTGTGTACTTTGTCCCTACACATCTATATATATATGTGTGTGTGTGTGTGTGTGTGTGTGGCATTATCGCTTGTGGGAATTGATATCTGTGCCATATCAATGACATCACCGGGCAACAACGCGCTTAAAGACTTTGTCGCTAGTTTGTATCTTTGTTCGCATCTCCGCATCTCGATTTGCTTTTCGTGTTTCCAACTGCGCTTTATTTTCATTGGATGCCATCGTGACGCCTTGACAGCAAATGCTATTTTTGTCCTTGTTGTTTTTGTATTTGGTATTGTTGCTGTTGTTGTTGTTGTCGCCGTTGCAGCTACTGCAATTGTGCAATTTGACATTGTTAAAGCGCACAGTCATACTTAAATACACACGCAGGTAATTCAATCAGTTTATATTGTAACCACAAAATAAATACGCATTTCAATTCGTTTTGCTGATTAAGGATTGCAATAATATCGATCAAATTTTAGTCTGGCAAGTGTAACAAGTAAATGCTCAATTATTCAAAACCGATAACCCATTTGAATAGTTGATCGAATATTTATCTCAAAATGAACTGCATAGTTTGGCTTAATTCTTCTTTTTATTTATTAAATGGGGAATTTTGTGTAGGAATATGTGTTCTCATTATTCATTTAATTAAATTACTCTACACTCTAAATTATATTTCATTTAATTTGTTTCTTTGCTTCTAAAGTTGGTTTTTTAAAACCTTTTTTTACAAATCTGATATGTTTTAAGTCCACATTAAATAAATGAAAAGTTACAGATGAAATACAGTTTTTGATTGCGCAGTTTGGCAATAAGAAAAGGGATCTGCAGTTTTTGTTACAATCCCTTAATAAGAATAGGGACCATTGAAACTAAATGCATTATTATATCACAAATATCCGGGATAATAATTCTTTTTTTATCTTTAATAATAATATATTTTTTACAGCCATTGCTGTTTGCAACTAGTAAAAGAAGAGATTATGGAAGATCGTTTTTCAGTCTCCAGATCGATATCTACTGGAATATGCTTTTGTCAGCTAATTGTTGATTTATTTTTTTAAAAGAATTGAAGGTCTTACATATCACTTAACGTAAATATGGATTTGAATACATTTTGATACTCTGAAGTTGATAGCTACACATTTGTATGCAATTTAATCTACATTTAATTTAATCGATTTATGAGCACAGCTAGTTGAAATATAGATTGTGGCGAACTATTTAAGCTACCCTCGACCTCGTTCGCTCAGCTTGATGTATATGCAAAGTTAACATTGTTTTGGCGTTGTTCGATTTGCTTTTTGTTTGCCAATATTTTTTTTCATTTTTTTTTTGTTGTAAGTCGAATTGTTCATTGGAGTGACTTGCGCATAGTTGGCAAAAGATGATCCTCAGTTGGATTTGAGATTTGGATTTAGATTCAATTTGGCAATCGAACACCCATTGGGTGAACTCCTAACTAGGTTAACGACTGTGGCAACTTTTGTACCCTTGCCCGACATTGAATTGATTTTGTATAAAATCAGAAACCGTAACAAGTTGCAATTGTCACTGAATATTGTAATTTCTGTATGCGAGTTTTCCTTTAAATGCCGCCCACAGCACTTGCGGTCGAACGATCAAGTCGAGACTCATAAATGTCGCATCTAATCGGTTAATGGCGCTAATTTGTCATAGTCCAGTTAATGAAATGACAAACGCGTTTTTAAATTCGATTTCAAATGTTATGCATATCATTTTTAGGTACAAATATTTGGCCACTTTTCCACTTATTTCCTCTATTCGGCCCAAGCGCTAATTTGCCGAACATCTTGAATATATGAATATATAAGGCTATCGGCTGTTTATCGCTACATATTTGTATTTTGCCTAACTATTAAGCCATTCCATTTGGCCAATAACAAATAACAACATCAAATAAAAAATGTAAGATATACGCAATGTGCAATGGAAATACCATCAGCCAACAGCCATCCCTTAGGGCCAAATTAATAACACGATACTTGGATCTGGTTTTTTAAGCTTCAAAAATGACAACTGAGTCCAAGCTTAACTCGTCTGTTTTATTCCTGTTTGTAGACTCTGCAGAATGACACTGGCACAAACAATACAATATACACACAACAAACAAAACATCATCAGTCAGCTCAACTCTTGTTTCCATACGCAACTCTTGTTTTTGATTATAAAATTTGGCAATTAATTGGAATAGCTACAACCGATTTCGCAAAGATCAATCGTAAGCATTGAAATCATATTTCTTAATATGTAACACATATCTGTGATAATAACAAGCGTTTTTTTCTACATCTCCAATAAGAATGTTTCTTTTTAAATTCATTGATGTCTGCTCTCAGAACTAAGAGATATTTTATTTTTTTAAGGCTGGCGTCATTATATAGTAGATGTATTTCATATAGCTTGCATTACTGATAAATCTAGATCAGCATTACCAAATTGTTTTAATGTTTGCATTAATAAGTTAGTACTTTACTCTGCCTGCTAGCAAATCTCTAGTTTATCTTGCGGTTAACTCACATTTTTATTAGCCATTTTATATTTGGATTAGTCTGCTTGAGATGAATTAATATAGCTATTAAATTATATATATTAAACTAAAAATAAAGTGCAATCACTAAACTAATTTATTATTACCTGTGAATGGGGCTTATGAAGGCAATTTCTCAAATCATTTCCGATTATTGTGCCTCACCTGATTGTTGAATAATACAAATCATTAGTTGAGCTACGAATTTCAGACTTCCACCGCTTCGAACATGCACATCTTAAAACTAATTGAACATGCTTAGATACATATGTGTTATATATATCGATATCAATATATATATATCAATTTGATCAGCTGTTAATAATGCTAAATCAGGATTCTTAAGAACGCATTGTTTACAATTGCAACAAACTTAATTTGATGAGTTTTAAGTTAAGGCTGAGGCGGGGGCGTGGGCGTGGGCGTTGGCGTCTGTGTCTCAATTGCATGCGTCACGTGCTGGCCACAGAACAACAACAGCAGCAACAGCTGTCGCAGCAGCAGCAGCAGCGGCAACAACAATTGTGTGCAGCATTTACAACGTTTACCGGTTTAAGGCACAGCTGATCGATCGATGGAGGCTGCCGCTTCATTCATGAAGCGTTCAACTATTACCAATGCTTGCGCTTGCTTGCCTGCACTCTGGCGCTCTCTAGCTGCTGCTGCTGCTGCTGCTGCTCAGCTGCTCAGCTACTCAACTACTCTGCAGCTCTTCAGCTCTGTTGGCCTGGCGCTCTCTTGCGCTGGCGCGCTCCCATTCGCACACTGTGTCTCTCTCGCCTCTCGGCGGCTTTAAAAGTGTACGACGGCGCCTGCGCGCAGCTCAGACAGTTGATGGCGTTCGGAGCGAACGCTTGGGCAAACGACGCGTTTCTCTCTATTTCTGGGTTTGTTGCCTACTTACCGTTAATCCCGATCGTTAAAAATCGCCCACGCTGCCACAAGCCCTCCCCAAGCCCCCCACCCAACACCGCCCAACAAGCAGACAACCCCTCCACAGACCGTAAGCAAATGGAAATGCGTACGCGTGTGCTTATGTATGTGTGTGTGTGTCTCAGTGTGTGTGTGTGTGTGTCTCGGGTGTGTGTGTGTGCGGAAGTGGAAAGCCAAGTCCAACGCGAAGTCGTGCCACATCCTGCAATTACGCGCTTTTTTGCCGCGTTTCGCTTCTCGTTTTAATAACAATTTAAGTGGACACACATACAATTTTTTTATTTATTTATTTAATTTTTTTTTTTGGTTTTTTCTTCATGTTTTTTTTTTTTGTTTGATATTTGTTCAAGTGTTCAAGTGTTTGATTGGGCGGCATTTCCGCGTTATGAAACTGAAAAGTGCTTCAACAAACAAAAGAAAAGAAATAAACTAAAAGAAAAAATGCAAAAAATATTGACTACTAAACAAATAATAACAATAATTATGGCAAGTGCCAAGCAAATTAATTACAACACTTGATAAATACACTTCAAAATCAGAGATTTTTTATTTGTGTGGTTCCGCGCTAAAAGTTTCCTGTATACAAATAAAAAATGTATAAAAAAAAAAAAACACCAAACAAGCTAGCAACAAATAATAGTTAAGATTAATAAAATGTTGCTGCAAGACATTTGCTTTGTGGCAGCAGCAGCAGCAGCAGCAACGACCAAGACAACAACAATCACAGCCACAGCAACAATATCATAAAAATCAACAGCTGCTGTTGCTGCAAGACAAGTGATTGCAGTTCTTGTTGTTGTTGGTTGCAGTTGTTGTTGTTGTTGTTGTTGTTATTCCTGCTGCTGAAACGCTAAACAAAATACCGATAATCGACAGCAGCATCAGCTCAAGTTGCTGCAACAAAAAACAGCAACAACAACAACAGCAACAACAACAACTGGAATCAGGAGTGCGTGACCCCAACACAAAACTCACTTGCCACAGTGTTCGTCTGTGTGTGTTTGTGTGTGTGTGTGTGAGTGTGTGTTGCTGTTGCAATACCTGCTCCCCACTTGAATGCACGAAAGTGAAATTTCACTTTGCAGCCTGCGCTGTTGTTGCTGTTTCTGTTTTTGCTGTTGATGTTGTCGCTTTACATTTTTGCTTGATTATCAACTCATTTTCTGTGCTCGATATGAAAGTGAAATGCAGCTGCAGCAGCATTCAACAGGTCAATAGCAAATTAACAAAACAGCAAAACGAAACACAACAAGACAACAAATCGAAAGCGCAACAAAATTCAACCAACAACAATAATAACAATAACAGTAACAATAATAATAATAACAATTGCAATAACAACAAACACATTATTGCAAATCGCAATTATAAATTGCAGACAGGCAAAAGATGGCGACACATGGACAACAAGTGCATCTATCCGCTGGCATCCTGCTGATGCTGATGCTGATACTGATGCCGATGCTGACATCCTCGCTGGCTGTGACCAAGTCGCCGACTGCTGCCAAACAGGAAGCTGAGCATAAAAATGGTAAGTCATCTCTTGAGTTGCCCAATTAACAGTTGACGGCGAAAGTGACAATGCTCAAAATACTTCCGAAGCCACCACCCACTATGCTCCTGCCCCCTGCCCCCGTGCCCCCTATCCGCCTGCCCCCGCCATAATTACACCTTTCCCTTTGCTATCTAGCTGAGAAGTGTGGCGCATAAAGTCATCAACGAGCAACGAGCAACACGAAGCACAAGATTAGCGTTGTTAACATCAACATCAACCGGTTGCAGGGGCATTATGTGTGGAAAAGGGGGCTAAAGCCAGAGAAAAGGGGGGGATTGTGTTAGGGGGGCTGTTCAACTGCTGATGGCTTTGATTTGTGGCATCGCTTTCACTTTGGCAGCTGATTTTTTGTTGTTTCTTTGCTGCTGTTGTTGTTGTTTTGTTGTTGCTTGGCTGGTTTCTTGATTTTCTCGGGCGTTTGATGGGCGTGTCAAGTCTCCAAAAATTTGCTTTGTTTAATAATGATGTCGGCCAAGAGCAGCGTAGCTAAACATTATAGCCATAATTGGATTACGTATCGTTTACCTTGTGTGTTAACTCGATTCCCGCAAGTTCGCTGTGAACTTGACTCTCCGAAAGGGTAGTCAAATGAAAGTTGCACAATGAATGCAAATCGCATATATATACATATATATATATATATATATATATATGTCCAGATGTTTGATTGGCGTATAGTAAGACTTTCTTTAGAAATCGACTCGGATTATAAAACAAAGCAGCTGCTATATTAATATAAAAACACACTTAATTAATCAAAGAAGACATTCTTTATCCCTTTCAATAAATTAATATATTTCGTGTGTGCTAAATAAATGACTAATCTTATTAAAACTGCTTAAATTATTTTATATTCTAATCTTTTATAGTTTTTTTAGTCACTTGCAATTATTGCTTAACTCGCTTTGCAAATTGAATTTTGTCTTTGCCTTTATTTTAACAACTTTTAGTAATAGTTATAAACCATCTGCCCCAGTTTGATTGGATTGTTAATTGACTTTGCTAATGTTATGCAAACGAATTTCTGGGCCAATTCTTCAGCTGCAAACGATGGCTTACATATGACTTAAGCTCATCTGCATTTTTAAAACACAGTTGCAGTTGAGCATTCCCACGCCACCAATTAGGGCTATTATATAACTTCCGCACCAAAGTGTTACACTTTACAACTTGGGTGCAAAACTCCAAATATCTGCTCCCCCATTTGCAACCAATTGCCGACTCCACTTGGACAGACTTGACTTGATGGCCAGGTGTCGCTTCCAAGTTGCCAATTTATCGTTAAGTAACCGACGATGGAGGCTGGAGCTCAGAGCGTAGAAAGCGAGAAAAGGCCAGCTAATTAATCAGAGCTGAGAGCAACAATAAACCCCAAAAAGACATCGCACAACAAAAGACTAACACACACGTGCATTACATACATACATACCTACTACATCATGTGTGTCTAGCCATCTATCGCGGTACGAACACATTTTCCCAGTTGCTGCAACTTACGAAATAGCCAGCAAATTTTGTTGCCTCGAAACGGGTCTCATCTGCTGGCTTCCGTATTTTTGTTGATGTTACTGTTGCTGTTGCTGTTGCTGTTGCAGCTGTTTCCATTGCAGTAGTCGCCAGTTGCAGTTCATTTTCTTTTGTGTACCCTCCCGTTGCCACTTTCCATGCCACATACCGCTTGCCGCCCTTCATCTGTGGCCTCTGTGTCATTATGTCATGCGGTCGCCAGACTCAGTCTCAGTTGCAGTCCCAGTCCAAGTTGCAGTTGCAGTTGCAGTCCCAGACCCACTCCCAGTGGCCATTGACACAGCCCAACTGCATTCATATCAGTACATACAAAAAAGTGTTTATTTTTCTTCAAGCATATGTACATATATATATATATATATGTGTATAACTATAAGGCAACTCACATTCATTGTTGGCTGCACATTTTCTTTTCTTTACAATTTCCCTCAGTTTTTCTTTCTGCTCACGTAATTTCATTGGAAATTTTTTTAACAAGCCAGAATTTTGTAATTGAGCTTGCAGATACCCTGTGCTCAACAGCATAACAGTTTATTGGTTTAAATAAATTAAGGTAAATAGAAATGTACCTATTAAATGATATAGTAAACATTTTATATAGTGGATCTAATGCTACTTACGATTCATTTCCTCTAAGCCCTTTTTTTGTGACATTAAATATCAAGCACTCAAAATCGTCTAAAATCTCAACTGTAATTTATTCAGCTCTGTTATTTCCAAAGAAAAGAAAACACATACATACATACATACATACATACATACATACATGCATGATGTATGAAAAGTTAAATATATATGTAGGTATATATAGTGATGATGAGGTTGTCAAGTGACGCCCCCAATTCGTGGCTCGAACGAGCTGTAAAATCGTAAGCAAACAATTGCCATTCATTTGCACAATGAATGAAATTGAATGAGTGCATGAAATAATACAAATAAAGCAATTCGAATACAGCTACAAAATTTAATTCATGGCAAACTTAACGCAATCGCTATTGACGTGGCCCAAAACGTGGCCAAAAAGGCGTTGCATGCATCGTGCCGCAATCTGAAGATCTACTTTGACTTCATTAGAGTTGTGGTTGCTGAACTGCTTTAGTCGCACATACTCATAATATTCATTTCACTCATACCCATTTGTTATTGTGTCAGGCTCGAGTTGGATATGGAAACTGGGTCTTTAACATTGCTCAGTTCATTTTGCACTTAATTATGGACTTAAATGTTTCAGCATTGATTTAAAACTTAATCACTGCAATGCACGTTATAATAAAGGAATAATCCAATTGGAACTACTAGAACTATTCAAGATACATAAATTCCACTTCTTTTTTTTGTTTGTTTTGGATGTACATAATATTATAACCTAAAATATACAAGTAAACTCTCCCAAGAAATTGATAACTTTATTATTATGAGTACAGCTATAGAGAATATAGAGATGAAGACAATAATAATTAGTTTGTCTTAGTCTGATCAATTTTAGTACGGGTTTGTTGGGTACTGTCAAATGCTTCAATAGGATAGGTTTTGATATGCATATGCCATCGGTTGTTTCATTCCTTAATTGAAGGCTTGTCCACATTTACCATTCGCATCGAATTGGTAAGAAGTTTAAAATATATTCCATTCTTGTTGCCTATAACATATCGTGGTATACTCGTAGTAACAAATACATTGGCTTAGATAGAATAACATATTATATATGCCATTATTTTGTATCCATTCTTCAACCCCGAAGTATTTTCAGCTTTTTAACTACCTGCTCAAGGAACATTTCACTTTAACAATTAATGTATGAGTTGTTCGATGGGTTTTCGAAAGAATCGTTGTAATCGTCCACTATGAATGAAAATGGTTTGCTTCAAGAAGTAAATCCAAAGATTTTATATTAGTTTTTGTAGTAATGTGAATAAATAAAATATATTTAAGCTTGAGACTTTTTGCAGTCGCTGTTGTCGCTGCACTTGTTGGCAATAAGCGATTTGAACTTTGGCCAAAGTATTGAATGGCTTAAAGGCTTAACAGATTCGAGAGTGTATGTGTGTGTGTGTGTGTGTGTGTGTGTGTGTGTGTGTGTGTGTGTGTGTGTAATAGGCGTAAAAGGAGACATGCTTAAAAACTGGAACAAAGAGCAATTTGGTTAATTGTTGCTGTTGTTGTCATTGTGTGCATTGTGTTTGTTGCTGTTATTATTCAGTTTAACGGCTTTTAAAATTTAAATGCCCAGTCTTAACCTTTAAAAGCAACGAACTGTGCGACTGACGGCCAGCCAAACTGACCGTAATTACACAGTTTATCTGCGAGCTGATTTTATTAAAGGTTTCGTTATACGAAATGCCAAACGCATTTTGGGCAATTGAGCAATTAAGAAATTGAAATCGAAATCGAAACTCAAACCCAAACTCAAACTCGAGCTGATATCGCAATTAAAATTGAAATGAAAAGAAATGCCGCGACCGCCAGCCATCAATCATTGATCTATGGCAATTGGAATTGGAATTGGAATTGGGCAATGCCCCAAAACAAATAGCGTCGCCAAACGGTAGCGACATCGGTCATTCGTTTCCCAGATAAAAATTAAGATACACCGACAGAAAGACAGAGACAGCGACAGAGACGGCGAGAAAGAGAGAGGGCGAGAGAGACCTTGCCTGAGTATGCAAATAAGACGATCTATATAACGCATCGAGAAACTAAAAAACCATTGACTTACATAATCTGGCGGCAAGAGCGTATAATTAGCTAATGATCAAAAATCGGCAAAATCCAATTTGATCCACATTTGGGGGTACTTTCGCTCTCAAAAAGTACAAAATACGAAATTAATCAAGAGCTGTAAGCGGCACATTTGAAATTTGTGGAACATAATGAAATGTTTTTTTTTTGCTTATGCTTTCAACTTGATTTTTTTTTGTTTTTTTTTTGTTAACATTAAAATAAATTAACGAAAATGTGTGACCTGCTGTGCAGAGTTGAGCAAAGCTAGAGTATTGTAGACATACATCACTTTTTTAAATATATACATATATGCGACTAATATTTTATACTGTCAACATGTGAATTAAATAAATAAGTTGTTAAAATGTAAATAATATTTATATATGTATGCTTATTCTGGTCGACATTTTCATTAATTAAATCTTTAATTGGGGAAGCAATTTCTGCAATCAAACTGAACCATTTTCTATGTTTGTCAAATTTATGGAACAAATTTTTGAATTGGATCCATCGAAAACATCTGCAAATTGTGCAAGCAATAATGCAGTATTATATTGAAAAATATATCGATTTAATTAAATTACAAAAAATAATTATACAAATGTATTTATTAATAGTGTATTTAATTGTCAACAAATTAAGTTAATAATTTTGTTGCTGATTTTTTGGTATCACTTGATTAATTACTTTTGCGTTGCTTTGGCCGACGAATATTGACTGTTATTTACCGTTGTATGCAGTTGTGTGTGTGTGTGGGTTCGCAATTTGTTATTCAATTCGAAATGTGGAAATAGCCAAATTAAAGCCAACTGATGTCTTCATTACGCTCTCGCAGGAAAATAACGTAATTGCTCGCTGTGCAGGGCCCGTTGGCCATTTGGACACGCACCGTTAGGCATCGCAATCAATCACAAAGTTCCATTTTCCATTTGAAACACAAACACACTCACATATATACACAAACACACACACACACACATCTACGATCAGGGGACAAACTGTCGGTAAGGTAAATGCAAATTGCGTTATGGTCGTAATGATCAGTTAGGTCATGTTGTAATCCCAAAAAATCAATCAGGCAGCTGCTTAAAACCGACAAAAAGATGAGCTAACCGTTGGGCAAGACAACAGCCATCAGCCATCAGCCAACAACCAACCAGCAACCAGCAAGTATCGATGTGTTGTGTGTGTACTTTTTATGTTTGCATTGCCGCATAATTGTGATTGGGGTTTTGCCACTTCAACCAGCAGCGGCAGCAGTTGCGGTACTGCTTGAAAGTAATTCATATTTTAACCGAATGGCATCGAGGGTACTTCACACTGATTACAATGTGTCCAACTGTACAATAAACATCATCATTAGATGCCCATCGAAGTGACCTGAGGCAGCTTGCCCAATTGTAGCATCCATAACATAATTGTCTTGTAGCTGACTTTCCCGTTGATGTGGGGCATTCCTTTGCATAACTTGATTTGATTGATTTGATTGCGTTAATAAATTTCCCAAAAAATTGGTTAACAAATGAACACTAATATTTGTTATAAATCTGTTTATTTATCCTAGCAGAAAGAAAATACTATTAAGTTATTTACAGTTCCCAACATTTTTGAGCTGTCCAAAATATGTTTAACCTGATATTTATTTTCGAATACAGTTTAACCTCCACAATTTTGGGCTATTTTCGAAAAAATGTCAAAGTCGCCTATTGTGACCTTTAATAGTTACTTAAAAATGCGAATGCGAAAAGAAAAAAGTTGCATTCAACAGTTTTTCCGAGTCCCGATTTTAGCGGTCAATACAAATCCAATTATGGCTGCTGAGAAAGCAAGCTGCAACTGCAACAGCAAAACGGAACACGACAAAAGCAAGTAGAAAAAAGTAATAAATTTAAATAATATAAAATAAGTGAATGCCTTGCACTCGTTCAGCGAGTCATTGTCCGAGCTCAAAATGTGACTCAAATATTTATGGAGCCGCCAATGCATCAAATGCTGGCTCCCATGTCCCCCATATCTGTGAGTCGTGTGTTGCATTTGGCGACAGTTCGCTAACCTTCACCTTGTTGGTCAAAAGAGACCAAAAAGCAACATAAAACAGCAGCAGCAGCAGCAACAACAACACCAACAATAACAAACTGAGAAAAAAGAAAAAACCGTTTTGCTTTTTGGGCACTGTACTCGAACGTGCCATGGCCCCAGTTCCAGGCTGGCTGTTTGTCTGTCTGTCCGGCTGGCTGAATGGCTGGCTTTTGGGCTAAGAGCTGGCCTGGAAACGTGTTTGGGGGCCGCCGCTGACTCAGCCAAATAACGTGTCGTTTCGGCCAGACACAGATGGAGCCGTTCGTATGTCAAAGCGCGTTCAGGCGACATTTAATTGCATGCGGCGCGCATATAAAAATATAACACAAATATCACACATACGCCAGGTGGCAAACGGCCAGCTTATTAACCATTTTTAGCCACAGTGAGACTCGCCAATTGTCAGGAAAGAAAAAAAAACACGCAATAAAAACGGCAACTTTGCATTGTATTTTTATGCTGATTATGGCCACTGGCTCATTTCACTTGCCTGTCATAAATGCGAATGGGAATGGATTTGGTTTGGTTGTTGGCTTTGGGTTTTGGCTTGGGAATGCGAATGCGATTGCGATTGCGACTGCAATGCCTAAAGCACTAGCAATGTGCCACAATTTGATATTGATTTGTTTCTTTCTTTTGGACACGTACGCCCTTGTGTAAATATTTTGAAAGGAATCTGCGATCTGCAATCTACGATCTGCAGTACAAGATCTATTCGCTGTTCGATCGGCAGGCGCCGATCTACAAACCCAAGCAACAAAAGCCGCATCGTTAATCAAAGTTTTTGTTTTTGTGTTTGTTTTTGTTTTTGGTTGTTTTCTATTGTTATATTTTTGCATATTCGATTTTATTGGTGCAATTATTTGGAATTTAAGTACGGGTATTACAATGAATTTTGAATTCGCTTTACTTCAATTTCTTTAATTTTAATAATTATCCACTATTGTGTGGCCAGCAAATTTGAGTTGCCGCTCAGCATGCGCTGCTTTGAGAACGTTCAAATGAATGATAGCTGACAAGAGCTCATTGCAAGCCATGCCAAAGCAATCTATTTCATAATGAATATTTAGTTTCGGTTGTTTTCGCAGCCGACTATTTGCGGCACGTTTGTACACCCTATGCCAATTTCGTAATTTGTACAAGGGCTCCTATGAAGTTATGCAAATGTATGTGAAAGGCAGAAAGAAACAAGTCCGACACCATAAAGGATGGCACGTGGCACCTACAAACAAAAATAAGCATTAAACCTTTAGAATAGCTAGAATATCTGCTAGTCGGACACTTTCAGCTAGAGCACTCCTATTTATTTTAAGCAATAGACAAATGGTAATTTGCAAGCAAAGAGTTCTATTAAATATTTTGGCATGCATTTGTATACGAACCCGGAAAGGCGTTCGCAGATGGGACATATAAACTGTCCATATACACATAAGGATCGATTCTAATTTATGAATAAAATACATAAGCCCTCCTTGTTAGTATAAAGTTTATAAGCGTGTTAAATGTATTAATATCATCAGTCAATCAATCAGTCGCAGTCACACCTGTTCGTTGATCGCCTGGCTTGGCTCTCGCTCAATGCATTCAATGATTGTCCGACTGGCTGACTGGCTGACTGACTGACTGACAGCACCTACTCGATCGCAGCACGCTGCACTTCGCACTTACTATTTACTATACACTGTAAAGCAGCATATGTTTCACAGACACCCGGCTCAATAATATATCTTCATAGCATAATCGACTAGCTGCTCAGCGAAGCGCACAGCAAAAGTCGAATCCATGACTGCACAATGTTCATTGGGGCATACAGCCAGACAGAGACAGAGACAGAGACAGAAAGAGAAGCAGACAGACAGTTGGGCATACAGACAGACGGAGGCGGATTGAGATAGTCAGTCAGTGCATAGAGAATAAAGTATGGAAACCTTACGCGAAAAACCTCAATAACAAAACGCAACTAACTAGCGCGTCCTTGGCCAGTCAACATTATATATAATTATTTCTTTTAATTTCGCAGTGTGTCAGGCACGACACGATGACGATATAAATAATAAGATTTCAGCTGTTTGGGGGTGCTAAAGAGCATATACGAAACCTCCAGCACACCCCCTGACCACACACTTCAAGCCGCAATACTCAAATTCACGACAAAGACAAAGCCTCAAACTTTAATTAGACATAACGATGGGAAAAAGAATGATAGTATTAAAATAGAAAAAAAAATGTTCAAGAATTATTACGATTTAAAAAATTATTATTATTATAATGATATTAAAGAACAGAGAATTCATAGGTATATATATATTTATTTTGCAACAATAAACTGCGATTAGACACGTTATGGAAGTGTCTGTTGTTTGTTGTTTATTGTTTGTTGTTTGTTGTATAAGCCTATTTACGCTAACCAAGTTGGCCCGCATCTGTGCCCCTGTCCCACTGTCCCACTGTCACTTTGTCTATTAGCAGTCATGTTCATGACTTTACTCGTGGAAGACCTGAGGGTCATATGCGTGCAATGCTTATGAGCAACAATAACACCAACAAAAACAACAACAAGAACAGCAAAAAGAGAGCAGCAACGGCGACGACAGCCACATTAATGTCATGCAACAGTTAGAAGACTCATAAATAATGCTTAAAATAGCCATTTAAGTGCTATTATTGCTAACGACTAACAACAGCAAAATAATAATAGTAAATAAATAAACTAAGTGAGACACAATCGCAATGGCAGCGATTGTTGCTCCGTTTGTCGCTCCATCGAACATTTATTTATAATCGCTGCATTTATTATTGAACTAGAAAAGTCAATTCATAATGTGATAATCTTGCAAGTTTCCAAGACTGTCTAATGTATTCGCAGAAGAAAATACAAATTCTGTGCAATAAATCAAATGGTAACTAAATAAATCTTAGCCAATTCCTTATTGCGATGAGAAGAAAAACAGATTTTACCATTTTTCTTTGGCAAGACCAAACAGTTAAGCGAAGCTAGGAGAATTTAAATGTGATCTTAGCCAACATCTTTTTAAATTGCAGAGATTTCTCTGGTGAAGCACAGAAACAAAATCAATCTTTGCTGAGGGTATTCTAAGCATTTTTCAATCATTTGGAAACTTTGGTCTGTGTTTTCACTCTGCGACATTGAGCTCGACAGCTGAGACAGTTATTCAACTAGTCTGTTGAAGTGCTAAACATTTAGTCCATATTAAAGCGTATACATAAGCCAAATCACAGATGTTTAGAATTATGGTAGAGGCCACGATATCTATAGTTACATAATTGCTGTCTTGAACCACAAGTCAGCGATTGATATTTAAAGTTGAAATTAAGTTCCATTGTGGCCGTTGCTTGCAATTTGACATTGAAGCTCATCGCAACAAGAGGCAAAAATTGCGATTGTGTATCGACGATAATAATTTATAACATTTTTAAATATATGCACGTCCGTATGCCTATAAATGTATGTGCTGTAGGGGCGCCTAAGGCTGATGCCTATGAGCGTCCAAAACAAGCCAGACCAGGCCAATTCAAACCAAATCAAGTCAAGCAAAACCGCATCAAAGTCAGCTAATCCGAGCCGAAAGAAAGAAAAAGACAAAAATACATTTTCAATAAACTGCTTAAGGTCAGAATAATGCACACTAAACGATTGTAGTTTATTGGCAAATGTCATGTTCAATTAGTCGCCAGCCGCAAAGTTGCAAGTTGCAAGTTGCAAGTTACAAAACGGCAGCCAGTGTCACCGAGGCACAGACTCGTGTGGCAAATGGCTCAGCTAAGCGTGGCATGCAAACGTGGCATCGCTGTCAGAGCGAATTATGTTAACAAATTGAGTTATGGTTATGGCTATGGTTATGGATGATGGCGCATTTATGTACCTATCTTCATAGACACATACGTGTGTATGTAACAGGTGCAGTCCGGAGTCAAAATCACAAATTGCCAGCTAGGCAACAATTAAGTCAGGGTCACACAAGGCGGCCGCTGGCCCATTACAGCAACAGCAACAACAACAACAACAGCAACAGCAAGAAACCATTGTAAGTCATTAAGAAACATAATAAAATGAACAATGAACTCAAGTGACGGAAATGGAAATGGAAATGGATATATGCCTCGAATATCAAACTCTCAAGTTGCTCATCTAATTACAAACTGAAACTCGCGGCCATTTAACTGCAGCGGCAGCCTGCTAATGAATCATTTCAATGACAATGCGGACAGCTACCAAAGCTAATGATAAGCGTAACCGTAAGCCCAAAACATTGACCAAATCTTAAATCGTAATCCGTAATTGTCTTCACAATCGTTAATTTAGCTGAACTATATTTATGTTTTATCGTCGATTCGATCCGTAAGCGTATGCAATATGAATTGGGCAACAGTAATTGCCATCCTCCAGCAGATTTATCATCTTCAAAGAACACATCACACCAGCTATTAATTTAATTTCTATCAATCCATCTAAAACTGTCATTTAAGCAGCTGGAATTTCTTACTAAAATCACACTTTATATCAAGTCGAATTCTGTATAAATTGTTTATTAATATTTAATAACAATCTTTAGCTATTTAATACGAAGAAAGAAAAGTTAGATCATCATAAATACCAATAAATACGTAGCTATAAATATATGTGATGCTTGGATAAATGGAACACAGTCAAAGCAATGCATATTTGAAAAAGTCATTTCAAACCCATTCAATTAAGCTGATTGTTAATAATGGCTTTATGTACTTGCATGCAAATGCAAAACGTGTTGATGCCATAAAAGTGGCAAAGAGGCGCATGATATGACAGTTTACGGATACGTATTACCACGACTATTCATTAGGTGAGCAGCTCCCACCTCGATAAATTAAAGGGCGATGCAACTGTTGAGTTTTGAGCTGTTGTCTCATATTACACTCGGCTTTGCATCGTAGCCACCTTCCTGCTTCAATGCTTTTTGTACCTACCTACAGACACATATATATATATATATATGTGTGTGTGTGGCTGTGTGTGGATGTGTGTGCATGCATGTATGTACATATTTAATTGAGTCAGGCGAGGCGTTAAGATTTATGGGCGCTGTCTGGGCTGCCTGGTCTGGGCATGTACAAGGTGTGCATAAAATCGAATAGGTAATGCATAAGCGGCTAATAATGTTGCTTACCCAGCATCGGAATGCCGGGCACGGAACGAAAACCGAAACCGAAACTGAAACAAAAACTGAAACTGAAACTGAAATTGAAACTGAAACTGAAACTGTAGCCGAGACGAGACACTTGGAGCGCGCCGGCTCATGGCTAAGATGGCTAATTGCGAGCGCATGTGTGGCAAAGTGTTTTAGAAATTAACTCCAATGCTAAAGCTGAAGCGATCGCATGTTTTTTGAAATCGGAGCAAACTCATTTATCACCAGCAAAACAACATTTGAACCGCTGCAAAATGCAAAAAAATAAAATAAATAAACACAGTAAACCAAAACAGAATAAAAAAAAAACTGGCCGCTTCTTCAATCATACTTACATACAAATAATTGAGTTAGAGATGGAGCAAAAACGTAGCCAAGCTCCAGCAAAGGTCAGCTTGAGCTGAAGCAAAAATATCTCTGAACTTGTACGGCCATAAAAAGGAGACGTTCTAGATGATGCCTGTCATTGAGCACAATTATTAAATGAAGCACCGAGATGGAGCCAACAATCACACAATCCAACTATCTATTCCTCTATCTATCTATCCATCTGCCTATCTGCCAATGCATCTATTCCTCTATTTGTCTAGCCATCTGACTATCAAATATTATTCTATAAATCTATCTATCTATTTATCTATTTATTCGTGTGTTGTGTCGTTGTCTATTAGTGCTATTGAGGTTGATCAATTGTGTATATATTTGATTATATTCTAACATCATATATCATTTACAATATGAGACATCGCCCGTTACCTGCTGGCGACAAATTAGGCAATGATTGCTGCCACCACCGCTCCCCCTCAGCGCCGTAACTGCAGCTAGTTGCATGCATTCCGAGTGAATGTCACCGACCCAAACAAAATAAATGTTTAGTTTGAGATACAAGTACGTATTAATTCTTTGGCTGTCCTTGTTTAAAGTTCGTGTCTTAAGTCTTTTGTTTAACTTGATGTTTGACATTTCCACAGCATCATCTTTCTGCGATGGCTTGTTGGTCAAGTTAAATGCCATTTTGTCGCTTTGAACTTTAAAGTTCAAGTCTAAAATATTTTGAATGCTGGTAATATTTTATATATTTCTTGGGTTGGGCGCGGCGCATGCATAACGCTCATTGGTTACATAGATATTATATATATTTATATATATATTTATGTAAATATTTTGAAATATGCATGTAGCATAGATTGTAGCCTCATTCTCAAATCCCATCATCAAATTTAATGTATTATATATTACCAGCAGTTTTTGTTTAATCCACGTTTATATTTCAAATCATATGTGTGAGTCTTTGATCATTCAATGCCAACCAAACCTATTCTTAGGTACGTTATAGCTGCACCCCTAAAAGACAAATTGCACACTATTTTTTCATATATGCACAGAAGTGGTACGCTTAGACAGCTCCCATATTATAATTCGAACCTAGATGGCTTGACAATGCGGAAGAATTGGAACTCAAGCCCGCAGCGGGCTGCGGCTAGGTTTCTCAACAAACACAAGATGAGCACTCCCTGTGCGAGATGATGATGAGTGAAATAACTAAACTCAGTCTTCGGTTCAGCCAAGAGCTGAGCATATTGCGTGACATCAGATCTACCGATATGTTATATGCTTCAATCAGATGATTTCCATGCTTCAAGTGCAGCAAGAAAAATTCAATTTTAATTGTGTGACTAACAACTAAAAAGATACTTAAATTCACGTTAACTACGTTGCAACTTTGCCTACTTCTTTGCTTGTTGCATTGTGTGTGTGTTTGTGGGTTATTTTTTTTTATTTTATTGTCATTTGCTTTGGCCCAGCTGCTGGCGTCCCAGACCATGGCATAGAAAATCAAATCTAACATAATGACCCCCACTTGCATTGGTTGCTGTTGCAGTTGTTGTTGTTTCACATTTTCTGCTGCTGTGGCTGCTGCACAGTCATCGATATGCGGCTTATTGGCAAAATCACACCAAACGAATCAGAGGTAATTTATAGCATCACTCATTCGCCGCATTACACTCAGCTAACAACAACGAAGCGCTGTTCACAGTGGTGCAGAAATACTTATTTCAGTGCACAATATTTTTTTTTTTGATTTGATTTGACTGAAAAGAGGCTCTTCAACTGATTAGTTCCCAAAAATTCCAACAAATAAACACCAAGTCTCTACGTATCTTGATTTAAGTAATATTCCCAAACAAATACATTTCCCGATAGTCTTTAATCTACTTAATAATATAATAATGCTTAATAGTGCGCATGCAAAACTCTTCGATAAATCTAACTGGATTTGTAACCTTGCCTAAAACTAATTTAACACTCGGATGGTTGACTGCCCAAATAACCCTGACAATAATAGCAAAAAGAACATTAAATTTTTATTTCTAGGCTCGCATTATATGCATCAATTCGAGCACATGATGGAAGAATAGTTTTAGTAGCAAGTATTATTAAAACTAATTAATATGCCTTTGACTGCGGGGCAATGGGAAATATAAAATGCCTAAGGTCATAGTATGCAAGCATATATACATAATTTGGGTTAATAGTTTGTAGGTAATAAAAATAAAATATTAAATTAAAAAATACGTTTGATATAAATGATATTGTGATACTCACATAAAACATTAAGAAATCCTAAGTACATTTACATAATGCATCGAAATTAAAATGCAGTATAATTGTTGGCTAGTTTTTAGTAGCTTAAGTAAAATGCATTATAATTGAAAAACATTATCGATTATTAATGGTGTTGTTCACTGTGCACTGTCGTCTGTTTGGATGTAAAGGAACTTTTCAGCAATTATTAATATTGACAATTACTAGTAATGTGCATCGTGTGGCTGCTGGCAAGTTGTTTATCTTGAAATGAGATTCGTGCTCACACTTAAT
Organism: Drosophila melanocephala; assembly: GCA_037043625.1. Lineage (NCBI taxonomy): Eukaryota > Metazoa > Arthropoda > Insecta > Diptera > Drosophilidae > Drosophila > Drosophila melanocephala. The sequence goes on along the minus strand of JBAMBD010000015.1, from coordinate 1,400,599 downwards.
GCACACTTTGACATTGACCGCATGCATCGCCGGCCGGCTGACTGCCTGTCCGAGTCTCCGACTCTCCGATTCTCCGACTATTCAACTATCCAACTGTCCAACTGTCCAACTAACCAGCTGATTCATCATCATTGTAAGCGGCAAAATTCTTGAGTTTTTAATTTTTTATTCTTTTTTGAAATTCTTCATTTTGTATACATACAAGCGAATTGCAAATGAAGCTAAATTAATGTCGTGTTGTTGGTTAGTTGGTTGGTTGTCAGTTAGTTGCAGTGCCAGCTTCAAGGTTGGGCGCCTCAATGCGGAAAACATGACAACACACAAAATGCTAAACTGAAAAAAGGAAAAGAGACAAAACTGTCATTAAAATGTAACATAAAAAGCCGCTAATTGCAAATGTTTATAAACACATTTATTTATGGACATATATGCGTTTGTGCATTCAAATGAAAATGTGAACGCTTATTTCTAGCTCATAAATAACTGCAAGAATCATTGCATTTAAGTGCCCCCTGCCCCCAGAGTCAATAAGGTTGCATTTGCCATTCAACTATCGAAGTGTAATCCAAGTCCAAAGCACACGCCCGCAACTCGCATGAGCAACGCACAAATCAAGGCTTTCAGATACCTAGTTACAAGCCATAAATTAGTCTGAGCTATTTGACTTCTTAGATCAGTAAGAGGTAACCCAACTCGGCTGTTTAGATAGTTGATAGCTGCAGTAATCGATTGTTGCACATTCTAAGATACAGCTGCATTATTTGAAATTTATACCAGCTAGATTTGGGTTGTCGCAATAATTACGAATAATTAATGTAAATACATAATAAGCACCATATTAATATTTTTGCTATTATTTTTGTTGTTGTTGCAATTCAAGTATTAGATATCGATAGGCAGATATCGATAGATATCCTTAGTCCTAACTGCGAGTGATCTGTCTTAAGCATTTGCAATCCATTTAAGTTAAAATCCACGGATACAGGCTGGGTTATATCTGTGAATTAAAAGATCGACACATATGTATGAATATCCCTTCATTTGCTGTACAGTTGAGCGTAAATTGTCAACTTTCAGTTGCCGTCAAATAATTTGGCTGGCACTTGTTGTTAATATTAATTATGGGCCAGCGAAAGCGCCGATTGTATTTTCTTCGTTATAAATTATGTTTTTATCTCGGAATTTTGAAAATTATGAGCCACACACAGAGTCGAACACGCAAGCTTTGCTGTAAGTGCCAGTAAAGTGCCGGAAAATTGCAGTGAGCTGCTTTAGATGAGATTCAGTTGCTTTGGGCGTCGCTTGTGGCCGTTGTGTGGCGCTTATGTCGCCTATGCCGCAGCCAGACACAAGTGGCATGCATCATAATCAAGTCGTGCTGCGAATTATCATGGCTGTTTATCAAGTCTAAACGTGTGGGCCGCTGCAATTTCATGCTTGTTTGTTAGCTTAACTGGTCGACTTGTCATTTCAGCTATTTATTTTACTGTCACATTAAAAACAGCGTCTAAATTGTATCAAGCCATTTATATTATTATCGAAGAACACAACTAGTAGCTAGGGTTATTCAATTGCAAATAGTTTAACTTTATCGTAAATATAGCAAACTTGTGTGACTTCAATTTTTATTATTCCTTGATTTGTTCGAGCGTTAACTTTTAGTCTTTAACATACTTTTCGTTTTTGCAAGTTAATATTTTTTAGTTGATGGCCAGTCTATGCTAGTGACAATAAACACACTTTAACAAAAACTAGCACACACTTTACGTATTGATGATTTGCATATCTGCGTTGATAGACAACAGTGATGATATGTACAGATGTACAGATGTACATGTGCACATATAGGTACATATGTAGTGATTAGGCTCAACTACGCATCATTAATTTTGGGTGACGTCACCAAACGAAGTCAGCATAACGAACGCCCATTTAACGCCCACTTAGACGCGCTCGCATTACTAATGCGACATGGTGCAACACGCTGAGCGAACAATGTGTTAATTACATGGCCGACGCCCACGCAGCCACCGTTGCCCACCGCTCGACCAAGTCCCAAGTTGCCACAAAAGCCGAACAAAGCCAGATAATCAGCGAATTGTGAATTTGAATTGAAGAAGTGTCATGTTAAAATACAATGTAAAACCACCGACAACAATCGCAATGGGCAATTTTTTCTTTTCAATTTTTTATCTCCCATTCAAATACATATACATTTGCATGTACATGTCATGGTACCTGAACACGCACACACACACACACACACACACACATAGAGAGAGAGAGAATGAGAGAGAGCGAGTGAGAGAGAGAGAGAGGGGGACGCACACTCTTCCCATTTGTTGTGGGCACGACGCGCTCAATTTAACGCATACGCCCCATTGTACCGCAAGTATCGTCATTTTCATCAGGGTCATCGTGTTACGAGTGGCGTTTATGCCTCTTGCAACAACATACAAATATGTAAGTGTGTGTGTATTTGCCAGCTTTAATTATTTGTCTTGCCTCACCTGTAGTCTGTAGTCTGTAGCCTGTAGTCTTTCTGTAGTCTTTCCTTTCTCCCCGCCTACTTTTTCCGCGGTGTCTGCCACCGTGCGCGGTAATCATTATGAAATATCTTTGCTTTGCTTGGCTTCTCATTTCTTCTTTCTGTCTGATTGTTTAACACTTTCATAATTCAGACAACAACAGCAACAATTGCATCAGCAATAATCACAACACTAACGTATTTATCACTTACGTTGCGCTTATTAATTACATTTGAAGTTTTCATATTTATATACTCTGTGATACCTTAGCCAGAAGAGTATATTGAATTCATGGATTACGGATTATGGATATATGCTTGGAAATATGACTGCTGACAAATATTACTTCAAAGCGTATAAGAATGTATTTTCTGAATGTGTAGCGGTTATCCTTAATAGTAACAAGAATTAATGCACAATTGTGCCAATGTTACGACTTAATAGATTTTCTGTCAGTTAAAACTAGACAAATAGTTTGTGCCTTTAGGCCAGGCTATATGCATATTGTGCAAGCTTTTGTCCAGCTTTCACAGGCACACTTACAAGCTTTGCGCTTGTTTATGATGGAGAGCTTTTCATTGCCCAACACACACGCAATAGTCATCGATCTGCGTGTCTGGGCTGCACTGCTTTAGGGCATCTCTTCCACCATTCCACACAATATTTTGGCCAAATGCCGCTCGATCTGTTTTTGTTTGTAGTTTCGTGACTTTCTGAAGCTGTCGAGCTGTGCTTTCGTTTTTTGTTTTTATTTTTTGATGATGGTTGTTGCTGTTGTTGTTGTTGTTGTTTTGACTCAATGAATGAATGATTGATGAGCACACACTCACTTGATGAAAGTGTTACGCGACTTGTGTTCGTCTGTCTTCTCAGCTGTTTTCACCTGGAGTCGGAGTCGAGTTCAGATTCAGATTCGGGTTCGGGCTCATATTTAGATTTACTTATATATTCATGTTGCTCGCCACTTTCAACGCCAACCAGCAGAAGCTTGCCTTTTGTTTTGGCACACAAAAGAGTGGCAAATATAGCAAAACAAAATCTTAAATCATTCTCTTTTGTCTTCCATTCGATCTTGTCTTTTAACAGTTGTTTTTATCATTAATTTTGAATATTAAACAATGGTGTTCAATTTCGATAATTAGTCATAACTTTATACACACATACATACATCATTATATGCATACATAATTGATATATAGATATCAGCCTTAAACATGGATTTTAATATGCAAAATGGGAAAACTTTAGATTTGACTAAATTACATTCAATTTCAATTCCCATAAATCATATTCAGGGTATACTCTTATAAATATAGAATATGAAATAAGAAATTAAATTACATTCAACGTAAACAAAAAAGATGTAAGCATATTAATTATTATTATTATTATATGAATTATATAAAAGTGTATAAAATAAATGTGTAAATAAATCAGGGCATAAGTAAATTCATTATTTTGTGGCCCTAGTGTAGAACGAACCCAGACCCATATATGATTAAAGTTGATAGCATTGCTCTTATCCAATAGGAAAAAAACAGCAAACTTATAGATTAAAGATTGTATTTAAGCCCTTGGCTAGTTCGGACACTTGGCTTGGGGATTTTCAAAACTGGCCATAGGCCAATCAAGACTTAGCCATTGGCTGTTCACCTCTGCCTAGAAACGGGGTGTTGGCGCTATTTATGTTTGCCGATTCCATCGATAATGTGCCCAGCTTACCGAGTTGCTATTGTTGTAGTTATTTTGTCTTTAGCCAGCAGTCATGCCAGCAATTTCGCAAATTAGACGAGCAAAAACAAAAAAACGTGCAGTGCAGTCGAGGCCGCAAGGAGCCAGTGAAATGCCAACGATCTGGTCAAATAAATAATAAAGTAATTTATACTTAATACACGACATATCGCTGCCAAAAACCGAAATGTATTTGACCCATTTTCTGGCAGCGCTATCGAAAATCATCAAGCGCCCGGGCAGCCCCCACACAAGTAACGCAAACTTCGCAACAAAAACCACAGCCAAAATCAAGACTCAAGACTCAAATCCGAACCCAAACCCGAAACGTACCCAGGCAGTGGCCAATTACACTTAACCAACTCATTATGTTCCGTTTTGCTGGGCAAAAAGAAAAACAAGTGAGAACGTTGCAGTCGGACATAGCCGACTGCCAAACACTCTGATATGAATGAAATTACAAACAAAAAAACTTTGTCAGGAATCGAAATTTATCGATGTTTTCAAGGTTATGCGCAAATCGACGGAGCTCTTATATGTTGCACCTGTGTGCTTGCTATATATATATATATATATATATATATATATATATATATATACATCATACCCATTTTCAATGGGTACAGGGTAAGCCGAAAACCATTCGTTGTCAATATGCAATGTTCAGCAACAAAAACAAAAAGAAGGTAAAAATAATGTAGATAAAAGAAAAATACCGTTAGCATTGCATGCAGTGAAAATTTGAGTTCATGTTGAAATAAAACCACAGACAAGCAGCCAACAGCAACAATAAAAAACTACAAAACACCTACAACAACAACTACCCATATGAAAGGCGACTCGTGCTTGCGATGTGGCAGTTGAAAGGCCCAGAGGATTGGGGCGGTGGGGGGTTGGGGGGGGGAGGAACTATGGGCAGTGGGAGGGTCAGTTGATCGGTGGCTCGATTGGTCGGTTGCCCGGTTATCTGACAGGCAACATGGCTAGAACAAAATGTATGCCAGCTGCCAGCTGCTTACATTATTATCGACTTTTGCTGGTCAACCACAGCCAATAAAAACAAACAAGAAAGAAAAAAAATAAAAGAAAGAAACCACCGACTGCACCACCAACAATAATAGCTACAAAATTTGAGCATAGCCCCAGAAGCTGCACGTAATCGAGCCGAGCAGCGAGTGGTGGCACAAGTGGTGCAGTTCAAGAATTCACTGCAAAGATGTGGCAGCTGATATGACAAAATATTTGTTGGCATCGCAGATCGCAATGTAACCGAAATGCATTCGGAATTTTGCATTTGATCTGCTGCATGCAATGCTTTGTGCAATGTTTTTTGGATACGATTGGATAACAGGTGGCCATTCTAATGAACGACCAATAGATACCCTGATGTGGTCACTAGTAATTTATGTCTATAGTTTAGATCTAATTATATCTGTCACTGTCACGCTTCTCTCCTTATGCTCACAAATCTTTGGCAATTAATGAGTAAAAAGAGATGTTTAAAAATTAAGTTGTCTATATTTGATACTTTGGCAGAGCTGAAGAAATGCCTATTCAATTTGGATCTTAAAATATTTACGTAGACATATTTAACAAGCATGCGAGAATATTTCATATTTTTAAAGTCAGCTTATCATTTTAAATGTGGAACTTGCGTTTGAAAACCAAGTTAATATTAAGTTTATCTTCGATCAATTGCGTTTTTACAGACAGCTCTAGACTCAAAAAGTGAGTTTCAGCTGTGGTCCCACTTTGGATTTCCTGGATTTGGTGAGGCACTTGAGTGTCAGAAAGAGTTGAGAGCATCATCAAAAAAAAAAGTTGCAACTTTCGCTTCCTTCTCGACACATTTAGCTGTGGCCACAGCTGCCCCATCATCGCCATTAACCCACACATTTCGCCACTTAACAATGACGGTGCAAACAAAGAAGCGCTCGCTGCCTGTTGAGCCGACGAGCCACTCGATACTGAAGTCTATCTTCGAGTGGGCTCAAGTGGCCCATCGAAGAGCAGTCAAGACGATGTTATACGCCTGCCGGAAAACTCATTGCAATTTCGTGTTATTCTCTGATCCCGATGGGAAAAGAGTATACTGGTTTTGTGCAACATCGATCTATAAGCGAAACGGTTACAGCCGTATTTAAGCTATGGATTCTAAATCTTAGCTTATATATGACTTTATAGCCAGTCAATTCAAAGATAGGCATACAATTTTCCAGTCACGACTATTCTCAATTCCCCAATCCGCAAAACAACTTAGTTATTTTTGAGTGCAATGTTCTGAATTTTTATCTCTTATACTTTTGTGTTAATTTGTTGTTGTCTTACTCATTTCTTATCGCTCTCTCACTCTCTATATCTTTTGCAGCTGAGTTTCCAGAGGAGGACAGCGACATGCTGATGGAACCGAATGACTTTACGCCCATTACGGTGCTGCGTTCCCATGAGCAGCAGCACTACCATATGCCGCCCACAACGCAGCTGCAGCAGAATCAGCGGGCAGTTGTTCCCATTGCCACGCCCATACAGAGCCGCCACTTTCAGGCTGTGCTGCCGTTGCAACAGGAACAGTTCCGTCCCATTGCCAATCCGAATACGCAGCTGATTTCGCGGGCAGATGTCACTGCCGGACCAAGTGCCGATTTGCACAGTCAGGCGGCGCAGAATTTCTATCCACCGTTCTATCATGAGGCGCCACCATTGGGCCATTCGCGGCCCTATTTCTCTGGACCCGCTGTCCCCGTTGGCGATAACTCGCCCCTGCAGCTGCCCTTGCTGACGACGTCGCATCAGCAGCAGCCACAACCGCAACAGCATCAGCAGCGGGGCTTCGATGCAGCCATTCTGGGCAGCGGTGACTTTGGTGTGCTCCGTGGAGGCACTTTTTATCCGGAGGAGGAGATGCCCTATCATCCGGAGGACAACAGCGACTACATCTATGGCGATGCTAACAACGGTCATGGTCGCCCCAGTGAGGCGTTCATACAGAAGTACACATATCCCGAGGAGCAGTTCGCCAATTTCCGTGATTTTGCGGACATAAATACGCCCGCAGATTCGGCCTTCTCACAGTTTGTGGTTGTGTATGCGGCAAAGAATGCGACCAAGCCGAGCTCCCATCCGCATCCGAAGAACATTTTCGAGCAGCTCGAGCTGCTGGATCGCGAGAAGGCGCTCGAGGAGGCGGCGCTTAAAAAGCAACAGCCCAGCAAATCCAAATCAAAGCTATCCAAAACAAAGCTGCAAAAGAAATACAAGAAAAAGACAATTGGCAAGGAACTGGAGCTGGAGCCGCTGCTGGCACTCAGTTAAGCTCCCGCACAGAGCAAACCACTTTCGACTCGTTGTGAGCGCATATAATTTGTAATTTTCATCTGACAAACTTTGCATATTTTCCACTTGTTAGTTATGTTTTTATATTTTATTTATTTTGAGCAAAGCTAAATTCCAACATCAGATTGTCTTCTGCGGCCTCATTTCATTTGCACACTTGCCCCTCTGCCCCGTCTATGGATTGCAATAGTTCCGTTAGTTGTGTGTAACTAATTATTATTATTATAATTATTATTATAACTATTATTATTGTAATTTGTTTTTTTTTTTTTGTATCTGTTTACTTGCCTCACATTTCGTGTTGCATAATTGTTAACTGTAATTGTAGCACGTAGCTTATTTGTATTTGTATTTTTATGTGTTTAATCGTATTTTATGATGCGTATCGATTACTTAATTATTTTTTGTTTAATTAAACATAATTATACTTGTATTTGTATTTGTATTGTATGTACATAAAAAGAAAACCCAGCTCTTAATTGTAATATAAATAATAAAGATTTAAAAAAAATACATCTACTCAACAATATTTACTAACTGGGCCAGAGTAGCGAAATACTCAAGCTTTCAAAATTGCTGGAGTGTTTTCCAGTTATGTATTTTGATGTTGTACTCGCTGTACGTTGAATAGTGTCGAAAAAGAAACCGCAACAAGATCAAAATCAGGTCATTAGCATATAGGCTCTGGGCTGATATTGCAATGCACTTCTCTTCATACCCACACAATGCCAGGGCTGTCAAATCGGAAGGAAGTCACAAAAGTCATCAGCTCCATCAGATGGACATGCTCCCCAAAGACCAATTCCAAACAACGCTCCAGCTGCTTGTCAACTGACTGATTTTGATCTGTGTCCACAAGTCGACTAAGCAGTCTACCAGCAGGAACTGTTGTAAAATGTTGTACAGTGGGTTTAACTAATTGTTTGATTGCTCATGTATGGGTCCATTATAATGCGATATGGGAGTGTGGACTCTTAAAAATACTTTTAGCTCAGTTGCTTAATTGGCCATATAATGAAAAATGTATTTTGCCTGTCTTCATTAAAGAACCAGCCAGTCAGGCACAGGCCCAGAAAACTTGGCTGAGTAAAACTTTATGGCAAATGATTTAATTATACGCCAGGGGTGCGGATCTAATTCCACACCTACCGCAAGACACTCAGGCACCTGTTTGGCACAGTGGGCTGATGTCAATATCAGTGAACGGAGATTTTATAATAATCATTCGATTAGGAGACTAGCAAATATTATATACATAAATAAGCTCTTAATGAGAAATAAATGTGGAAGAGAAGAATTCTCTTTGCAGCGACTTAAGTTTTGCTTGAATACCATAAATCAGAAAATTAAATTTATTCTTTAGCAAGGCAAAAAGTACTTTCAAACTGATCAAGCATTTTAATACCCTGTGCCAAAGAGAAATGTGTAAATAAGAGCATTTTGGAGCTGTATGTATGTAACACAGACAAAAGGTCCCATTTCGGGTTTCATAATTTGTATATATTTCTAATCAGCAGCAATGGTTGAGTCGATATATTTAATGTTCTGGTACCACTGTCGACTGTCGCGAGACTGGTCAGTTGTTCAGTTTAACGATCCAAATGCAACTGCAGCGGCAACGGTAACTGCAAATACAACTGCTACTGCTTTTACTGCTGTCTCAGTCATGGTCATTGCCCGCTAGCGGTTCTTATTACTTGTGGGCCTGTATTTAAATTTTTTTTATTTATTTTTTCTTTATCTAACGACAGCTGGAGATTTCCCGACCTAGTGTCCGACTTTGGCATATGTTGTGACATTTGGAGGCTGGCACTCAATTTATGGCCTCACCTTTTTTTCCATAACTATGTCTATGCCTATTTCGCGCATTGAAACGAGTGACAGACCCAGACCCAGACCCAGGCGCATGCTCAGGCTCGGGCTAAGGCTAAGGCTCGATCATAGGCACAGCTGGGGAAGGGGACAACAAGCAGTTTGAGTGCGTATCGTGTAAGTAATCCTAGGTATTGGTAGTAAAGACTTAGTTTTGGGTGTGCCCATGTAACTGGTTTAGCTGCCCTGTAATTTTAATTGAGCAACTGTCAGTTTAAAACTAATTAAAAGTCTTGCTCCGCTTGCGTTGTATATAAATTCAATTAATCGCTGTGCCGCCCAATTTTTGTCGTGGGAAAACATGAAACTCGTTTCACGTCGGCCAAATGGCGGTTAAAATGAAACCGAGCCCAAAACTCCGCGCAAAGGTCAAAGCTGCGAATACTTAACTTTCGGATATACATTGCTCATACGACACATGCACCGTCTCTGTGCAAATGAGGGGACTAGAGACAATTGCTATATAAACATATGTGACTAATTTATTATAATTAGCCAGGTTATTAATGGAGTATGTGTGCATTTGACAAACAGCCAATCAACTCATAGACGACTTCTTAATGGGCTTTTCATCATTCTTAATTAATCATAAAAACACTTCCGTTTCAGTCTAACTCGGTTTAAATTTAACTGGTTGTCATTGTGCTTGTCTGTGTTTGTTATTTTAATCGCCTACTGATTGCTGGTTTTTTTTAAATTTTTTTTGGCATTTGCTTTTGCGGTTCTTTTTGCAGCAATTTGTTGCAGATCATTTTAAGCGATCTTGCTTGCAATTTCTGTTATATCATTTACAGTTGAAATATTTCGTTGATTTGGTATTTAACACAAAATCGTCGTAAGAATCAATGCTAAATTATTGACTCGTCCACAAACAGGCTATTAAAATCGATAGCAGTCTGAAAACGTCTTTAGAACTCTGCTTACGAACTAATTTCCTTGAAATCGAGTTGCACTTCATTTTTGTATTTGACTTGCATTCACTGAGCTGTATGCCCCACTCCCCCACTACAATTTGTGCGGCACTCCTCTGAAATGGTTTTTTGTTGATTTTATTTTTTTGTTCGGGCAGCACTTGAAAACCGTTTTGTATGTTGTCTTGCGGCAAGCATTTGTCAACGCGCCTCGCTTAGCCAAAATAACAAATTCTTTGTGGCATTGCGTTGTCGGTCTGTGTGTTTTTGTGTGCGGTAACAACTCAACAGAACGCGCAACTCGAACACCCACTCGGCGGTTAGCTGCATGGAAATTCGCGCTGTTGGCTAATAAACTTCAACAGCAAAACATTTGGCCAAGCACAACTGAAATTCAATCACACACACACACACACAAGCGAGACTGTGTAGTAAGGTACAGTTGCAATAACAACAACAACGGCAACTGAAAATCATTTTCAGTAAACACCAAAAAAGGTTTACATACTTCACACACACACATACACACAAATTGTTTTTCACAGCAATGGCTTTTGCTTTTGGTTATTTGCCTTTCGTGCCGCTGAAAACTTTATTAATATCCAAATCGTGCGCTTAATTGAAATTTATTGTTAATGAAAACAAAATTATGGCTAGCAACTATGGCCACTTGACACGAAAGAACCAAGATCGGCCAAACAAAACAGTTGCCACTTACCACTTACAAGCAGCAGTTCCAATAACCCAACGAAGATACATGCAAGTGGAAAAAAAACCACACACACACACACAAGAAATAAAAAAGAAAAAAAGAAACCCGCCAAAAGTGCAGATTTTGTCGCCTACACGAAAAAAATAAAAAAAAATAAAAATAGCAGCAACCAAAACTGAATCAGAAACTAAAACTGTCGACCCCAGCAGCATTTGAGTCACGGTCCCCGGTGCGGCCAAGGGCCCCCGTTAGCCGGCTTAGCTGGCATTAATTTGGCATTTAAACGCTCATTAAGGTGACAGGCCCGACATCATGAGCGACAGAATCTGTGGGTGGATATCTATCTACCTGGGCAAACATACACATACTTAGTGGCTTATCTCATATAATGGTATGTTTGGAGCATACCAACACACATTAGTACATACGTGTTGACAGTCAATTGCATTTGAATGTTCTCACAAAAAAATATATGGAGACTCGCTTTCGGTTTGTCCAATTATTTTTGTGGTAACTGCTATTTAACATGACATCGTTTGCTTCTCTATAGGTGGTTTCTTAAGTCAATCGCATTTTCAGTACTAACATTTTAAATAACGTTAAACTCTTTGCTTTCATATTTTTTATTATTTTAATATATTTACAATAAATATTACTTACTATGTATTACAGAACACACAGTAGCAAAATTGAACAAAAACTCATTTTGGTTATTAACAACAAGAAAAAGTTAATTATGCCAGGAACAGGATCTGCGTTGAGAGCGAATAGATTGCAAAAAGCATTCTAGAGGAATGTCCGCCAGCAAACAGGTTTAGATTCTTTCATGCGGCAATTCAGCTCATTTCTCGTGCATGGGTACAATAAACCCAAGTGATCGCAGTGCACAGACAATATTCATAATTTAAATAAAGACCTTTAATTGATGGCTCACAAATAAGAAAGAAAAAGTGCCCACTGTAGATCTTAAAATACAGCTGTAAGACCGCACAGATCGATGATTCATCTAGCAGCAATTACAGCTTCTTAGAAGCATTTGACACACCGATATCAACAATTTGAAATGTGAATGCGAGAGGCACAACTAGTTAAATATTGAAATGTCTCAACGAGCGAAGCTCAAGGCGACTTTGTTGGCAGCGGCTTCTGTTTATTTAGGCGCCTCACAGTTGAATTTTTTTTTAGGTTTTATTATTATTATTTAATTTTATTTTTTTCTGTTTGTACAGTGTTAAACATTCGTATTTGAGCCTTTCACAGTGGCAAGACATCGTGATGGCAGCCCTGCAAGCATGTTTAACGTCCCCAACAGTTTGTTGCCAACTAATGCAAATAAATTGTGAACAGTCACTTTCAACGTACAGTTACAGCAAATCCCAGCGTCAAATTGTCAGCGTGCTCATCATCCCGAGAAGTCGTAGTCACAGCCTGAGACAGAGACGACGTCTAAGCCTAAGACTAAGTCTAAGTCATCATCGTCAATCCACAATCGTCATCCCCATCATTGTCGTCGTGGGCTTAACAAATCGAGATTAATGCTGTGCATTTGAACAAATGAACAAATGATTGCTGTGACATTATTACCCAATAATAAAGGCAACATAGTATTACACAAATACAACGATTTGAGACATACTCTAAGCAATATCAGTATTAACTGCAAAGTGTATTTAATAAATGAATCATTTATAAATATAGCAATCAATCTGGCTATCTATTCTTACAAATATATTTATTTGTGTATTTTGATCTTCATTTTTGGTGTTTGACAAAAAAAAAAGTGTTTTATTTCCTTGAATAATTTGTGTTTTTTTTTACACAAGCTTCAAATGCTATAGACATAATTGCAGTTAAAATTATGATAAGACTCCATGTGAAAGAATGAACAACATCTGTAAATATTTAGGCTAAAAATGAAATTAAGATTGAAACGATAATTATTTGTAGGGTATACGAAGCTGCTTAAAGTTTTGTTATTATTGTTGGTACCTACTTGTTGATGTTGGGCTACCGTTCGCTGTTTGTTGCTGCTGCTGTTGCTGCTGCTGCTGCTGCTGATGTTGCTATTGCTGTTGCTGTTCTCGTTTAACTTGTGCTTGTTTCCTCTTTGGCAACTGTCAATGTTATGCTGGAAACTTGAAAATTTAAACAACAGCAACGCGCAAATATCAAATACAAATGTTGCTGCTGCTGTTGCAGTTGCTGTTGTTTGCAGTTGCTGCTGTTTGCGTTTGTCGCTTTGAAATGATTTTAATGCCAAGCATAAACAATTATTTTCAATTGCAACACATTCTTATTGTTATTTTTACAAAGGCAATGGCCGCCATTTGTAGTTGTTGTTGCTGTTGTTGTTGTTGTCACAGTTGCTATTGCTGTTTGCCTTAGTTGCAATTGGAATTGTACATTTTTGCCATCACTGTCTGCTGTCAATTGCAGATGCAACAGATGTTCACTCTCACTCGTAGTCGTAGTCGCAGTCGCCGTCGCAATCGACAAGTTGTCAGCTGGGTTGTTGCGCACAATTAGCGCAATGCTGCAGCAATGCCAAATATTCGTAATCAGAGCTAGTATTGATAGACTGTCAGTGAGTCAGTCACTCAATCACTAAGTTAGCGCGTGGCATGCCAAAAGTTCGTGGCCTGAGTCTGTTGATTTGAATTTTGAATTTTGTTTTTTTTTTTTGGCCGATTGATTGTTTTGGCTGGCAGCCTTTGCCTTTTTAATTATGCAACCGCTAGCCAAATACAAACTGCGGCTGTGACTGCGCTCCAAGTGCCACATGTCGCATCAATTTATGCCCGATCATTCAGCACCCAAACCAACTACAGTAACTTCGGCAGAATAATCCATGAAATTCAGGTAACAAAATGGACCAGACAACGGAAAGGCAGCCTCCCCAATAGCAGAGACCGGACCAGACCAACAGCCGTCTATGAGAAGCACAAGGAATACCCTCACTGCCGCAGCAACATCAACAGCAACCACGCTGACAGCAGGCAACTCGTGCGTTGATTGAGCATGCTACAAATGACAACAGACCAAAGTGTGTTTATATGTGTGTGCCTTGAGTCGAATTCTGCTTACACTCTATAATTGTTCAGTCCTTTATGCTGTCATGTTGTTCACACAATACTAGAGAGAGGAATGCTTGCGTAGACGATACTTTAGTAACGAATTAAAAAAAAAGAAAATAAATAAATAAAAATATTTAAAATAACTCTTTACAAAATTTCTCTCTGTATTATTTACTTAAAATATCAAACAGAATAAGTGTATTTTCAACAAATATTTGGATGTGTAACCGCTTTAACTTATAGACATAGTTTGGCTACCTTGTTCTGAGTAACTGAAGCCTAAGAGATAAATATTCAAAAATATCTTCATAGCGTTGTCGACTTGAGTAAATTATGCAAACAAGATTGCTTAGCTTAATGTTCATTGTTTGCAATTGCTGAAGACGATAATGACGATGACGGCGATGATGTTGTTGCTTATGATGATTACTCATGTCAATTATTATATAAGATAGTTGCACGGTCCATCGCTGTCGCTGTCGCTGCCGGTGTCGGCATGTCGGCATGTCGGCACACAGCGAAAGCCTCAAAGAGATTCAACAACAAAAACAAAAAACAAACAAAAAGCCCGCCGAAACAAAATGCAATTGATTTTGTTGTATAATTTCTACAGCTTTATCTGTCGGCAGCTGCATTCAATTTATTGAAGATGCGCTGTGCTTTATTGCTGCCGTTTCCAAAGAGTGCGGAGTCCATCCAGACTGAAAGACGCGTCGAGCGTCATGTACGGAGAGTCAAGAGTCGAGTTGTTTAACAAGCTGACGACAGCAATGCGACACAGAGGCACTAGCACTTACACACACACACACACACACACACGCACACACATCAGTTTCTCAGAGGTTTCACAAACGAAAGACTTAAGACACGATCTTTTTTTTTCAGACTATCAATGGTGTCGGCGAAATAAATTTATAGGGCGCGCTCGTGTCATAAAACTTATCAACCATGATCTAAATTACAATGTGAGCATGCATATTTTTTCTTCACATTTTTATATCGTTGTTTGCGCCGTGCATATTTTTACAAGTACTTATATGCATACATAGTGGGATTTTTTGTTGCTTGTTTTTTGCTGTTGACATGCAAAGGACCTGCGGTGATCAAAGCAAACAATAAATATGTTTGAACGCCTGCCAAGACCGACAATGAATTGATGCAATCAATTGTCACTTCATGACCAGCATACGCGACCAGCAGCAGCAGCTCTTCGAATTTCAACTGCTGCTCAGTGAGAGCTCATTCAGGGTCGACTTTGAGACTCCAATCATATCCTGCTTTAGCTGCTGAGCTGATTCATTTGCTTATACTGAACTGGCTGTTTTCCTCTGTCTCTTCTTGAATTCATATAGTAATTAGTTGCAATTTTAATTTAACCATAACTTTATCAAGTGTAATGCAGAGATTCTGCAAAAATGTTCGAAATTCTCGAGACTTGAGTTTGGTTGTCAGATCGCAAAAATAAGTCATTGACTCTCATTTTATTTGTCTGGCTGATAAGCTTTATATGTATATCTGTGGTACTGTTCATAGAGCAAATAAACATGGCAATGCACGTAAGCTGTCAATTTAAACTATAAGATTTGGGGCACAGTGAGAGTTTTCAGCTGCAGCGAAAGTGAAATTGTCTGGATGATGTCGTGGCGGCGTTGAACAAGTATGTGCCTCATGAGGTATGCAAATTGAAAGATACTCGTAAATGTTGACAATTTTGCATAGTGCCCAAAAATAAGCTAGCTGAGAGAAACAACAGTAACAACAACTGGGAGCAATAGCAAAAACAAAACTGCAACATCTGAGCACGATTTGCTGCGGAGCAGGAAACACATTTTGTGCGACTGCAAATGCAACTAGGATTGGTGCGGAGCTGAGTCGATAGCAACGTTAACCGGCCATGAAAGAGGAAATCAATGTTGCTGAGGAAAGCGAAAAGCCGCACGACGCGTCGACCAAAAAAGAAAAGTCGCACGCTTTTACTGGAAAGCCAAAACCAATTTCACTTACCGTCCACTCAGTTGCGTTAGTTATGAATGCAACAAACAGCAGCAGCTCCAGCAGCAGCTCCAGCAGCAGCAACAACTTGCCACAAACAACAGTGCAGCGACAACATAATCATGCCAATTGACAAAATGTGTCAACCCCAACAACAACTGCACAGTGAGGCCGGCAAGGAAAGCCACTGCTGGATTCAACTGCGTTTGCAATGCCCCAAACAAATTTCCTGTTGATCAAAAGCGCGTAAATTGCCCCCACATGTTGCTGCTGTCGCAGTTGCAGTTATTGCCAATGCTGGTGTTGCTATTGCTGTTTGCCGGTTAGCAATTTTTCACAATTTGTAATTATTGAATTTCTTCGATAACATCACCAAGACTTCCTGTCCGTTGAATTCGTTTCGCTAATGTGCTATTCATTTGCATTTGCATTATGTGGCAGCAACTGTTGCTGTTGCTAATGAGTTATTGCTGATATTACTGCTGTTGCAGCATGATAATATTGTAGTTGCTTTTGCGATTTACTGCTGTGCAATGGGAATAAGACATGTTTGATTTACACAACTATCGATTTATGTTGAGCCTGCGTCTTTAACTCAGAATTCATTTATTTTTTATTTTTATTTTTATATTATATTATTATTATTATAATTATACTTTATGTGCGTAGCTGATTAGCTGATATGTATGTTAACTGATTCCAAATTGTGTTACAGTCCTTATTTATATACTTTTAGTTTGAATGAGGTCAGGGAACATAATCATTTTAAGTTAAATCACAAGTTAAAATTTATTTATTGAATTTCAGCTATTTACTCAGGCCAAAATTATAAATTGCTGAGTAAAAAATCAAGCTTATTTGAAACGATTATTATGTGATTTACTTTTCTAATAATCAATATGATAATCATATCAATAAGTCAGCTCAGAGTGATTTTGCCTGTTTATGAATAGAAATTCATGCTCAGTACAAGCAACTTTAAGTTTGTAAAAAATGTGTATTTTTTTGACGGAAATGATGGTCTGCTATATCATTTGGCGTCGGATTGCAAAAATTCATAATATATAATCATTTCAGCGCTTGACGCAAGATGATGTTGCAAGCAGCAACAGCAACAGCGCTCACAACAACAACAGCAAGTGTCATTGACTAATGTAGCATGAAGCGCAAAAGGCTGCTTACCACAATAACCAAAACCAATCTAAAGGCATACAAAACAATAGAACACCACTGAGACTTGCCAGTTGCAAGCTTCCAGTTGCCGCAACTGTTTTTTGCGGTTGCTTATGTGGCCCAGGCCCAAGCCCAGCCCCAGCTCCACTCACAGTCACAGTCACAGCTCCCAAAAGACGACCCAGCTACTAAGTCACACTGAGTGAGCCAGCGAGACACGGAGCCACCGAATGGCAATTTTGATGGCCTGCCTATAATTTAATGCAGCTTTGTGTGGCATGCACCCATACAAAGTCATCTTCGCCGCTTGCTTGCTGAAATGTGAATAGGTTGACAGGGTCAGCATTAAATCTAAGCAATAGGGGATAAAAGCGGGGGTGGGGCACTGCTGGCAATGCTTGCTGCTTGCTGCTGGCTTAAGGCATGTGGCAATTAATTTGAGCAGCTGCCACGGCCTGACATTTGCGGCAAACGTGAAAGGGCGCAATTTTTACAATAGAAACATTTGTCGCAAGACACCTACCCGTCCCACCGCACACCCCCCAGTTCCCCCGCCCCACCCGCTGTAGCCGAATCACTCGTTACCGATCAATTCAACGCAGCCAATGTGGCAACATGGCAAGCGACTTCGATGCGCTGCGGCATGCCAAAATGTTAAATGGGACAAAGGCGACAGCGGCGACGAGAGGCATGGGGAGCGTTGCAGCAACCGAGTTGGAGTTAAAGTTGGAGTTGGCACTGTTGTTGCTGTGGGACACGCAGACCGACCACTTGCCACACCAGCAGCAGCAGCAGCAACAGCAACAACAGCAAATGCAGAAACAATATATTCAGCTGCTGCCAGCGTCCGGGCCTGTCGTACACTATTTTTATTTATTTCTTGTCGTATTTTTCTTTTTTTTTTCAAATGTCAGGAAAAAATATTTGGTAAGATCTTGGCAACGTCTACCCAGCCAACAGCTGCATTCCTCAGCGGCAACATTTAATAGGCAAAATGGGTTATTTGGCAGAAGCCCCACTCCCACTCCCACATCCACAACCACCCGTCCCATACTTGTGTGCCCCCATTGGACAACCGCTCCTCGAAAGAAGACGACACAGAGTAGTGGCCCCGCAGCGGGTACAAGTGCTTTGTGCAATTATTATTGCGCAGAATTTATTTACCTCTTTTATTGATAGTTAGATAGATAGAGTATTATTTTTGTTTTTTTATTATTATTTTTTTTTTTGTGTCTTGTTCAAGGTTTGCGTAAGCAATAAATGGTAATCCGTAATAGCTAGAGAAAATTTCATTCGCTACACTCAATGCCAGCACGACAACAACAGCGAGTTCCACGCCTCAAATCGAACAGCTTTGTTGTGTCTTCAACCATGGGAAATTTGATAGCTTTGCAAATCATTACTGTGATTTGTTACTCAAGAATTATATTTTTGCTAGTCGTAAATTTAGCTGACTCTCATCAATAGTGCTGAACACAGATAATCTTCATCCAGTACTCGAGTCTGTAAATAATTTTAGCTATAAACTTATGTGCGGAACACACGATTAAGACACCAATTCAGCATGACTTTATGCCGACTTAACTCTATACTAAATACTGTGATGTCAGTGTAATACAATCTTAGAATCTTTTAATAAATTATTCATTTGTGCCCTCCTTAGAGAAATTCGATATTTGTTTGATTAGCATAGTAACATATTATTATCGTATACCATAAGAAATTAATCCGTTAATATGTTAATCAAACAAATGTCGAATCTCTCAATCTCTCTCACTCTCACTCTCTTCCTCGATATGTCTCCATGTTTTGACACTTGACAGCTACTTAACGGCACAATTGCTGTTGGACATGCACAGCAACAATCGGATTGCGATTGGGGAATGTGGCCAACTGGCAAATGCATTATAATAAATGTCCTATGATTGTCACACAGCTGTCAAATGTCAGCGAAATGTCAGTTACATGGCCACTTGGCATCGATTGCGCTTCTAGCCATTGAGCGGGGTGATCAGCAATCGTTGATCAGTGATCGATGAATGTCAGATGCCGAATGGTCATTTGATTGGGCTTAAGCGATTGATCTTTTATGACGACCTTGACTTTCAAGCGACAGCTAGTGAAATGTCAGGCCAGCCGCTCCACAGAGGGAGAGACAGAGAGAGAGAGAGGAACATAGAGCGAATTCGAGCTTAAAAGATACAATTGAATGGCATGTAAACATTTGTATATAGACAAGTACATAGAGCATGGAATTTGGTTATAGAAACAAAAGTCATCCAATTGAATGGGCTAAACAAAGAAGCGGGCATTGAGCATGAGAGAGCGAGCGAGAGACAAGTAAAGTCAAGTCAATCACTTGGACATGACGTACTAATTGTACATTTTAGACGGATTTATCCGGTTCGACAGGGACACGGACACACAGAAGCAGATACTTACGCCATATGCCATGTGGGTTCAATTAGAAATCACGCAACGCAACAACAATCGATGATTTCAAGGCTGTGGCCCCCGCAAATGCGATTCTAATAGTCGATATGCCAAAAGAACCCCACACATACTAACATAGATACACAGATACATATTCGACGCGATAGTGATATGAAAAATTGATACTAATCAAACACGACAGGCGAACAGCAAACAAATTACCAACAATTGCCATTAAAATATGTTTTCATTAACGTTTAATTGAGTCGAGTGCCAGCCAGCGATCCCATATGAGATATATATATATTCTTTTTTTGCCTATGCCATAGGCCAATGGCCAATGATTGTCAGCGTCGTCGAGTGTGATTGATTGATGTACGATAAGCGGCGGGGCGACCAGCTTCAGCCGAGATTTCGGGTCTCAGTTCATTGAAGTGTAAGCCCCCCACACACAAAGATACACACACACGCACACACACACACGCACACACACACACGCACACACACACATTCACAAAAATGGAGTAGCTGCCTATGGTCTATTGTTGGCTATGGCGCACCCAAATTTGGCGATTCTAAGAGCAACAAAAACAACAAAATCTGAGACAACGACGGCCACTTAGGCGCCCGCCGCCGAGATCAATTTAAGGCGATAAGATTAGAGGGCGGCCAAGCGAATTGTGTATGGGGCCAATTGAACGCCCACAGCGATGCCAAAATACTTGATACATAGAAGCATCGAACATTTCTCAATACAGCTATGCACACTGGTACAATTTAGTCCTTTAAAGAGGAATCTTGCTTCAAATATTCAATTGAGAGTATTTAATTCAATTGAATATTTATTGAAATCTGGATTTCGCTTGGGCGATTAATATAGAGTTGCCAAAAGCGACAAATTCATAAAGCAGCTTTTTGGATTCTGTGTGTCGATAAACATTCCTCTTCATCTTAAAGCCCGTTGCTTCGCCACTTACCCAAATTATGTATATTCTAAATTATAACTACAAATAAAACTAGTACGTTTTTTTCAAGTGTACTTTTTCTAACCAAATGTTTAATAATTTGTTGACTCCTTTTTTGTCTTGCCCTAATGCTCTGCTTAAAAATTCTATGATATTTCAGTACATTTTCAGACACTATTGCACCAGTGTTGGGTTTTCGAGATCAGTTTAGCATAAGTACTTGTACTTGTGCATGTACACGGGTACATGTGTGTGAGTTTGTTGCTTGGTTGGGCACACAATAAATGCTTTGTATTCGATAGCTGAGGTTAGGTACAATGTACATGCAAATAAGGAAGCAATTTGCCATGGCTCTGAGGCTGGCGCGAGTAGGAAACGAAACCCAAGCCAAAGCTGCGGACAAATTATGCGCAACGCCAACGCCAAACGGCATCAAAAGACAAAACAACAGCAACAACAACAAGCTGCAAACGTAAACAAAATAATAAACGAAAGACTTAGGCAACGAACTGGCTGCTAAGAATTTTTGGCGCATTCGATTATTATTATTCACCCTGGCAAATTTCAAAGCACCTTTGTCTGACATGCATACGTTGGGATTAACAGTATTTGAACACCAACGCAGGTTGTCACAAAATTGTTGCAACGTTGAGCTGCCTGCTTGCAACTGAAACTGAACCCAAATGGAGCGACGCATGTCAAGGACATATTGTAGACGTTGTTAATGCCGATGGGTCGGCGTGGGCAAAGGTGAGGCAAAAAGCCAACTCGCTGCATTCATTTGCATAACAAGCGACACGAGTAACGGTCAAAATGCCTAAACAAACAATTGCAAATCGCTGAGATTGAGATTCGGGCTGCTTTGCGCATTGTCAATTGGCAACGCAGGGCGCGAAGGTAGGCCAAGAGGTGCGGCAAGCTGGGTCAGCCAGCAGTCAGTTAGTCAGTCAGTCAGTCAGTGAGTCAGAGAGGCACACAAAAAATAGCAGCTACATGTTGCATGCCACATCGCTGCTCTTCAAATTTGTATACCAACTGGAAACTGCTGTTTTTTGTTTTGTTACATTATGCCCAATACCAATACACACCAGGGTATCATGATGTTGTGCTCAATACAGTCAAGCATTGAGACTAATGCCGCTAGAAAATTTAAATATGGACTACTTGAAAATATCGATAAATATATATATTATTCAGCATATCTAGATGTGGACAAATATGTTACACTTTTCAAGATGGTGTCCTGATTTTTTGGCATATTAACGCTTTTAAGTGTTATCCGTATTCTCTAAAAAAACAGCAATTGCCTAATATGCGCAGCTCATAAAAGTTCATACTTTTTGGAGAGGTCATTTTATTACCTTACATATCATAAAAATACATAAAATAAAAAGCATACATATAGTGAAAAAGATAGCATTATCAAAATGCTCAATGTATGCATTGGCTTGGCGTGTATATAAATACAACTAGAAGCTATGTTCGAAAGAATGAGCTGAGCACCTCTTGATCAAATCGACGCCTCTCAATATCCAACATAGACAGACATAAGAAATCACATATATTTATTTTTATTATTTATTTAGAGCAGTGCAAACCAAGCCTGCAAACTCTGCTTCAGCTTTCACATGTACACAAAAAAAAAGGGTTTTGTGCTTTCACACGCTAAGCTATTAAGTACAGTAAGCACTCTTCATTGTTCAACACAGACGCAATAGTTGCAGACCCAAAGATATTTATTAATTAAAATCTAAATCAGACTGCGTCATGCGTTCGACAAAATATACCACTAAATACATACACATTTGATATAGAAATATAATGTATACAAAATGTAACATATGTGTAAAACAATATAGATATATTTGAGTAAATACGATTGTAGTTCAGGGCTGGTTAGAGGGTATGCCCTAGTCGTGCATTCCCGACTAAACTGTTATTGTGGGCCGAGCTTGTTGCCATTGCAACTATTTTTGCTTCTGACCGACTTTGCTTGAATTGGCGACTACGTCAAGTTTTGCGTATATATTTTTTCATTTTTATCGATGTACTATTGTTGAACTCAAAGAATGGAACGGAATGGCCTCTTGCCCAAGGGGCATAGAGCTAAATATTCAGCTAGTTACATAACAGAATCGCGTCGCATCGTGAGCTGAAACAAAGCCTAATGAACTTCCGTTTTGTCGATGATTTTCTGTGTCAATTTGCCAATTAAAGTTTTGCGACTGAGAAGAAAGACGCAACAATGACGAACATAAAAAACAATCCAAAGACAGGCCTCGCAGCAATTATAAGTTACGACTGCTTCAGGTAAGAGACAATGTTTTGATGCTCACACAGAGCTGATATAACAGCAAAACATGAAAGAAGATACTCTGTGCAAAGACTGAAAACTGCATATACAATTCCAGTCATGATAGTCTACTAAGCATAAAATTACAATAGTTGACTATTATTTTTATTTGCACACTCAAAAAGTACCTCAAGTGAGAAGTAAGAATCGAGTATATAAGTTCGTGATCCAGCTACAGCCAAACCTTCACGAATGCTACAAATAGTTTTGTTCTTCCAACATATAAGAGTATATTCTACATATTCCATATATACTGTCTTTTATTTACTTTTGTCTCTGCTCTTTTCTGCTCACATTATGTTCCTAGTTTGAGGTTTTCTTTCCATTTCGAAGGTACAAAGTACAAATTGATGTGCAAATTACTTGGCAGGCGCTGCATATTTAGAAATAAAGTTGTTTGATAAACGAAATACGTCTAAACACCAGATAGTTTATAATCAATTCATTTGTGTGCATAGCACATGTATATCAACTACTGAAAAACCATGAATAATTCTTCAATTTGTATTAGAATTTGAAATAAATGCAACATTTGCATACATTAGGCAAGGCAAGGCAAGGCAAGGCAAATGATGGCTATAAACATGATCTGCTTACGTTGGCAACTTAACTATACAGCGTATACGTAACGAAAACGAACTCACCACCTGAGATTGAACACCTACGCAGTTAGGAATACGCAAAATCTGTCGCCCACGAGTTGGTGCGAGAAGACTGCTTTGGGAATGGTGTGCAATGCAATGCGTCTGCTTGGATGGATGGTCGGACGGGCCGGTCTAAAATCAAATCAAAATCAAGTTCTTCTCAATTACAGCCGACGTCTTTGGCTATTTTTTCTTTTTATTATTATTATTTTTTTTTTTATGGTATTCGTCGCTCAAGTGCAGCACTTGACAACGCGATTAACTCGCTCGAGTACTGCATGTGGCTTTGACTGAGGCTCCATCCAACTGTGGCAATCTGCCCTCCTGGCAGCAGTCTGAGGCCCGTCCACATTGCAGTGATTGTGATTGTTGTTTTAATTAACGAGCTCGGTTGGAAAATCAATTGGTTCGTTCATTCCTCAGTTAGCAGTCGAGCGTTTGAGCAGTTCAGTGAGATCAGTTGAGATATTTCTTAAGCCAAGTTGCGCTGCGATGCTGCGATGCTGTCCCACTTGAGTGTTGGATTTCATCTTTGTGTTTTACTGTAGCATGTGGTAGAAGACATTGAGGCATTGAATTGCTGCTGCTCCAAATGTTTAATACACTTGCAATAAGTATTTGCTTTATGACTGCCGTTTGTTTTGGCTTCTTTATTAGCACAAATGAGCTCGCATATGCTATTCGTGTAGTAACTTCATAAAGCCAAGCATTCTCATAAACATGCCAGGCAAGCGAGTCAGTCGTCGCCGCCCCCGACTCTGCCCCCACCGCACCTGGCACACAAATGTACCGGTAGCAAGGTTAGACAACTTTGTACATATTCATTTGATTGAATGTAAACAGATCAAGAGATATGCGTACTTGAGCTTGGGATGAATACAAATTCACATGCCAAAACAGAACCATGTTCATATGTACATGTCTGTGTATTTCAGCATATGAAAACGTAATTCGTCGCACTTAAATATTCCGAATTCCGATCGATTTTTTGTCAAATAATCATTAAAGCATTAACATATTATACTATAACAATGCAAAAGTCAGTTCAATTGAAATCAAATATATATTATATTTTAGTAAAGTGGCAGTAACATTTGGCTCTTTTTCTTCTCCTCTGGGTATATGTAACGGATGTAAATTAAGCCATGGTTATTGTTATATCTAAAGACCATATAACCGCCCCAGGGTGCCACCACAAAGACGCCTATCGCACGGCAAAATCTGGAGAATGCGCAACAGGGCCGAATGATGCCCTTCTTATTTCTCTGCCCATGCACTTCTTACATATTCTTGCATATTACATGCACGTAATTGTATCTATAATATATGCTATAACGATATCTTTCAGAGCAAAGAAGCATACTCGAAATTAGTCGCGTATCGCGTATCGCGAGATGAAGCATCGCTAAGAGTGCTAAGGATGACTGGGAAAATATAGAATAAGAATTTTAAATACGATTGTACGATTTCATGATGAATAAGCCCTGCTTAATAGAGCCCATCTTATGAATGTAAATATTGAATTTCATTCGAATCCTTTCGACTCTACTGTTGATGCCAACCTTTTTCCACAATTTCATTATTATATTTGGTAATACTTATAATTACATTATTTTATCTGCCTGTCTATGCAAGTAATAGAAAATGCCTTGCCAGCACATCTAACTTAATGTTGAAGTGTAATTTAGCTGCTTGTCAAACTGATAACTTGCATAGTACACACACACACACACACACACATGGATGTAAATGTAAATGAAGCAATTGCCGACTGAAGCGACCAAATAGCCAAACACGAAATGGCAACTAATTAAGCGGTGAGTCGGTCAGACACATTCTTGGGCAATCAAACGTGAAGCACGATTGCAAAAGGATCCTCAAATCCAACAACAACTACCACAACAACAACAACAACCACAACAACAAGCACAAGAACAACAACTGCAACAAGTGACATCGAAATACTCGCTTGACACCACGGCAATGGGCAAACGCAAAAGTGAATGGCTGCCAAAGCAATTACACGCCAGTGGACCCTTGCGGTAGACCGAAACAAAAACCCCGAAAAACTGCAAAACAATTAAAACTCACATGCTGGCGGGAAGACTAACAAGTAAGAACAGCAACTATCTTTCAGATGTCGAACATGAAATACTCTTTCGAATTTCAAATTATATTTATGTGTGATTCTCAAGTCCAAACTTAAGTTGGTTTTAGCTGTAAGCTATTTTAATCCATATCTTTATGACATATACACAATTAACAATGTTTGATGCAAGCGCATATTCATATATACAAATTCACATATATATATATATATTATTTTGGGTAAACTGAAATCTGCAGTGCAAATGCTGTGCTCGTCAGCCTTGTACAATGATGCCTAGATGACCAGCACGGGCATTAGCGGGTCTTGCTCTTCTTGGCACTCTTCACCACCCACCACGGGCGTATTTCAGATATAATGACAAAATGATAATACCTTGCTTTAGAGTATGTACACAAATTAAGAACCGGTTGCTTGGGCTTAGGCACTTATACAATATGATATATTGAACATTCAAATCTAAGCACAATGTCAAAAAATTATTTATTCAATTACTGATTTGCTGGCCAACAACAAGCTGATGTTGCACAGTGGGTACCATTACCAATTATAATGCATTTAAATGTTGAACATTGTTTTTTGTAAACGAAAAAAACCAACGTTAACTAATTTTTGAGTGTGTATTTCATTTATGACTTTAATTGTTCAGCACAGAAATGTATCTTGCAACATTTGATGAGATTCTAACACATCGATTCAAACGCCACATACCACAAACCTGACGGTAGCCAGAGATTGTATTTATTTTGGATTTGCCTATAAAATCTTTATTCGCTAGAGATAGATACTCCCGTTGTTTTTCTGTAGTAATTGTGTTTTACCCATTAAATTGATTCAGTTATCCATAGTTGAAATTTTCATTCGCCTTCCCACTGTGCATGCATATAACTCTGGATGTTTGTTTGCATGGAAATCTGGTTAACGTTTCCAATGCTAATTCCATAGCCAATACCAATCAAAGTCCCAACTGCATTCGCTGACTAAGCCCGAAAACGTGGATCCAACTGGGTCCACAGCCTGTCTAGACGAATAGGCATTTTCCCGGGGCAGCTTAAGGCACTGGCGTCAATGCTTTTTTGACTGTCCAATTTGGTGTTGGTCATTACTTATGCACAATTTGCATCGTTAATTTGTTTGGCGAGCGGCGAGTGGCGAGTGGCGACTGCCCGGCGACAGTTGGCCACAGCCGAACAGGAGTTCGCAGCAGGTTTATGAATGAGCTGAAAAGACGGCGCATTTTGTTTGCCACCATGAAGGAGAGATCTACTTGACACATTGGGCACCAGCCACTTTGCCGCAAAACCACTCGCATTACGGCATCGGGTTGCCATTTCATGAGCTTGCCACTTCGCAAGAGTGCGCAAATATTATTTAAACAGCTAGATGCCCCGACAGCCGTTTAAATAACTCGGGTTCGAGTTCGAGTTCGGGTTCGGATCGAGACTCAGGTGGCTTGAGGTCATTCTTGAGCATCTCCGTCTCCACCTTTGACTGGAACTCTGAGCTACGTAATTTTATTACTTCATCTTTAATGCTGTCAGTGGCCTAGATCTTTTACCTAACAGGCTACCACAACCGCCTTGTTTGCGGCATGAGTCTGTGCCTTGCTGTCAGCCGTATTTATTTTTGTTTTGCTGAAGATGCACTCGCAAATGAGTAGGACTCCAACTCTCATGCTTATCTTTAAAAATGTCACGGGCTAACCCCATTGTGTAAGCAGCCGCTGTTGCAGTTGCAGTTAAATCCCAGCCACTTTCAAGCATTTATCTTATTCGCATAAGCTAGCAGCGAGTGTCATTAAAATGTGGGATTTATGTTTTGTAATTATATTATTTTATTATTTACACCTATATTCCTGATTAGCATCAATAGCCGACTCGATATTGCCAAATCCGCCTGTCTGTCTGTTTCAATTGAGTCTCAGTTACTCAGCTTTTAATCTAACTGAATGCAATATATTTATTCAGCCAAAATATGTCATCTGAAAGCTGAGTTTTGAAGTATATCTAAGAAACTGCTTGAGGGCTTTGGCTCTGCTTAACTTTAAGCCATTTAGCAAACCATTTTAAGCTTTAAGCTCACTCGAAAGCTTTTCTGCAGCATAATATGGTGCTGAATAAGTTCATGTAGAGCTGCTCCGCTTAATTTTTAGAAGGGGAAATTGCAGTGGCATTGTGGAATTGAAATTGTGTGTACGCCATGTCCATGTACACCCATATCTATGTGTGTGCACATGTGCACATGTGCATGTGTCCATATGTACATCTATGTCCTTATATTTGCTCAACAATTATCGCATATACTTCCAATTTCCTTGCCATTGTCCACCACTTATCCATTGTCTTTTTAAAATAGCCGCGATTAGAGCATTCGCATTCGTATTCCTCGAATCAAGAATAATTGCTCCGATTGCATTGCTGATGATGATGATGATAATGATGACGATGATGATGGTGACGATGGAAATACGCAGCAGGATGAGAGCACTTTACGGGCTGCTCATCCTCATCATTGCTGCGGAATACGTGCAACAAAAACTAGAGCAGCAGCCAGCGCCATGGAGTCTGTGCCACGCCAAAAATAAGTAAATAGAAACGGAGTCATTGGGTCAGGCCAACGCAAAACGAACGCAGCGAAGGACACAACTCATCTGCAAAATACATATGGATCTATACATACAATATATATATGTATATGTATGTATGTATGTATATATGCATATATGTATGGGAAACTCAGGCGCCAGCGTTTATACTGCAAGCATTTTTAGATATTTTGCTAGAATGCTGCAGGTAACAAAAAAATTTCCAAAATGCAAAACGCGTTTGCACGCAAATCAAACATCCGGTTTGATGGGTCGATGGGTCTGGCCAGCCAAATGGGATGCCATATTAAAAAACTTTCGAGTGGATGGGCGATGGACGATGGGCGATGGTCGATGGTCGATGGACCAGGCCAAGAATTGAAGGTAGCAAACAAAGCTGTTTGAATGGCATACGCACGTCTCTTGCCATAAACATGCTTAATCCCAATCCCAACTCAAGCGGAGTGAGCACTAAATTGTATCTTTAAGTTCGCATCGCATCACATAGCTCGCTCTTTTTTTTTTTTGTATTTGTATTTGCGTTTGTATATGTATTTGTCTGTTGCTGTGCGCTTTTTTGGGTTCGCCGTTTTACAAGTTTCCTGTTCAATGAAGTTGCACGTGGGCCGCCAAAGAATTGTTTGTTATCGTTACGCAGCATCAGCTCTACATACATAATGTAAGTCCTGCATTCGCCCCTGCCCTAGCATAGCGCACGCCCCGACCTGACCATAATCAACTCAAGCACCCCTGCCCCACCCAGTTCAAGATGGCATAATAAGTATGTATATATATATATATATATAATATATATATAATATATATTGAAAAGGGCATTCACCAAGCATAAGCTGGTACAGTCACAGCACTTGGGACACCGGACACTCCACAAGAAAACCCCGAGACCTTGGCCAGGTCAGCAGAATTTTACGACTGTCGTTCGCCTTTTTTAGCTAGCAAATATCCCCAACCATGCTTAACACATACATTTGTATATTGTTTCACTCCTTTACTAAAGCGTCGTCAAAATGTTGTTGTTGGTTTTTTAATTGATTTTCGGACTCATTCAAGCAATCGCCTAAAATTCAGCAACTTCTTTTGGCATCTGCCAATCAGCAAATACATTTTCATAACACTAACAGTGCAATAAATTTTGCTAAGGATTGTTGACAAGCAATTGATTTCTAGCCGAGAGATAACTTCTTCGATTGAGAAGCATTTATTCTCAGCCAAGTCTACAACAAGAACAAGAGTTTTTGTATTCCATCCATCCATTTAATAGACTTAAAACTCAAATGGCAAACACATTTGCCAGGGTTGAAATTCAAATTGTATCCAAGCCACAGATAAATTGTATTGTGCTCAATTGTTTGACGTCAACTTGAGTTCGCTGCCTTCAACCAAATTTGGCAAATCGCTCAAACTGATGCGACAGCCACAAAAGCCGCACCGAGCAATAAACTACTTAAAGGCTTTGCCAGAAAGCAACAAGCTAAATAAATATAACTCTCGAAAAATTGAAAAAAGCAAGCAAGAATCTCTTGTGCTCGACTATGCGATGCCCTGTGTGTGATTGAAATGTTTATTCCATCCAAGTCTAAATTGCTGCCAATCGATCATTCAATAATTTCTCAGTGTATTGTGACTTTCGTAAAGTTTGCTCAGTACTTTAAAATATACTTGCACCAAGCAAACTAGTCTTTCACACCCATTGTTATTTAAATAGGGTATTCAAATCAAGCGAAGAAAAGTGCGCAGAGCAGAAGCCAGGAAAAGTATCTACATGTACAAATAAATGATAAAAGATGCCAAATTGCCACAATTTTGCCCTTAGAATAGGGAGACATCACCGCACAAAATCAAATTGCTCACAGTTGGCAGCAGTTTTCGAACGGATCGACTACAACATGCCCTAGCAATGCATGTTTGTTGTTATATAAAGATTGATTTAAATTCTCATACCCAAAAGAGAGCCATTGCTCTTCATCGTCGACAAAAGAGTTGTGGGTATTCAAAAATTCGATAAGAATTCAAATTAAATATGTTTTGAAATCTAAGAGTTTTTCGTTTAGGCTACTTGCGTATCAATATTGTAGGGCATCTATTATGTATTGGATGTTGGGTATGTAGGGTATAACAGACGATTGGAAAGCTGGCATCACTTTGCGATCTCTCTTCTTGCAATTTACCAATACGTTATTCACATAGCATACACACATATGAAAGAATGTTTGTAATCGCATGAGGTGTTATTTTAGGCACAAATCGGTTGATGCGTAGAAATGCGCATAAGAAATATGCAAACAATTTTAACATCCAAACAAATCACGAAAGAAATAACGAAACGAAACGAAACGATATGAAATTCAAAGTAAAGCCGAGGCGCGAACAAACATGACGAGAAAGGGAGCCAAGGCCAGACTGACGAGTGTAAACATATCAATGGTAATGCCGCTAAGGAACCCATATCACTGGGGCCCATCAGAATACTAAAGCAGGCTCAAAGTTCACACTCTCCGCCCACTAACAGGTGCTGATGATAAAGCGATTTGCCAATGACGCTAAACTGCGTGGCTCAGCGTAAAAGCAAACGCCCTCCGAAGTGACCAGAATTCCTCACGTGGTGTACTTTGGCATTTTGCTGAGGACAGTGGCGAGTGAAGAGTGGGCAGTGGTCACGTTGGGCGTCGGGAAAGTGCGCCTTTGGCTGGCCAACAGTCCAAATATACCAAGGTAAGCAAAAAATGTTTATACACGACCCGGGGCAATTCGACCAAAGGGGCAGATGACAGCGCAGGTGAAAGCACATAACTGAAGCCAGAAGCTGAGCATCATAAACGAAACAGTCGTCATCTCCCCATTCGAGTGGACAAATAAGACACACCTCAACAGCCAAACCCTCCACTCCAATGTATGTCTAGCCAAGCATTAACGTTCATTTTGGCAAAAAGAATGCCCCAAAATAGCAACTGAAACTGAAACTGAAACTAAACTGACGGCACCGACATCACCAAAAGGCTGACAATACCAAAATAAACGCACAGTAGTCAACAATTTCAGGTATTTCAAATCATTGGTGGAAAATATATATTATGATTTTCAGCAAATGCAGCTTATCATCCGACTTCCAACAATGCAATGGTAAAATTTCGTCTATTTTTTTCGTACATTAAATAGGTAAACATTGAAGAAATTCATTGAGTCGTGTCGTCTGGTTAATATCTCATATATTGTTTACAATTATTTTTGCAACACGAGAATCTAGGTACTTATCTTGACGGGCCTCAACTGACAGCTTCGACAGCTTAATTTTCTTACGAAACTCATCCCTCGAGAGCACTTATTTATGTTCTATTAATAATCAACCAATATTTGACTATGAAGGAATGGCAGTTAGGCTGTTCCTAAAGTCATATTTCAGGGACTGCAACGTCTCCGTAGAAGAATCAATCAATCAAGAAGCGAACATGAATGGAACATGGAAAACAAACATGTACAAGTGGAGAGCGAACCTAGATATATACTCATATCTCTTGGCATATCACGTATACCAAGATATCACTACGAACTAGAAAACACTAAAAGAAGAGCAAGCTGTAGCCTTGCATTCGGGAGGCAGCATAAGGAAAAGGCAGCCTACTGGTGGCATGTGCGTGGTGAAATGCTTAATTTTACTATGAGCCACCTCCAGTTTCAATATGTGGCACAATGGCGTACAGTATGCTGTAATGTTATTTTTGTTGATTTCGATGGGAGTTGGCACCACGGTGCGGCATGGATTTGCCAATTTCAAACGATGCGCCATGACATTGGCAGCAGTTTCAATGTCATTTAGCATGGCAAATGTATCCAGCTAATGTGTAATTAGGCTGCCAAGCTCACAGCCACTCGAGCTGGCCGTAATGATATCCTGTGCCGCTTCCTGAACCGTAACAATGGCCTGCTCCCCTGCACATTCCCCGCCACAACAGGTATGTCAAAATTGGTGTATTGTGCATAGGCAAGCAGGAAGCGATATATACAGTTGACACCAAGTTAGCGCCAGCATTCATCGTATGGGTATTAATGTCACACATACGCCGAGTGCGCCAGCTTCCGTTTTCATCTCTCAGCTTTCAGCTACAGCATCAACTCATGCCTGGCTGAGCGACCTGATTGATGCAGACCATTTGGCAATGTCGCCACCCTTGGCTCCATGCTTAGCTACATCAGCCACTGCGCTTTTTGGCACGCAACAAAACATACTCACACACACACACACACACACCCACACACCCCCACACACACAGAGACGGGGAAAACGGCAGACGCCTTGGTAGCATCCGGTGTGCATTAATCATAAGCCGCGTGTGTCGCCAGACAGCTGATAAATGGAATGCAACACTGGCAAAGCAAAATGCAACCAACGGCTGCTAAAATAAGCGGCATTTCCGTTGATGAGCTTCGCACTTTTCAAACAATAAACTCCAGAGAATTCTTTGAAAACAATTTTCCAAATTGCAAGTATGGCCAAGACTTCAAACTAGCTAAGTATTACTCTTCCTTACGAACAACTAAATGCGATGCAACTGACGCCATCAGCAGCTTGGGTTTCTAACAAATCACATCCCTTACTTATAAAACTCAAACTCAGAAAGGAAAAAATACTTGCCTTGCGCTTGAGTTGGGCTGGAAAGCATTTATTTAAATTCTTTCATGCCATCAGCTAACTGAAATTGAGTTTGGGGTCATGCTGCGCGAGTTACTTTATTTGTTTCAATATCAAAATAAATTATTTAACTAACTTGTCAGTTGTACTGCAAATATATTATGAATAGATTTTATATTATATATCCGATCGGGCTTAAGCTTATTTTGGAATAATATCAGCAATCTTAAAGAGGTAACGTGAAATGCTCACAGACTCAAAGGAATATTTTGTCGAAGAGGTAAGCAGCAAACTCAATCATTTTCTATGAAGTATATATATATATATATTAGTGATTTTTGTGATTTGATATAAAAGTCGGTCGGTCCACTGAATTTGGAGTGAAATTTAAATGTCGTCAGTTCGATGCCAATCTTTAAAGCCGTTTTTTCTTCTTGTTTTGCGGTAAGCATCCAAGGACTTTCTTGAATCAAACACCAAACACCAATATGCAAACACGTCTCTGTCGTTATGTCCAAAATGAAACCAATTTACATACCTTTGTCAGGCTCTGGTCAGACTGACAGCCTGACCTGTCTAGCTAAGTAGCTTGGGGCTGAAAGCTTCGAGATTCAATTGCAAATGGCATTGAAGCAACACATTGGTGTCTGCCCTTTAGCCAGTTACTTAACACGTAGCAAGAGCCAGCGCGTGCAACTGCACCAGGTCCTGCAATCATATATGTAGGGAGCAGTTACTGCGAGTTTGTTGCACAAAGACAAAGTAAGTTGAAGCTGCCTGCCACTCGAAGCGGGCAAGCAACAATGTTTTGTACGCACGCAGCTACAGAAAATGGTCGCATGTGTGTCTGTGCCTGTGTGTGTGTGTGTCTGTGTATAGCGCGTGTATAGCTGAACCCACACACATTCGTCCTCGGTTACCCTTTGGACCCCATTCTTTCAGGTGCACACGTTTCCAGCTACACGCATACATGATGTTATTAACGCTAATTATGCCTAAGTGGATTAGGTAGATTTTATGCGCTGAAGCTGCGTTCACTCGCTTGACGAGCAATCAAAGCAAAGGCAATACCAAGGACTGGCGACAAGGAGAAGCACAAGAGCAGAAGGCATCGGCAACATTGTTGCCTGCCTGCCTTTCATCCTGCCTGGCTGACTGCCAGCCTGCCAGCCTGCTGCTTATGACAGGCGCCAGCAGCGGAGACAGCCGCTTTCTGGTGTCGTTGAGAGGTGTCATTCCAGCATCCATAGACCACAGGTGTTGCCCGTACAATGATGATGAATGCGAGGCGCTAAGAAACCAACGTTAATATTCTTGTTGTTGTTGTTGTTGTTGCTGTTGTTGCTTGCTTGCTGCTTGCTGCTTACTGCTTGTGGTACTCCCAGTGCGTTATTGTTGTTGCCGTTGTTTAGCTTGTGACATTGACGACATGTCTACGATTTTCATGACGCTTCCGTTTCCGCAGGCATCCAACGAACACGCACACACACTACACACACACACACACACACACACGCACATACACGCACACAAGCACATGAAGAACACGTGCCCACTTAAGTGCCTTCACACCAGTTCCAGTCCAGCATGTTTGGCGGCTGCTGCCATGATATGCTCATGCATTATAAATAGCTTTTGATATTTTACGTTTAATTTGACAATAATTAATTGAATACTACCTAACAGTCACGAAATCTTGCCAAAATCGGTTTCGCCTATTTCCTATTTGTTTCACAAAGTGTATCCGACTTTTGCCACAGCCACAATTCTGCGAAACTTTGTACGTCATTTTGCGCGTTTATTTTTGTGCGTGCGTGAATGTGCGTGTCTGTGTCTGTGTCTGTGTGTGTCTGTGTCTGTGTGTGTGTGTCTGTGTGTGTGTGTGTGTGTGCTGGTGCGTGCTGCCATAAAACGCCGCTGTGATTTCCCATTGTTTCAAGCTGCGCCGCAGCACAACTCGAGACCAATTGCTTTCCATTTGGATTTGGATTTGGATTTATTTTTGTGGTACCGTTATCAAGGTATTACAAAGGGTATATGCAGCTGTAAGGATTACACAAATTTCAAAGATAAAGCTCAAATCGATAATGAACATAGTTAATGCTTAACTAAAAAAACTAAAAATAACTAAAATAAAATATGAATACGAATATTTCGATCTAGGAAATTGTGAATAAAATGCGTTTTTTCTATATTAGAAACAAAACATAATTCTTAAATCACAATATTATTGGAATATCAAGAACGTTCAAAAGGAATAATGACTGCATATCACCCCTAGATGAAAACTTGTTACTATTAAGTTAATATGTTAATATCACACAATTCGTGTCGTTGCAATCCGTATATAGAAAAGAATAAATATGCATTACTAAGGAGGCAGTTTCATAAAGATGTTAATGTTATTAAGCTATAAAATATATGCATTCATAAAGGGCAGAAATTAAGGTGTGCTTTCGGTGTCCAGGATGGCATCAGCCCTCCACTGGTGGAGCAATAGTACGATATTATAGAAAATATAAGTTCGTATAAAAGAAAGTGGTTTGTATTTTAAAATGCTTCTAGTGAATCATTTCATAAGTAATACTATGTGATGATAGTGCCGCCACCCTGTATCCAAGATATACCGATCATTGAAGGAGATTCCTATTAATCTAATCCTCCAAGTTTGCCTTTAAAATTGCTGGTATAGGCTTAATGAATTTTGTTTCTTAAATGCGGCTACCACTAAATTACATACCAAATCTGACGGCTCTCAAAACCTGCGGAAGTTATAGCCATTTCACTGATATTTGGCTTTATCGATTTGTGATTATCGATTTTATCGATTTCCTAACCTTCTAGTAGACGTAGTGCCCCAATTTTGACACGTTTTCTGACGTGGCGTCGACCAGGATATGTTGCAAATTTCAAGTCTCTATTTATAAGGTTGTCGAAAAAGGTTGCGTTCGTACAGATGGACAGATGAACAGACACGCGGACAAACAGACAGGATAGCAGACAAAGCACAAAACCAATATACTCTGATGCCTTCGGTTTTAAAGTATAAGAGCAGCAAATCAATAAATTTACCTAAAAGACACAATTGTGAAACAAAGCGATTTTGGCTCTGCTTCAAATTGGGTTAGAAATAGTTGGCAACACACCGTTGTTAGATAGGAAAGTATCTCTTTGTTGTATTCGCGACGTGGCCATTGTATTTGTGCTGAAAATGTTGGCCAGTATTTCAGCAGAGCTGTCATACATGGAATAGGAGCTGCTGCATTTGAATGCTAATAGATTGGAAAGGGGCCAAATATGTGCGAAATAGAGGTCAGTGCTAAAAGTATATGTGTCCCAAGTCGACTGCGAACACAACAAGAAGAATTACAGCATGACGCACCCGTGGCGTATACGCAATGTAGACTGCGTCCTGCAACCTTCACTAAATTGCGCATGGAGCACGAACCCTGAGCTCCCTTGTGTGCACGTTGCTTTTTCGCTATTGATTGTTGCTGAGATTTCCTTTGGCTTGTACTTTTCATTTCACTAAGCTTCGGCCCGTCGGCAGCGCGCTTATTATTAGTCATTAGCTTTTGTGGCATGCAACATTGATAAACAAGTCTTGATTGAAAACTAACAAAGCAGCACTGAGCCATGGCTCAGTAAATTTGCCGAATGCACCCAAGGGTCTGCCGCAAGTCAGTCTGCGCCCACATTCGACGTCCTTCATGTGCAACACAGAAAACACAAAGCACCTAAATACTTAACAAAGCGGTCCAGGCACAGGCACTGGCAACAGCACGCACAACACACAAGATGTCTACAAGTAGCTACTTTCGCCACGCAATGTGCCTTCCCAGACCCAGCCCCATGTGCATCGGCTGTCCCAACTCTATTAATCTCATGGGCAACTAATCAGCTTTGCCAGCTAGTCGTACGCCACAATGTGCATTTGTGTGTGAGTGTTCGTGTGCATGTCCAGGTGCATGTGGATGTGCTCCTTACGCCATAGACGTGAGCATATTCTGAAGTTAAGGAAGGTCCGATAACCGCCACCGCATAGCGATCTGTATCGATTTCCGAGCCTACCAGTTTATATGTAATGTTTCCTGGCTATTATGCCAGGTGATCAACTGTACAATTTTCATCCAGATCGGATAAGAAACACTTAAGGAATTATCCAAAACATATTCTAAGATTGATCTTATTACTCTCAATAGGCGCACGCATTTTCCGTATGTATTCAGTGCCTGTGCCGGCAATAAGAAATAAGAGCATTTCCACACCTGCTTACATTTGAGTGTGCAAAGAAGGAATGAAAATGACATCCCAATATATACAAACCCTAATCAGGTATTCGCCTTTGGGTGGATTAATTCTTGACTGTTTAACTAAATTATATGTAACCAAATATATGTCTGTCCAAATAGGTAATTTTGATAATTGATATAAGTTTCACAAGTCTCCAATGACAGATGAATGAGAGTGTGCTGAACATATGTACATAGGTATATGGATAGTTCCCCAGATGCATAAAGACACATATAGTATATATGGGCACGTTCCACAAACTTTTGCTGCTGCTGTTGTACATGTTTAGATGCTGTTGTATATGTGATTATGAACACAACAACCAGAAGCTTAAATTGAAATGTAGAAATCATGTGTAGACGCACATATATATATATTTATATGTACACGGATACACATATATAGGTATGTGTGTGTGTTTCAAATCTCTTATATTGGGCGTGTCCTCTGAAATCCCCCGGTGAGTGCAAAGGCTTAAGATTATGCAAATTAAAGTACAGTATGCAAAATGCAACAAAAGTCAAACAAGTAGAGCTGCCAGCCGCCATGCGAATAAGAATGACGATGAGAATAACGATGGGAATGAGACTGAGAATAGGAATGAGAATGAGAATAGGGATGTGGCTGTGGCAGTGGCTGTGCAAACAGTTGGTGTTGGCTGACACCACGAATATTGAGGCTGTCAGAAGCCGCAACTAACCAACAGGCAAGGACCGAGTGTAAGACACTGGCGACCGTTAATGATGTCGGGGACTTAGGCAAGGCGACGAGGCACGGTACAGTCAATCAAAATGCAAAATATGCAGCCATTGAGACCAGTCGGGGGGTAGGTGGACGATGATCAGGGGTGGTCGGGGGCACATCGGCTCATGCTGCTATTGATGACTAATTTTGAAATGAGTGCAAATGCTTCTGGGCGTATGCCTAATACAAGAGTGGCAGGCGTGCAGCTTAAAGTAAATCTGCCTGATTTTCGATTCATTTTGTCATGGTCATGATGGCGGCTCATTAATCATCAGATTGACATATTTATTGAATTTAAAACGGCCCAAAGCAACCGATTTATGTGCAGGGCCGTCGAACCCGACAGATGCCCAAAAGATGTCAAGATGCCAAAATGTGGCCAAAGACCAAAAAGAAGCCAACAGCGGGCAACAACTACAAAAACATCCCCAACACCAATACGAGCGGCAACAAGCCTCATTAATGTTGCCCCAAAATGTCAAATAAGTGAAGGATATTGCTTTATTTTATGCGATTTTATTTGAACGCACACTCCCACGCACACACACACACCCACACACACACACACACACACACACACACACACACACAGAGAGAGACACAATCGCACAATTTTGTTGGCAGCCTGTGTCAAGCGCAGCTGCCGAGCTCGCTGCCATCAACAGTCAGGAACAGCAACAGCATCAACACAAGCAACAGCATTTTAACCAAGCCGAAGATTTGATACCCAATCAGTACAAAACATACACCCAATTGTTAGTTTGAAAAACCATTCGAATTGCCATATGCTATATTTCATATAGTTATCCTTTCATTGGAACTTTACTTCGCATATTCCAGTACGCAAATTAGTTTTTCATTCAATAACTCATCGTTCGATAAATTCTTCGTATGGCTGCTATATTTTAGAGTCGTCTGACATTGATAACGCATATTTAAGCATAATAACTAAAGAAAACATCCAGTTTGGCTAAGATATCTTGACAAACCCAAATTCTTTTCACTTAAACAACTCATCTTTCAATGTGCATACATCATACATTGTCAGCAACTTTACCGGACTTTGACTCAGTTATCGGTGCTGATCAAGAGTATATATACTTTATGAAGTCGGAACCGTTGTCTTCGATTCGTTTTCTACTTGATGACAAGATTATTATACCCTCTGCAAGAGTATAAAAAGGACAAGCGTAAATTGGAGCAAAAGCGAAGGCAGCAGCGAAAACAGAAATGCTCACAGATATAGAGAAGAACAAGATAGGGGGCGAGAGAGAGAAGGATAGAGATTGGAGGAATAGAGAGACAAGGAGGGAGAGAGAGAGAGGGGGAGAGAGTGAGAAAGCGAGAACGAGGTATAGCAGCAAGCAAAATACAAATAATAATAAAAGAAGTTAATGAGATTGGAATACAATAAAACTTAAGCGCATTTTTTTTAAGGTTGAGTTTTACTCGACTTAAGCCAAGAAAATCGATTGTTGCTTCGCTTTGGATGCTGTTGCTGCTGTTGCTGTTGCTGTTGCTTCCGTGCCACATGGCATACATAACTCAAGTCACAGGACGCAGCGTTACAACAACATCGTTATCTTGCCCCACTGCCACAGTTCCTGGAGCAACACGCATCGTGCTTATGCGTATTACTTGTTGATTACCCACAACTCTCATTTACTGATTTAAAACAGTGCCAAATTTACTTTCTTTTTTTGTGAAATTTATTTACCTGTCAAATTGGTTGGGCTTAATCAGCAGCCTTTAAAATTAGGAAGTCTTAGGAAGCCGTAAAATATCGATGGCTTAGAAAACAAAAATGATTTCATTTATTTTGCAAAAATAAGAGATTTTAACATGATTTCCCAAATACTTTAATGGTTTAATGTTTCATTATAAACATTCTTATAAAGTTTTTAGGGTTTTTCCGATAAACAACCAAAGTGCAGAGGAGTTCTCATGCATAGCACGCATACGACGGAGTACTCAAAATGTGCCACAAACTTGCACATGGTGAAAATCTCTTCTCTCTCCAAGTTGTCCTTTTACGCAACATCAGCTTGCTCTGCACTGCCATGGAGGAAGAGAGAAAACCAACAACAACAAAATGATGAATCATGGCGCTGAAATTTATTGGCAACGTTGCCGCCATCTAGCACTGTGTAAGACAAGCACAGTCACAGGCACTGGTCTTGAACCTGGAGCATGGAGCATGGAGCCTGGAGCCTGGAGCCTGGAGTCTGCAGCCCGGACAGGCACTGGCCTCATTACAGCATTCAAATCACATCGATTGTAAGTGCCAGCGACCGAGGGTCCAGCTTGGCATAATGTTATAGCGGGCTTCTGTGGCTTGCACCCCGGCCAGCTGTCAATCTTAAACAATTTGCTTACTTAGTCAAGTATGCCAAACAAAAACACGCGCAAATGAGAAAGCAAAAAAATAAAAAGCACAGAGAAGTACACCAAGCGCCATTGTTAAAGACTGAATACCCTTCAATTTCAAATGCAGGTTGCCCAGTTGTCCAGCAGCTGAAGCCCACTTGTGTGGCAACGCCACTCGTAAAGTACTAAAAATTGTTAAATGTTATTTTGTTGAGTGTTTTCTCTTTGCATTTACATATAATATTTTGAATGTTTTCACTTACTGTAAGCTGTAACAGGTTAATTAAATAGCATGTAGATGTACAGAAATTAGTTGTTCGTGTCTTTTTATATCTGTTTCACTTATTTGAGTGTTATATATATGATAATGGTATATGTACATATATTAAAGAAACAGATGTGCATGCCTGGCTCTTCCTAATGCATTGCAGATCCAATAATATTTGTATAGCGAGGGAATACAAAAGGGCAGTGGCGAAGCCAAAGGAATGCTTGCAAAGTTGTAGGCGTGGCAACAACAGGGCAAAATAAATTCATTGCAGATGTCGAAAGGACAGCTCTGATGCCAACGATATAGCTAGAATTCAATGTTATCGCTGTGCATGTGGCTTGTTCAGTTTTGTTCCGTTGAATGACTGACTGTACATTGCTGCTGCCTATTTTTCTGTTTCTGGTTGTGCTGCTTGCTGCTTGCTGCTTGGGGCGTGGCTGTAGGCACCAAGTGAAATGAAATGTCAAAGTATTGTTTGGAATTTCAGTAGCTTCCTTCCTGATTTGCTTCGTTCAGTGTTTCCGTCTGGCTAACGCTTCGATGACATGCCCATGCTAACCATGGTGCATGTAACGTAGGACGCTTGACAGACGCTTTGGCATGCGTTGATTGCCCCTTGGTATTTAATCTCAGGCACAGCACAGCGCTGCTGAATAGCAGGCATAGCTGACAAACTTTGGCATCTCAAGGGTCATTTGACGTTCGACCGTGTCCAACTAGCTCAATTCAAACCAACAAAGAATGTCCGATTCTGTATCTAAGCTATGTAACTGCAAGAAGTGCCTTTTACATTTGCCAGCTGACAGCAACCGGCCAAGAAGCCATTCAACCGACATTGCGTATACGCACTGGTTATTTAACGTAATTAAGATAATAATAAAAACCTGAATAAATGTTATTATTTTAAGGAAATAAGCAAGAATGTAGCAAAACGCTTTCAAATATTCTTAAAAGTTCAAAAGCTTTAAGGTCATTGGTGTCATACAAGTATTGTACACATTGATTATCTGCTTAGAAGCTGATGCATCTTTGCAAGCAATTCCAACAATGGGCGTCATTTGGATAACACAGCAGCTCACAGCAATCCCAACAGGGCAGACACGCTCAGAAGTCAGACAGTTGGTCAGTCAGCTAGCCAAGTGGCCATAAGCGGCATAAGTAGCAAGCTGGAGCGCGCCCTGATAGGTGCTGCTCGACAAATTTGCATGGCCCACATGCTGTGCAATGTGCTGAAGCAGCAAGACAGTAATGTGTTTAATTTCCAGCTCGTAATTGTGAAACTGGCCATGAAAACGACAATTGAATTAACGCCCAGACAGAAACAAACAAAAAGAGCTTACTTTTTGGTTGGTTTTGGGGGTACAAGCAAATGTTGATTAAGATTGCACCTGCTTAAATTTACTGCAATTTAGAAAGCCAAATCAAATGCTTCGTATCAACGGTTATAGCCATAATAAAAGTGAAAAAATCGTAATAACCTTAAAAATAACTGAAGAGTGAAATGAAAACGGCTCGGAGGTAATTTTTGAAAAACCTTTTAAATGTGTTAACCACTTTTTGTAAAGCCGATTCTCTGAGGAGCAAAACCTAATTATCCATTATTTGATGGATCTGTGTGGCT
This sequence comes from Drosophila melanocephala, assembly GCA_037043625.1. Lineage (NCBI taxonomy): Eukaryota > Metazoa > Arthropoda > Insecta > Diptera > Drosophilidae > Drosophila > Drosophila melanocephala. Next base: position 1,358,243 of record JBAMBD010000015.1, on the reverse strand, counting down.
GAAGCAATATTTTTACGAAGTTGGGTGCTCAACAGAGAATAAATTAAAGTACATAGTACATATGTAGTTGATTTATTGCTGAACGCTTTATCGATATAAGCAAGAACAATTATTGTGGAAAAACCGCAACAGATAGCTCTGCTCAACATATTTAGTTTAAATACAGGACTAGCTTAAACCTTACTCACATACACACACACACACACACACACACAACTAGCTCAATTGACAGCATTGAAGCTGCAAATCGCATTTAAAAAAAGGAAATTCAAACCAGCAACGAGCAATTGGTCCACTAAATGGGATGCAATTTGATTTTATTTGCTCCTCTGCTGCGTTGCCTGTTGAAATTCTGAGCTCAAATCTAATTTTCAACAAGTGAGAAAATTGCATTTTAACATAACCGACTGCGTCGTACTGTAATACGGGTATAAAAAGTGCATTAGTAGATGTGGTATCAATAAATTACCTTTCAGATGTGGTAAACCTAACTTTTAAACAGTAGTCGATAAAGTCTTACGCGATTTTTGAGTAAAATTTAGTAAAGTTTCGGAGCGATTGGAATTTAATTAGTGGTCCATTTAATGAATTTACAATTTGAGTTTGACTGCGCTGGTTTTATATCATATAGAAGTGTTGTCGATTACCGACACACCACGACGGACCTTCCACAAAACCAATATACTCTTCTTGCTTCGGTAACAGAGTATAAGAGTCTTCTTACACACAATTCAACTCTGGCCACGCTGCACAAGGACTGCTGAAGAGTGAGTACGCAATGGATGCAAGAAAAACTCAGCGAAGCTTAAATGGATTTGTCGGAGTGTGTGACTATGCCACGACCTTGCACAAGACTACGCCCCCCCCCCCCCTCCGGCACCCGCGCACGCCCACCCAGTCTTTGTGATGCTCACTGACACAGCAGAACAATCACATCTTTTTACATGCAAATCAATGTAGGCTGCGTGCATGCATATGCATCTGTATGTACATCTGTGTGTATATATGTATATATGCATGCATATACGATAGTGTACGCTGGCTGCATGTGGAAGACATACACGTGACTGACATGCAACATTATTTCCGCTTCAATTTCCATACTCCATAAGTCCGCAGCAAAACTGCATTGAGCTAAACCTTTAATTGTTATAACTGATTTTGCACTATAAGAACTTAAATAAATATTTCAAAATTTATAAAATTCCTCACATCTGGCAAATTTAGTAAATCTTCGATTCGCAAACATGTGAGCAACAGCGATTTAAATTTATATGTCGCCTGTTTGGCTTTTTGCTTGCTCTCTCTCTCTCACTCACTCTCTCTCTGTCTCTCCCTCTCTTTCACTCTCGCCCTATATCGCTTACTCACACTAGTATGTGTCCATTTGGAGCCAATGCTCGTTCGCTTTGTTCTGTGTCATCTCCAGCTCTGCCTTTGTGTGCAACATGTAAATGAAGTCTGCGTGTGGCTGTCTGTCTATCCATTCAACCATCCAACCTTTCACCCATCCATCTACCTATCTATCTATGCATCTATGGATATGTGTAGTATGTAGAGATCTACATGCATAAGTTCAACCGAGTCCGACTGTCTGCTTTGTTTTGCTGACGCTCTGCGCTGGGATTATATTAATGTTGTGCGGGTGCCACATGCCAAATGGAAACAGTTCAATCATAATAAACTCTGAATAAATTTTTAATGATACTTTTCTCACACGTATGTGTTTGCGTATGTGTCTATCTATATATATTTGTGTGTGTGTGTGTGCGTTTGATAAGATGATATAAACTGTGTTGCAAGTGTAAAATTGTTTCAGACTGCGGTTGAGACGACGCGTGATTAATTTTCATGCGATTTAAATGCTTCGCTTGAGCATTGAATTATTAAGGTGAGCCCAATTTTCCACACACACACACACACCCACACACACACACACACATATATATATATATATACACATTACAGCTGGCCAGCTTTACAATAATTTTATGAAGCTCTCATAAAAATTTCATTGGTGCTCGTTAAACATTGCGTAAACGTTGCGTATGCCCGCTGAATAGCTACAGAATGATATATACACTCGAAAAAAAGTATAAGTAAAAGTATAAAATTTATATCAGATTATGGGAAAAGGGTTTGTGATAGAAATTTGTATACAAATTAAAAGTCTTTTCTTTAGCAAACAGAACGCGTCCGTCGATTGCAAGTCAATATTTTCAACGATTGTTTCTTTTTTAGGACATTTTTTGCTTTAAAAATGTGTCTCCATTTTCGTAGTGTATACATAAATACAGGTATATGAACACACAAGCATATTAGTACATATGAATAAATCCATTTGTACGTCGTATACCAATAAAACTTTACACTCAATTGATTTCGCTTTCATTTAATGAATTTTGCGGGCGAAGCGCAAATTGTTGCCACGCCCTTTCAATATGCAGCAATGAGTCTACTATATTTGTCATCCAGCTGACAGGTGGTAGCCACTGGGAACGCAGCTCTTTTCAAAGGATTTTAAAAATAATTAAAGAGTTCGAACAAGTTCGGTGTTTTGCCGCTGGTCTTAAACTGTTTGCCACAAGTTGGGCATGCTTTTGTGTCTGGAGACCTCAACGATACGAAGCCTGTGGCAATGTACCCAAAATGTTTAAAAATATTGTCACTCGTCTACACTTAAAGTTGGGGACTCTACGCTACAAAACTATGATAACTTATATAAGTTTCTGTGTTGAAGAGAGTGGGTCTGAGACTTATTATTTGTATGTCCAAGAAAATTATAAGCAAAGTTTTTAAAAAAATTACTAACAATCTATCAATTTTGTATCAGCAATTATTGTCCAGCACTTTTATGGTATGAGTAACAGTTTGTTAAATTAAAGAGTATATGCAGCTTCGGTAGGCTGAAATTGTTGGTTATTTATGCCGTTGCCATCGCACAAACATTCAATTAAAATTTCAATGATTAGCTGGCGCACAAAAAAAACATGGAGGTCGCTTGGTGAATTGTTGTATTGACAGATTGGTTTCACATATAGCAAGTGGCAGTGACAATGGCCATTGAGAATATGACGACCAGATGCAATGCAATTACAATGTAAGTTTGATTGCAAATACACATAAATATGAGAGGGAAATGCGAAGTTTTAATTAACAAATACAGAGGCTACCCAAACCAAGAAGCTGAAAGTCTTACAAAAAAAAAAGCAGAACGGCAAGTAATCTGATTAGCCGCATTAATATAATAATATAATTAGTTCAAATATGATTGTTTATTGCTTGGTGATTACTTTTTATGATTTAGTTTAGTTTGTATACTTTAAGGAAAATGTAAATAAAATTGAATAGAAAAGCCAAATCGTCTTCTAGCAGATATGCACTACAAATTAAGTATATGCACAAATAAAAAAGCGTATATAATAAGAATAATATATGTAAACAAAGTACAAAAAATATTGAAAATAACAAACGTATTTTAGAAAATGGAAAATCGTTGATTACAACCAATAATATGAATGGCATATCTGCTCGGCTAACAGCGAAATCTCCTCAAAAGCCACACAAAAATCGGCTTACAATTTATCGAATTATTGAATCTTTTCGATGTTCCACGTGCCTGTGCAGACTATGATGTCAACGAGACTCAACAGATGCTAAGAGCTGAGCTCTTGTTGAGTGCGACTAAAACGCATTTAGAGTCAACTGACCATTAATTGGATCAATAGCAGCCGCATACGTGTTCAACCTCTATTGAATTATGTGTCATATAGCTTGCTTTTTGACATTGCTTCTATTTGTAATTGAATTTGTTGCTGTTGTTAGGCAAAAGTTTCATAAAATATATGACCACGTTAAATGTCAGAGGCTGCAATTCAATTTTATTTCAATTTACGCATATGTGCACAAGCACGCAAATATATATAGGTATTTGTATACAAACATCTACTCACTAACAATATCCAACGTCAAAATTAATTTATTTACAAAACCATACTGAAATACCTGCCTTTGTTTGGGACACACGGTAAATCTAATTTGGTGTTGAGCTGCAGGCATTTTCCATTATTTGAAAAATAATACTTGCTTCCAAGCTTCAAGCGCTTATCATTCGCGGTTCACTTTCCATATGGAATGTAACATTGTCAGTTTCCATACCATAATTGGGTAGATGTTTTACTGGGAAACCAGGCATAGCAACAAAAGTCAAATTTGTTTCAGTAATAACTTCTACACTCTGTAAGATTCATTTTCTTGTCCTTATCAATCCTAATATATGCAACTCAAATATTTGCATATTTAATAGTGGTTAGCAAACATTTCATTGAGCAGTGAAATTTCATTAGCATATTTCAACTGGACTAATGACAAAGCAGATACCTTGAAGCCAATTCATTTTGCAGCTGCAACACACATGCCACACATGCCACACACAAACAAAAAAAAAACATTCAAAGCACTCTATTCATTATGCAGTCCATTTTACTGCATTTTACTGATTGGTCGATCACTCGCAATAATTATAGAAAGCAAAAGAAAAAAAGAATGTTTGACGGTGCTTAATTGTAAAACAACTTTAACTTGTTTGGCCTTTTTTCCAATTAGTGGATAGGCTGGCAGGCATACATTCACAAATGTATACAGAAAACTTTGTGTATTTTATGAAATGCAGTCAGCAGATGAAATCATGTATCTTGCAGATTTTGACAAGGAAAAAATGGTTCAGTTGAATGAGTTCATTCCTTGGCTCTTGGGCACCTTCTTGATTGCGCTCCTGGGCTGCTGTTGCTGCTGTTGTTTGGATGGTAATGAAAGTTGTAAGATGACGTCGCCAACGAAGATGGAAAGGGCAGATTGAGAGGCTGTGCTGTTTGTAAGACATGTATGTGTGTGTGTGTGTGCGTTAGTTCCAGGGCCAGAGCTTGGGCATGGTAATGATAATGAGACAATGAAGATGATTGATTGATGAGTTCTTTTGGTATTCATTGTGATTGTTGTTGTTGCTCTTGTTGTTGCTGGTGCTGCTCGGCTGCCACAGCTGGTTGCAGCAACAACAGTTAATTAGTACTCTAGTCTTGGCATAGCTTTTGCAAATTTCAACACAAAATGTTTCAATGGCATCAAATGAAGCGCTAAAGGCTTTTCATGCGGCGTTCTGCCCTCTGTTTCTTGTTGTCGCTCTTGTTATTGTTCAGCTGCTGCTGCTGATGCTGCTGCCCATACTGCTGCTGCTGCTGCTGCTGTTTCTGCTTTAGATATTTATGAGCACATAATAACGCTTTCAACTCCTAACACGCCCACACACACACACACAGCCACATGCATATTTAATTTCACAGACATACGCACAGGCACACCAGCACACACAGCCCCATACATTAATAGATACTTTTATACATAACTGGCTTTTATGGCTGCGTGTGGCTTTTTGCTTTCTGTCTGGCACTTACACGACAAGGCGAAAGGGTTGCTGGGACCTGGCGGTGGCTGGGGGAGTATTTGGGTTAACAGAATTTTACTTATATGTGTATGCACACTTAAGCGCACACACATAACCACACATACCCGCATTTGATAGATACTCTGGCTGCAAGATGAACATTTAAGCAGCGTGACCTTTGATCGCCACCTCTTCGTCGTCTTGGTCGCACTTTGCCTGCGAAACCCAAATCAAAATTTTGGCAACAGCGTTGAGCAATTTATTTTATTGTTGCTCAAATTAACTTAAACAACAACAGCTACCACGTTTGCTTGACCTTTTTTTCTTTTTTGTTTTTTGTTCTTTTTTTTTTTTTTTTGGTTTTGTGTTTTTGTTTCTGTTTCTGGTTCTGGTTTTGTTGCGTTGTCGTTCTGTGGTTCACAATTTACAGCCCGTCCCAAAAGCTGTCTGCTATCTTAACCGCTGTGGCTGAATGCCCTCCCCCATTTTTTAGGGCCTCTCGAATTAGAGATGGTCACATTTTGTTGCAAATCTCACGACTCCAATATAACGATAGCTTAACAACATCTCTAAAATTACTTTTGACTTTTTTTAAAGTGCTAGTTTCTGAATTACTCAAATATTTCAATAAATATATTTATATATATGCTTTTTATCTCAAATAACATTATGCGTACATCACGGGCACATCTCCGTTTTCAATAGGCTGCGAACAAAAACAGAACTTGTTGTAGTTGTTTTTTGTTCAAATGTCAACAGTTTAAAGTGTTTGGGAGCTCCTGTTGTTGTTGATGTTGCTGCTATTTTCGTTACTCTTTATATTGCTCTTGATTGTAGCGTTTTCTGCTCGGCTGGGCCCTTTGGTATGCGCAGCACCACATCGTACATGGGTACACAAGTATTAATTGAAATTTTAGTGGCAGACCAATGCAAACAATCGCACGCACGCAGACCGAGGCGCGATAACTCAAGCACACACAACACACACACACACACACACACACACACACACACACATAAAGTCACACACACTTTTGCAAGTTTTGGAGACACTCTTCCGTTGCCCACTTTGTTAGCAACTTGTTAAATAAACTTAATTATCGAAACAGCTTCGTGTTTATTTCTCCGCCGCCTAAAGAGTTATAATCAGTATAATTGAAATGTGAGTTCGATTATTTCAAATACTTTTCTGTACATGACTCTACAGCTATATTTCTAGTGATGGGACTACGTATTAACTTATTGACAAAGAGCCCATTTATATATACCTGTGAACATTTGCGTATATTGATCAGATAAGAATACAATCCATCCGTGCTTAAATTGTTAAGCCCAGCACAAAAAAAAAGAATTCAGAAGAGTGTATTTTTGACAATCACTGAATTTTTTTATTGAATCATCCTTCCAGCCGTAAGCGGCTTAAAAGTTTATTTATTCCTATATCGTTGAAAATCATGCACTGTAGGTAGACAAAGACTCGTGTAAAAATGGAGTTGAGCAATGTTGGAAACTATGGTTTGCTGTTATACGGATATTCAATTGAAACAGCTTTATTAGAGCATATTCATAGAAAGAGTAAAAGTTGCAGCATTAAATAAAGAGCTTAAATAAGAATAAATTACAAAATATTCCTACAAAAAATTAAATTTGCATGCTTCCATCAAAGAACTAAAATCAATAAATTATAAACGAATAAAATAAAGAATATTGCAACAAAGAGTAACATTTTCATGCTTAAATCAAGTAATTAATCAACAGCTTACAGTATTGTGTACTTCTTAAAAGAAATCTCTTACAATTCGTAATTGAAATTTTGCGGACAACCAATGAAATGAATGCCACAAGATTAGAACTTATAAGCGTAATAACTTTTGTGGTTGTCTCAAACTGGCCGCGGTGAAAATATATAGTTGATTTAACTGTTTGCTGAATTCCTGCAGACAGACAGACAGGCAGGCAGGCAGGCGGCACGTGCCACATCGCGAATTTGTGGTGTCGCCGCCAGTGTCAGACATCTGTTGCAGTTTGTGTTTGTCACTGTCCAATGACAATTAATTTGCATTTACCCGACTATTGCCACTTTAAATATTAGTTGTTGTTGATTTTGCAGCTGCTGCTGCCATTGTTAGTCCACCATTGCCATTGCAGGAAGTGAAAATGCTTTTGATTGAGTTAGCGACTGTTTCGCTAATTACCATTAAATATTTGCTGACCACCCAAAAATACATATTAGCTTATGAGTTTACCAAGCGCAAATTTTAAAATTGCATAGCAATACATTATGGGCAACAATATTTCAATCGAAAATCTAGGCGATTAGATCACATACATATATATATATATATACCAATACATATTGAAATTAGTGTAACCTGATTGACAGATTCTTGACAGATCGAGACCACAACAATTAGAGTTTGTTGTTGATAAACAGTTGTATAAAACTTTTCTATTTTTTATCCACTTAAACTTAAACTTATTTTCCAGACATATGACACATGACACCTATTTTTCATAAATATTTTCTATTCGTTTATCTCTAAACAGTAAAAATGCCAACTATCATATTTTGAAAACATTCTTTGTAAATTTGAGGAAAAGTGTCATGAAATGTATACCTTCAGCATTTGTATTTGACAGTACATATTTTGTGCAGTGTAAGGATGACACATGCACACATTATAAACGATTATCTGGTCATGCGCATATTACGCATACGCAATGTGACCCGTCAAATGCACTTGTAATGCACGTCAAGTTATCAAATCATGAATATATACATATGTTGAGTATACACACAATCGCACATACTACATTCAGCCACTCTCGCAGCTGTTGTTGTTTTTGTGCAAATCAAGCCAGTCCACAAATGCTGGGAGGCGGCTTAAATGCCATTTTATTAAAGTGGCGTTGCGATAAGCGCATTATGTCACCCAGACAACGAGTCAAAAGAAATAACAGCAACAGCAACATCAAAACCCATGGATGCTGCAGCTGAATAAGCTGACGGAACCACATCCCTTGTAGCAATTGAAAATGGTCTGTGTCCCTAATATATATACGACCTGTTTATCACCTAATTAAAAGGATTATGAACTGCTAGATGGCTGGACAGCAAGCAAACTAACGCAGGTATTCAACCATGCAGCCAAATAGCTCTCCAAAGACCCCCCCCACACTCTGATTCTCTATTATGGGCTTATACCATTTCTATTAAGTATGTATGCAAATAGGAAGTTCTTTACAATATCTAACTTTAGACTTTAGGATATAATTAATATTAAATATTAAATATGAAAGTGCCCGACTAGCACAGACCATCAATCATTCAATCAATCAAACATTCTAAATTGTGAGCTGGTAGCTTGGCAGGTGCAAAGGCTTTTATTTTATTATGAATCGCTTGATAACATAAGGTTATTAGTATTATTGAGGACTTTACGCAGTGCGAACTTTAAGATTAATTGTGCCCCCTTGTGAGCCTATATCTTTTCCCTATGATACTACATAGTTTCGTAGCTAAGGCGATACAACCTAATGTGATGGACTTTGAGGATTCTTTCTCATTGTCACAAACTCGGCAGAGTTCGCTGTTGACTATAAATTGCTTAGATAGGTGACTTCTTAGTCTACAATGTGCTGTCCAGAGACCGGAAAGTATTGAAAGTCTATTCTTCCCCATGGCTATTGCTTGCTCATTATTATTTTTGATTATAGTCACCTAAAATACATTTGACAATGCCACAAAACGGCTCTAGTCCTGTTTGGTGCTTTTCTGTCCCCATTCTCGTCTACTTATCCGTCGTTTCAATCCAACATACAGTTTGTTCAATAACAAATTAACAAAGCAAAGAATATATATAGTTTATTCGATGGAGATGTAATCCTTTTGACATAATTTGCTTAATTTTATCAAACCCATTCTATCAATTTTTACTGGCTTCTCTTTTCAATTATGAACATATAATGTTCATCGAAACGATATGGGAATTAAAACAAGAGCTCATAATTACACAAATCCATTGACTCAAAGTGTGCATTAATCTGATTATGTATGCATATATATGGGAAACATTGTATGTGCATATATAGCACACACTCAACCAAATGGCACATACATATATTATATAAAATATAACACGTACGAAACGTATAAATATGCATAGATATCTATCAGCACAAAATAATTAGTTTAGTTTTATTACTCTTTCCTGCCCCAATAAATAAATACTATGCCACTTAAGATTATAAACATTAAAATAAAAGCAACTACAAATTTGATACCTTCTCAAGTAGATGGAGACCATGTTCTGTTGGCCCCTCTTCTTTTAAATAATTAACATTTTGTCTCTGGCAAATAGCTGACGAGCTCCATAACAGAATTTTGCGTTTTCTGTAATTTATAAAATTCTGACTTTTGCCCCTTTAGTAGAAGTGTGCGTGGCATCTATATATGGATGTATATAAGAGGCTGTTGCATTTTCACGAACGCTGAGAGCTTTGCCAGAAAGCTTTGCATACTTTTATGCGAGCCGTCGAGACAAGCGGGCATTCAGCATCTCGTTCTCGAAGGAAAGAAGCTTTCACAGCGACATTTCCCCAGCCCAGTTGGCCACAGCTGTCGGCAGCCAGCTGCTATGTGAATTTCGCTTCTTTGCTGATTCTTTTCTGTTTTTTTTTTTTTTTGTGGAACGGCCGACTTTCAGAGGCACGAAAGTGCACTGGGAAAAAACATAATATATAACCCCGCTAATCGCCATACTCCACAAGCAACAGTTAACATCTTAAATTAGCAAAAATTACCGATTTAAGAATTACATTAAAAAAAAAAGATTTTATTTTTATAGTTGATAAGAGGAAGTAATTTCTTTTTTTCTAATAAATTAGTTAGTATCAAGGTGTATTTAATTTATGTGGAGATTTTCAAATATTGAAAGGATATTTGTTGTGCGTGTAGCATGCACTTGTGGCGCTTTCGGCCCCCCTTTGTGGGGCAATATAGCTTACCCTTTGCGCACCTTCTTACGGTGTTCGCTTGCTCGTTGCGCTGTGCTTCGGTCGGCATGGCATTCGTGTGGCGTCTACGCCTTGCGACTGCCAACCGTCGACTGGCGAACGTTGAGCGTCGACTGTGTACTATGTACTGGCAGTGGCAGTGGCAATGGCGTTGACTGTGTCGCTGCTAGAACGCATGCATCAAGTGTAACAACAGTTTAGTTTTTCCCGGGAACTTGAAGCAGCGTGTTGTTAGCTGCTGCTGCTGTCAGTGCGACAACGCAACGCATACGACAACTGGCGAACGAACAGGCTAACGGCGAACGGCGAACGGCAAACAGGGAACGAGCAGGCAAATAGCCAAAAAATATATTTTAAAAAAGTTACCAAAGTCAGCAACTGAAGCTGAGACTCATTCGAACCAGCGCTTTTTGTGTGATTATTAAACTTCTGTGCTATTGTTTGCTTGATGTGCTTGGTTTGTTTTTTTTTTTAGTTTCGCATAATTCGAAATTTGAATTCCAAATCGTTGCGTGTACTCAAATTTTTTTCTATGTGTGCTTGAAGGCAATGCAAACAGCATTAATTTCAAGACAAAAATAAATAAATAAACAGTTTTCGAAATTCAATTCGATTTTTAAAGCAGCTATACTCAAGCAGGTATTCAAAACATAAATATAATATAATATTTCAATGAATTTATAAATGCTTAATATGTTTATCACCATGCAAAAGCTGGTTTTATACATCTATGTCGATTTTAAAATCAATTTAAACCCATTGTAAATGAGTAAGAAGTGTATGACGAAGTTGTGCAAAAGTGCTTAATGGGCAAAAGGAAACATCTTCGAATCCACAATGTATCAACAGATGAGTCGATCTAGCAATGTCCGTCCGTCCGTCTGTCCGTCTGTATGAGCACATCGATCTCAGAAAATATAGACCAATACCACTGTGCTTAAATCGTTTTCATATTTGTACAACATCTGCATTCAGGGAATCTTCTAATCGACCTTTCTCTACCAGAGCATTTTTACTTGTTTTCTTAATCATTGCTCGCAAATTTTAGAAAATGAATTCTGATAAACAAAAATTGTTTGCATTTCGTATAAAGTTGAATTATTTTTGGTAAAAGAAACACAGTTGTTCTGAACTGTGTTTTCAGAGATTGAATCCCAAATACATATGTATGTATTTCAGCTACTCACATAAGTATGCTATAAAGATGAGTGTGATTCAGATGCAAATTATTAGAGAAAATTTTGAAAAAAATACGTTAGAAATTGATTAAAAACCATTGCGAAACTCATTTGCAAATTGCCAGAAAACTTGAGGAATTTGCTAAATATAGTATGAGAACGAACAATGTAATAATATAATATACAATTTAGAATATTGCTAATATAAGCTATTTACTATTTACGCATACATTGTGTGGACAGCGTGCTTGTTTTGGCGTTATCGTAGACTGCTATGCCGGAACTGATAGATAGGATAGGATAGCTTTGGCTACCGCATAATCGTACTAATCCACTCACCCAAAAATGATAATGTATTTGTAATCTACATTGATCGTAAATAAACTCATCGCTTGTCATAATTAAATCAATGAATTTTTCCTGTGCGTATGTGTATGTGTGTATCTATGTGTGGCTGTGTGTGGCTGTGTGTGTGGCTGGGTGTGTGTGTGTGTGTGTGTGTGTATGTGTGAATCGTGTAATAAATAATAGAAGCATCGATAGCTTCGATTCGTAGTAATTTGACTCAGTTTTGCAAGTCACACACTTTGTAGACCCGTCCGATGCATAATGTCAGCGATTCATTTAATGTGCTAAACTTCCGTTTAGTTTTTTGAGCCTTTCGCTAATCCATTTGTGTCAAGGTTACTGTGTGTGCTTATGGTGTGCGTGTGTGTGTGTGTGTGTGTGTGTGTGTGGGTGTGATGATTAATTGCTACGCGTTTGTCACTTTACTTTGTATCGCAATTCGAATGACCCGATTTAATTCGCTGCTCTCCAGCTGCTTATTTGTCCAGCTTTGCCAGATCCTCAGTTCACTGTGAAATGCATCCAGCCTCCAGCCTTTTCCCATCTTATGCGACTGATATTTCCTAGCCAGAGCTGTTCGCTTTTTAAATAGAGTTTAAATACTTTTGAAACAATTCGCTAAAGTATCTTAGATAATTGTGCAAAGTATGAGCAATCTTCAACATCAACAGCGAGGCGATCTAAACATTTCTGGTCGAGGGTATCTCCTCGTCGAGCTCCCTCAATTAGCACATTCTTGCGTGTTTTATGATGCATTGCTCATCTGTTACTTTTAATTTATTTACTGATATGCCAAACAGTAATCGCAATCGATAACGTGATAAAAATATTTATACAATTTTTATTTTGTTTTATGTTTTTTTGTTTGTTTTTTTTTTTTTTTTTTTTGTGCACGCTTGTTGTCATTTTGAGTGATAAGGATAAGCGAGGCGAAACCATCAGAAAGCATTACCATGGCCATCACCATCGCCATCGCCATTGCCATTGCCACTTCCATTGGCGATGTAGTCTATTACTCATCAAAAATAATCACGAGCACCCCATTGTCATGCTCATCATTATCATTGGCATTGGTGCATTAAAATTGGCCAAAATTAAAGTGTGGCCTCCAATGCCAGGCATTTATTTCATTTGCGACAAATTGTGAAAAAAAGAGACCCGTTTGGATATTAAGTTTTTAGTGGCAATAGCGGTTAAAAAGTGCTGTCTGAGATCTTGATCACTGCATTGACTTTGAGTCTACAACTCTGTTGAGTGCACATATAAATAAATCTCTAACTTTGGCTCTTTAGTGTGTGCTGCGTCATGCTTTTGGCAGCCTATTAAAAGTACCATTTTTATGGCACAGAGGCAAATTTGATACACACCCCACACTCCCCCTGCCTGCTTTTATGGCCATTAGCTGGCCAAGTTTTTATCCCTGTCTCTCATGAGTAATCGCGTAGTCAATGGCCTGCATACTTGAGATTAGCGCCAAGGATCTCTATTTGGCCATCACTATCGATTGGCAATCAGTAAAATCACAAGCAAGTCGAATGTTTGGCCATACAACACAAGCAACAAGCAGTGTGAAGTAAAATCTCATCATAGAACAGATACTAATATCTGAGTATTATGCTATCGTTGGAAAAAATGCTTTTTTTTTTACTAACTCAAGTCTCAGATAACGCTAAAGTCTTTTCGTGAATCTCTTTTGAATCCTGTAATTGGTAATTTGTGTAGATATATTAGGTGTAGTCGGTTTGTAGCCAGCCCTGATTTATGTAATACATAATAGCATCACGTATGCATACGTACATAATATGCCAATACATTTAAAGCAACTTTAAGCGCTGGCTACATGGCCCACATCAACATGAATTTGTCGTGTACACACATACATATGCACTTTTAATCTGCTGGTCCCAGGAGCATGCTTAACACTGAGCACCATGGCCCAACAGTTTTAGGTAAATCGAAATCCGAACATGTTCAACTAACTCATACGTATTTTGGGAATACAAATCAGGTTTGGAGAGAGTGAGAGTGAGAGTGAGAGTGTGTTTGGGTTGCTTATGTGACAAAGAAAGTAATAAAATTCAAATATTCATACATACATTCATTGTTAAAGAGTTGAAAACTATCCTAATCAGCCGCAAATACAGGCGGACCGGCAGTCTGGCAGACAGGATGGCAGCCAGGCAGGCAGCCAGGCAGGCAGGCAGGCAAGATGGCATGGTCGTTGGCTTCTTGTGTGTTATGGGCGTTGTAGTTTACCGAAAACACTAATTGAAACGCTTACAACAACCACGAACACGAACAACAGCAGCAACAATAAAGGCGCGCTAATGTGACAGTTGAAGGAGATGAGTACTCGTATGCTCGTATATATGGAACCCCATAGAACCACATAGTACCATAGCTCCAGGCTTTTGGGGCCTGCTTTTCGGCGCTCTGGGCAGACACAAAGCAACAAGTCAGAGCGACAGTTCATTAGGGATCAAATTTAAGTCAACAGACGCACACAAAACTAGTAAAAATTGTCTCATTAGGACGAGCACGCACACAAACATACTACCAAAAACAAACACACATTCGAGGGTCAACTGAAAAGTCATCGATTTTTCATCATTTCTTACATTTAGTGTAATTTATCAGCTGATTGCTGGTTAATGTTTAGTTTAAGCATGTTCAAAAAAATGCACACATTTATTAGATTGTTTACATCGAGCGAATGTTCTTCAAATTTGAATTCGACTATTTACAACTTTTGGATCTATTTGAGCTCGAAAGATTTCAGACAATTTGTGAAACAAATGCTTATTTTGTGTAAGTTGACCTATCTTTTAATTTGGGAAACATAAAAGTCGTTGGAAGAATTGCATTATTATATTTAAAGATTATCTTGAAAAGTAAATTATTATTCATACAAAAAAATATATATCGTTTCCCAAATAGACCGTTGACTTATTACACGACCCTCGTACACACACACAATGCTGGCCATAATTTTTAGCCAGTCGCCTGCTAATAAAAATGAGCACAAAGTTATCGAAGTTGTCGTTGGCTCACAGACCAGAACCCAACCCCTTTCACTGAAACTATATAAAAAAACCACAACGAACTCAAGTAGTCGGGAGTGCCTGACTAAGAGATAATTTGTTAATTGGTTTTATCTTTTACATTTTCCCTTAAAAAGATTTGCTCACTGAAGGAAAGCGCAAGCTATAATTTTTTGTGACTTTAAAATATGCCTGAAATCATTCGTAATTAAAAACTTTCATTAAAAAATCTCAAACTAAATAAGATTGCATAGATCCATATATCTTGGAGCGCTGCAGAATTGTGGGCAGATCCTAACGATGCTGATCAGTAATACGCATGCCTGTTAGGGTCATGGACGATTCTTTCTGACTTCTACAACTTAATAATACCCGTTTAACCGTTTTGATTGAGCCCAGGGTAGAAACGGAATAGAACATATATAGACTTTGCACAGTGGTGCAAAATGCGCAAAATGTGAAGTGTTATTAAAAAACTGGAGCATTTATGTTGAGCAACTCTTAGCCAAACTTCAATTTTTTGTATTATTTTAAGCCTTAATGTTACTTAAAATGAAAGAAAATTGACAATTTTGGGCTCCGCACGACTCTGCTGCTCAATCGCCTAAAAAAATAACCATAAATGATTTGCTAGTGTCTTGTTGCTTAGAGATTGTATTTCCTTTTTTCTGAATTATTTAATGTTTTTCTGAAAATATTAAAGAAGGTATTTTGTGTAGTATTTTTTCGATCGAGAGACATACAGTTTTTGGCAAGGGCAAGATATAAAACATACATATATATATATATATATATATATATATGTATGGTGACTTCTTCTTGACTTGCAGCTGGAATTTGTTTTTGTTTCACTGTATGTTGTGGTTGTCTAAGTAAGCGTAGCAACAGCTCATAAGTGATAACGCACTACGACTCTCCCTGTGTGTGTGTGTGCGTGTTGGTGTGTGTGTTAGTGTGTGTGTGTGGATGAGTGTGTGTGGGTGATTGTGGGAGTGTGTATATGCTGGCCTGTCATTTGGTTGTTCGGGTCGTTGGCTCCTGTTTCTGCTGCTCGACTGCTTTTTTGTGGCCCCACCACTGGGCTCCGCTGGGTTCGGCTTGCCTGCCTGATTGTTGTAGCCACTGATAAGCGCTGCCAGTTCTTTTTGTTGCTGTCGCCGTCGCTGCTGTTGCTGCTGCTGCTGCTGCTGCTGCTGCTGCTGCTACGACTATTGCTGTTGCTTGCTGACAGTGTTAGCTGCAGGGTGGGGTGGGGCATGTGGAGCCTACATTCATGGTTTTACACACATGCCTATATGTATAAAATTGTTGTAATGCCTGCGGCGGCAGCGTGGCAATGTCGTCGACTGCGGCTCTAATGCGAAACGTCAATGTTTGCGGAGCAGCACTCACATACTTAAGTGTTTGTGTCCGTGTAAGTGTGTAAATGTGTATGTGTGGGTGTACGTGTGTGTTTAAGTGTGTATGCGTGTGCAGTTTAAATTGCCTTTTTTGTGTCATTCACGAGGCAGACAGAAATTTGTGCCAACATAAATGATAAATATGCATGTGCCCATGTCTCGTAAGTGTATCGTGTTTTGTTCATAAGCATTTCGTATTCGTATTTATATTTGTATTTGTATTTGTATTTGTATTCGTGTTTGTTTTCTGTGTCATTTGAATTGTCTTCCCGTCGCATCGTTGTGTTTATCGCCTATCCGTGCCAAAAAAAAAAAAAAAGAATAAAAAAATAAAAAAAGCACAAAACTGTCGAAAACACAACAGCAACAACAACAACAGCAACAGCAACAACAGCAACAGCAACAACAAATGTCATGCATAATTACTTGAGCCCCCGGTCTTTGTGTGTGTGCGGCTTCGAGATTAAGTCCCGAAAAAGCTTAGATATAGCGGTATTCCGCCCTCATGGCCCTTAAGCCATCCCCTTAATTGCTTGAACAAATATTTCTGCCTAGGCATACACACACCCACACACACACACAGACAAACACACAAAATGTTAGACAAAATTGTTTAAATTTTAGCGACTCACCTACACAACCAAAATGTTGTCACTTAAGATCGAAATGTGTCTGGGCGCCACTTGGAAGTCTTCCATGGTTAATCACACCCAGATTATGTGTATAATATATAATTAGAATCTTTTATTCAGGGTAATTAAAAGCAATTTAAACTGTTGGCTTTAAATTCCTTAAACATCAATTTATTTGTGGTACAACTAAACAAATTCACTCAAATGAAATATATTCAAATTGAAGAAGTGACGAGTCTGGAATTACATGTTGAACATAATAATATTTATAAGATAAGAATTTGTCGCAATGGTTTAGAACTCATGCAAAATTATAGTACTGCTCTTAATTAATATATTTCCAAATTTCCAGTAGTTGAAAGCTATCAGATAAGTTTTCGTTTCTTATGAGCTGCCCTGACAAAAATTGGCCATGCAAATATTTATTTTACTATTTTATGAGCTTCTGTCAGCAGTTCGCAGCTGAGAATTTAGCATTGTTTTGTCATTACAGGGCGCAGACTTAAGTCAGAGCGCAGTAAATTGCTTTTCAAAGTTGACTTTAGGCAACCTTTTTTTCTGATGGCTTTTTTAACCCCCTGGTTTCGGAAACTAACCTGACCCAACTTGTAATTTGTGCCCCTTTTGCTTGGCTGCAGATCCGTTCGGATTGGACCACTATGCTGTAAAAGTGATATTATTTATAAATTATATATTTAATATATTTAAGAACTTAAATATATCGTTAGGCTAACAATTTATGCCACAAAGTGTTTATTTTCCGAACATCGCATGGCAGCTTGACACTAATCACCTCAGGACTGATGGACTTTCTCTGTCTCTGTCTCTGTCACTGTCACTGTCTCTCCCTCTCTCTCTCTCTCTCTCTCTCGCTCTCTCTCTCTCTCTCTCTCTCTTTCCCGCTCACTGCATTTCTGGCAGCATTTGTCTGTGCTCCAGGGTATTTTACAAGAATTGACCTCTGTGCACCGCTGACAGGAAGGTCTCCAAGCACTCATCTGCAGTACTCGTAATACTCGTAACTTGCAACATTTGTATATGCATCTGCATGTGTGGGCGTTGAGATACATACCTATACATACACACACACATACACTTAGAAATGTACAGACGACAACGACGCTAAATCAATGATCAGCTCAAGCGCTAATTGCAGCGCATTGGACTGACTGGCCAACTGATTAACTGACTAACTGATTAACTGACTAACAGACTGGGTGGAGATAGCGGGGCGTGTCTGCAAATGTGGCATAAGAGCAATTACGCGCTCTGCCATGTTGCCAACGTTGGCTCCGTCCACTTCCTGCTTCAAACGGGATGCGAAATGTCATTAAAAATATAGTTTTCTGCCATTAGCCTGCTCTAATGCCGACTTTACGACCGATTGCCCACTTCCAGATAAAAAAAAAAGAGAAAAAAAAACAAACTAAATGAACAGAAAGCTATAAATTTTGATAGCAACATCGTTTGATATATGTAGCACTTTTACTCGAGCTCTTATAACTTTTATCCCATTTTTATTGCTTGCTTGCACATCTACTCGTTGTCTCTTGTCAAAATGAATAAATATGTTGATATCTTTGAACGATCAGAAAGACAATCGAACCACAAACTGGGTATCCTAATAAAATGTACGAGACACAAATGGATCGTTGCAAAATTTAAAATTGAGTCCGAAAAAGGTGATTGGCTTTTGGCTGATTGTTGTTGATTTTTTGCCCAAGTGATCAAGAATATGAATATACTCAAAGGGTCCGGAGGCGTATATACAGTCCGCGACAAAATTATAATAACCAGTGCAAAAGTCGCTAAGTTGTATGATTTCAATGAGAAAATACGACACTGTCCCATCTCAAAGCCAGACAAGTCATAATAATTGAACCATTCGAGAGCACAATTGGGTTACGATTTGGGCTCCGATTCCAATTTAAATTTGTATCCCCAGTGAGCTGTTCCATGGAGCAATTGAGCGACCATTTTTTGCTTCAGTCGCTTTCGTGGATTTTCCTTTTAATGCGTGTGTGGGTGTGGGTGTGTGTCTGTGAACGTGTACGTGTAATTGTTTGTATGCGTGATTTTTCCATTACCATTTCCATTTCTGTTTGGTTGCGTCTGTGGGTGTGATTGTTTATTTGTTTTTCATTAGATGCTTTTGCTCTCTGATTCATTAGCATTTTTGTCGCATTATAAAATGTTTGTCTGTGCCACTAGTACAATGGTATTTTGTTTATCTCTTTGTTGTTTTAGTTGTCTTAGCTGTTATTGTTTGGTTTTTTGCTGCTGCTGCTGCCCGCCAGCCAGCCAGCCAGCCTGTTGCTGTTGCTTTTGCTATTATTATGTATTGTTGTTGCCTGTGTTGTTATTTCTGTCAATAATTTTGAGGCCATGTTTCGTGCGCTTTTGTTCGCCTCGAATTTCTCATTTGGCAACTTTCTCGGTGCGTTGTTTTTTGCTGTTGTTTCGGCAGCTTTGTTGTTTTGTCTTATGCTGCTGCTAGTACTTCATCATTTTTAGCTGCCGAAACGCTTTTCCATTGTTAATGACTGCTGCCAGGACTGGCAGTGAGCGCACCAGTCTGTCATAATTCTACGCTGCTTAGCTCACAGAACAGTTCCAAGATTTCGTGCGCATGAATGAAACACTTTTCCATCTAACCTTTTCTGCATCGAATGCCTCTAACGCTTTCAGCGTCAATTCAATAGCAAGCCCTGGCCTCTATTCCCATTTACCATTACCCTTGAAAAGAATGGCCAAATGCATGCAATGCCTAACTGAAATCCAAAGGCAGGCCAAGCCAATTTGAGCATAACGTTGGCGCTTTTTAAGGGCACCATTAAATTATTGTATATATATACATATATATTTGTATATATTTTCTGTATGTATTTAACCGTATACAAGCCTTATGTATGCTGCGCCATGCTTTCAAATTTGACGTCCTGCACCTGACTCGCATTTTTCCACCGCTGCTCGCGTCCGAGTAATGAAAACAAATAAGCCCATGCATTTGGCACCCAAACACATACACACACCGACATACAGGGATAGAGAGCGGGATAGAAGGATAGGGGCAGAAATAGGGATAGGGATATACACACCCTCGGGGCATGTGTGGCTGCTCTGGTATTTAACAAAACGGAAAAACCAATAAGTAATAATCATGCGCGAGTCGAGCTTGCTCGACTGGGATATGCCCTATATGCCTGAGGTTTATATATACAAATATATATGTAATAGTTCTGCTTGATTTGTCTGTGATTAAACATGATTCATATACTATTGGCTAATCCATATGCATATTTGCATATATATATTCAATATATGATGACATATAGAAATTCCCCTTCTATTTGCTACAACGAGCAATTCGTTGACATTTCTTGACAAGATCTATTCTGAAAGGGTATATAAAAAGAAGCTGCACGGAAATTATTGTATTTCTATGCCAGACTGAACATACTTGGGAACATCTACAAGCATTAAGAAAATTAAGTATGTTTGTCGAAGACCGCGTATTGATAATTCGAGGTAAACAATGTAAATGGTAAAGTCCATATCACTTTGTGGGTATATTAAAAATAAGACACAATCTTACTATATAAGGCAAGGATCTAAAAAGTAAGCACTAGTTCAATAAGAGACTTCAACAAATTCAGTGGTATTTCTATAAAGCTAGAGTTACATTGTTCTTGCACAACTTGCAGAACAAACAAACAACATTTTTTTATGATTAAACAAACGTCGTAATAGTTAAAGATATTTTATTTCAATAAAGTAAAATACAATTTAATCGCACAACAGTTCGTCTGTTGGTGTATCTTTAATATTCGGCAGTCGGCACATCGCAAAACGTAATCTTCACGTTTTCCGCAACGTGGAATGCTGCAGGCAATAAATTGGTTTTATTATTACTTTTTTCTTTTCATCATTAATTATTACCGGAAAATGTTAATAAATATTCCACAAATTGTTCAGCACGAGAAAAAAGCGCTGCACATATCCGCTTTCATTTTTTTTGCGGAGAACAACATATTGCTTGTAAATATAATCTCTTGACCAAACATTTTTGGAGTTAATTCGATAACGGTTGTAATATCCCGTATATTCAGAACATATATGTAAAAAAAATGAATTGAACGTGGCTTCAGTCGAGTTTTGTGCCCGAAAATGCCATAAAGCTGTCATTTACCAGCCAAATTGTGTCTCTTTAAGTCCTTTAAACATTGAAAAAACTCTCACTATCCATTATCGTAAAACTATTTATTCACACCCGCGGACTATACCGAATTGCAAGCTGAAAGATTCCTTTTTAACATTGTGGAGCAAAATCACCTCTGCTGTTGATAGTTTTGAAAATTTTGAATAATTGAGCAGTCATTTAAAATTTACTGATGCAAACCTCAAATAGCTTGTGACAAATGCATCACTTTGTGACAAAGGTTAAAGTATGAGATTTTTCCATGCGGTGAAATTATTCATAATAATGAAAATTATATTGTCGTGAGGCCAAACCTCTTACTTTGACTTGGGCTTAAAGGTTTTATTATATATGATATATGAACATATGTACATAAATAGCTCTTTTCCTCGCACTCTCTCGCTCTCTCTCGATCTCTCTATCTCTCTCTTTCTCTGTGGTCCTGCCGGAAGCCGCAAGCAATTCTCCATGCAACAACTGGAACAACAACAGGCACTCAAAATTAAGGTCCGGCAACTGTAATCCATTTACCAAACTGGCTGCAGTCAATGTTCCTCAACTTGCTTAACTTAAACAAATTTTCCATCTAAGCCGCAATGAAAGTTGCAAAGAACACTAGGCGAACCGAAGGCCAGGGGGAGCAAGGGGAGCAGTACTCACCAAATTTTCTTAAGACGCACACAAACACCGCATAACCTCCCCAAGAAAGCTGAAACTTTGGCAAACCTCCAATGCTCAATGCTTCCCTTGGTGATACGGCCACAAGAAGCCACAGGCAGCTATGAATATCCAGCCTGCCAGGATGGAAGATACCCTGTAAACAGCTGTTAAATATCTTACATCGATTTTAACAGGTTCTAAACAGTTAGTTAATCAAATATTCAGAAAATTATGATAACGATTGACAGCAATATCGCAATATCGGATTGTTTTATATTAAGATTACGATTTAGTTTAGAGCTCCTGTGTTTCTTAACCGATCTTGGTGACCTTTCTACAGTTGATCAATATTTTGACAATATATACAAATCGAATTGGGTATTGAGGCTTTTATTGCTATTGGAGGTCGATATCGATCAAAGCGAGAACAACGATGTACTGATAATATATAGACGAGTTTCGGGACATGACTAAACGGACTAAGCGGATGCTAAAGATCAGGTTGGTCCCTTCTGCCTGTATTATACCCATATTTAATGAGTACACGGTATGAACACGAAAAAAAAGACTGGCATCAAAGTTTCAATATCCTTGCGGAGCAATCGAAAATCAGCTCCCAGTGGTATTCCGTGGCGATTTGTCTCATACAATTATGGGGGGTCTGGGCAGAATACATTTCAACACGCAAAATGCGACAAAAGTCTACTAAAAATATAATATAATCTACTCCTAAATATATTTATATGTACATTTATTTATATCATTTGAAAAACAAACCCGATTAAATTCGAATAAAAGGAATAAAATATATAAAACTCTAAGCAAAGAAAAAAAGCCAACAAATAAAAACAATATTGTCATAATGAATTTACGTAAATTTTATTGTTGCAAACACGTAACAATCACTTGCAGTAAAAACAATCAAAATAGTTTTGTAAACAGTTAATTAAAAAGATATGTAAAAAAACTTCAATCAGACAATTAGCCAAATATAGCATTTTATTTTATTTTTTTTGTATTGCTTCTATTTTTTAACCAAACTTTAACACATTTAAAGCACTTATCGATCGTAAGCAATTAAAACAGATTTTTATTTAATTATTTATTTTGATTTTGTTCATGTTAGTATATCTCTCAAAAATGTGCAGCTGCGTTATTCAGTTCACATTAATAGATAATATATTTGCCTTTCTCAATCCCAGAAAAAACAACAAGAGCTGAAATGAATGCATTATTTAAAATTAGCAATAGATAATTGAATAACTCAGCTGTGGGTATGCAGATTCGTTTTCATCTTTATCAGTTTACAGGCCACAAGTAGGCATAATTCCATTTAATTGAATCACTTTCAAGTGCGTTTCGTGTGGTTTGCAGTAAACTGAATAGGATCTGGGCGTCAGCATTTCTGCAAATGCAATTTGAAGGAATGAATACAATTTCATTTTTAGTTTATATCAAGTCAAGTCAAATCGATGCGAAGCGTCGGCCCAAACTCAAACTGACATAGGAATCACCCAGTTAAAATATTTGTTTGTTTTTTTTTGCTTTTGTTGTTGGTAATTTTGGCGCTACCAGTGTAGAACAAAGGGCATCGGGTCTACACTTATGTATATATACATATATCAAATTTCGCATTTTCATCGCATTTTATTGAATTTCTTATTCAAATATGAATCATGTGTCTGCAACTGATGGCCCCATGTGGTGGCGCTGTTACTGTGGGCGTGACTCGGTTGGTTTTGCATCCACTTTTAATGAGTTTAATGGCTACCATGGACATTGTTTGAATACATATGCCAAGACACACATTGCAAGTCATTTCATTCTTTTTCTTTTATCAATAATTTCATTAATGTTTTCTTAGTCGACATACTTCAAAAACAAATAGATAAAACTGATTAAATTTTGAGAAACGATAAAGCTCATCGAAAAATATGAAGATAGTTTAGTGGTAAATTCTTTCTGACGATATTAAAAAATTTGCATAAGTAACTTCTGCTTTTTGTCTCTTGCTAATTTTGCCAACTTGTGTTAAAGTTGTCCCGCAAAAAGGTATATTGGACTAAGTAAAATGTAATGACATTGTCATAATTTAAAAGTAATGTGAGCAATGCTAATCTAAAAAGTCTATTTGTTGACTTTGCTTAGTTCCTGGCACTTGATAATCTACTTTTAATTGTAAAAATAATGTATATTTTGTCTGCAAAGCAGGCAACTGAGTTCTTTCAAGCATGTCCCGCTCATCTAGACCGGATTCTCAAATCTCTCATTCTCTCTCTCTCTCTCTATCTTTATCTCTCTATCTCGCTCTCTTGGCTGTTGGCGCTTAGGTGTCGGGTTTCAGTTACTTTTGCTCAACTTGTCGGCAAAACATAAACAAAATTAAGCAGCAGCTTTCACTTACACGCCCCACATAAATTTGTTTAATTACTTTGCCCAGAACATCAGTGCAGACGCCAACTGTGAAACTTTTGCCAAATGGTTGCGTTTTAAGTTTAATTATCAGAGTTGGCAGCTTCAACAATGCTCTAGCTACATACATACATACACACACTCATACAAAGTTTCACTGGTTATTTTGGTTTTACCACGTAAACTTTAACTATTCCGTTAGAGTGTATGCACTCAAGTATAACTTCATTTCCACTTCAAGAATCAATTAATAACAACTTTTTGAAGAGCGTACTTCAAATAATTTATATTTATTGCTTACAATTTGCATCAACATATTGATAAGATTGTATAATTCGTATTAATTACTTCTTTTTTTTTACTACTATTTTTCAACGAAGACATCAATTTAAGTAGCAGTTGATATGTCTTAATAATACCATCAAAGCCTAATTAATTTGTGTATATGTACGTACCTAAAATTTGATTTGATTAAATTTGTTTTTTTAAAGTTGCGCTCAGCTGGGCTTAGGACCGATTTAAATCCTTCACTTTAGCCTTTCACCCGGCCTCGTTTGAAAACTTTAAGTCTCTTAGAGTTGGGTATAACACCGACGGGTTTTTCGAGTGAAATGCAAAAAAAAAGCCAATCAAAAACCTAAAAAAAAAAAAATTTGGGTAAGCAAACAGGAAAATTGGGACATTTGTTGGAGGAAACAAAAAATAAAAAATAATGTTATTGCATATAAGATTAAAAACAGCACATTTGAGAAATTTGCATTTAATAGCTTCTCAGCGATTTTATTTGGTATTCAATTTAAGTATATTAAAGTCTACAAGGGTATTTAATCTCTCTGCATATCAAGAATCGCTGCTCCTTCCCGCTGGCATTTTAAATAAGCCAAGCCAAGCCAAAACCAGCTTGGCCAGACACTTTTGAGTCTAGATAAACAGTTAAATAGAGCGATGGCACCTGTCACTGTCTAAACGATGTCTGTCTCTATCGCATTCGCTATCTGTGTCTCTTTCTGTCACTGTTGATGTCCCAGAACGAAACACATAAACAGTTTCGTAATTTATGGCCACTTTTGTGTGTCGCACTCAACTTACGGAAATTTTCAATTTGCAGGTACATTTACATTTTGTGGAACTGGGCGGGGCCACGTAATTAAAACGAAACGAGAGCCCGCTACAAATATTTGCATAAAACGCTGACGGGCTAATAACTAATGAACTAAGCCAACTACAAAGCAGCAGTACAACCAACATAACGCTCATTGAAGATATCCACCACTTGCCAAATACGGCAGCCTCAGCTACAGGTACAGCCTTGGCCACATTTGCATATAAATATATATATGTATATATATATATAAATACATCTACAGCTACAGCTAAAGCAACAGCTTAAATATATAGTTAATAAAGTGCAACACGCTTTTGAGCTGAACGGGCGATTCCACCAAATTGATGCAACGTTGACAGTCTCAGACGCCGCAAAGCAAGAAACAGTCACACGGAGCCAGTGGGGCAAGGAGGTGGGATTGGAGGATAGTTACACGACGCTGGTCAGGCGCACTAACAACATATAACGGGATTTTTCGCCTGATTTACTGTCGCTGTGTTTTGCAGACACCAGCGCACATCAATCCTTTGCCAAGCCAGCACCTTTTTGCAACACAACAACAATAGCAACAGCAGCAACAACAGCAACAGCAACGGCAACAACAGCAGCAGCAGCACAACCAGAAACAGAGGCGAAAAACGAAAAATACAAAAAAAAAATAACAAAAACAAATAAATAAAAAACAACTACAAGAAAAACAACGAGAACAACAGCAACAGCAGCAGCAACAGCAGCAGCAACTTTTGCAAAATGCGTGGCCGTCACTTGCGTCGACGTTTCAGCCTGCAGCCCTCATTCATGAAGGATGACAGTGCCGAGGATAAGCCCAAGCGTGACAAGTAAGTTATAGCTTCCAATACACACACACACACACACCCACACACACTACTATGCATAAGTTAAGATAAGTAGCTACGTGTCATGGCGATCGACAGGGAAACAGCAGCAGCCAGCAGAATATTTGCTTAAGTCTTTTTGGTTAAGTCTTTTTTAAGCATCCCTTACAAATTGCAACTCGTATAGCAGGCTCAACTTTTTCTTGAGAACATTTTATTCTAATTTAAATTGGCATAGTTTAACATAGAGTTACTTTAATTATATTTGAAGCATACGTAAATGTTTTGAATCAAAATTTCCAAACTGAAGATATTCATGTCACATAGACCGTTAATAAACTACATATATTAACCACATATACTCAAAATATAATTGTTGTAAGGACATGAAGCAGTAATCTAGTCCAATATTTATTCATTATGCGTACTCACTCGACCCCAATAAAAGTATTTCTTTAAATAATTTAATAGTGCAGAGAACACACACAGAGACGCAGATTTATTTCATTTTCCATGTATTTTTATATTTGGCTCAAGCTGTCAGCAAAAAGTGGCAACATGATGGCCAGGTGGATGTCAGCTGCATGTCCACCAACGGGGGGGCGTGCGGTTGGTCGGACTGCCCGACGGCATTCGCCAGATTTTGTTTTCTTTTTGCTTATTTTTAACATTTCAAGTTTGAGGCACTTTGTTTTTGCTTATTATATGCTCAGCAAAACTCACCCCATACCCGGCAAAACAGTAATAAGACATTCTCTGGTTGATTTGCTGTCCCGGCACGGCACTCGGACTCGGACTCGGATTCGGATTCGGGCAGGGACACCCGCACCAACGAAGGACAAAGGGAGACCAGCGATTGCGTACATTCCCTTTTGTTTCGCTTGCCAAGTTAAAATTTTATGTTTCGTTGCTTTCATTTATTGTGCTCCCTCTTCTTATCCCCCCTATTCCCTTGAGCGGCATGTTTGCGTTGATTACACTAGGTCACAAAACTATGTTATTTCTTTCTTTCAAACCTTTTATTTGACAAATAAAATATCTAGGCGATTATTTCTGTTGAAATCTGTACGAAATTCTTGAATATACAAATTGTGAAATCTAGAAAAACGCCATTATTTTTAATTTAACATAATAAGAAGATTATACAAATTATATAGCCTGACTGGTGTGCTACACATTAAAAAAAAAATAATGTATTCAAAGATATTTCGATGATATCGGAAAAGAAAAAATGCCATTATAATTTCATTAACAAACTATAATTGCAAACCTTATACAGTATATGATGCTTAATGCTAGAGCATCTCTACAAAAATACCAGGTTTCAAAAATAGCTTAAAATAAATTCTCAACTGGGAATTGTTATTCTTTAGAACAATCACATTTCTATATTTTTGCATTTTAAGCTGTTCGATAGTGTTTGCTTGCAGCTTTTTATATAATATATATAGTTTTTTTTTTTGTTGATGCCACAAGCCGATGTTGAAAATATGATAAGCTGGTTATGTAGCAAGCTCTGCGTTGCAAGCTGCCAGCTCGCAGCGTGATAGAAATCCGATTGTGTCTAAGACACTCAATGCGCTGGCAAAGCATTATAAAAGAGAAATGGAAAGCTTTTCAAGCTGGAATGAGATTGGTATTTTAACAACAAAATCACTGCTGCATTCACTGAAAACGAGATTTCTTAGAAGTCGATCAATTTGTAAATAAAAAGTTTGTGTATCTGCGAGACAAACTAACATTTAAAACTAGCCAATAGAGCTATTGAAAAAGCATCCAATCAATTCGATGGTTAACACTATTAGAACTCTCGATAAAGTCACGAATCAATCCGGATTGTTAGATCTCTTAGCACTTAAGCTAAAGCATACTACAATTGAATACAATAAAGGAAGGCTCAAATCCGGGCATTATTTAAGTATTAATTACGTGTCTATTCATATCCAGCAGAAATGCAAACCATTAACAGCCTCTCAGAGACATCTCTGAAACGATGGCAACACAAACAAAGTCAGTCTTACGCCGTAGTTGAAATAACGAATTACAGAAATAAGCCATCCCGAGAATATTGTAATTGATATATGTATGAAAATAGGTAGGGGAATATACGTACATTAAGTTTTCTACATTGGTCGGTCTGTCATTGAGCTGGCGGCGAAATGATTAATTTTAAATGTAGCGCACGGTTTTAATGAGTCGCCAAGGAGATTGAAGCGTTACACCTCTTACGGCTTACCATTTTCCTTTGGGGTTTGATTTTTTTCCATGTTCAGCTTACATTACATATATATTCTGCGGCGTGCAATGGCTCACGAATACATATGCAAACACACACACACACACACAGTCAAATGTATGTAGCAGTGTGTAAGTGCACTCAGAAAAAAAATCGCCATAAATTAAAGAAATTCGCACTACTTTTGCCGCCAAGCGTATCTTTGGATTCCGAAAGAATATTTCTAAAAAGCAGGGTTTTCATTTCTTAATTTAAATACATTTTAATATAATATTCAAAAATAATGTCTAACTTTCAACTAACAACTCCATTCGCATTTTTTATGCTTATATTATTATTATTAAGCAATATTATTTAAAGATTTCACATATACAAACATTTCAGATAACTTATAAAGTTATATATTTTAATTTGGCTCCCCACTGATTTTTTTCCGAGTGTGTGATTAGATAACTAAATATGAAAAGGAAAAATAATTTAGCTTATGTTAACTCAACTTCAGTTGAACTCTTCTACTATACTCAGCTTTTTTCTCTGTTTCTCTCGCTGTGGCATTTCACAGAGTTGGCCGGAATAATGCAGTGGACGATGCCATTGGACCGGCAAATGCACGTCACAAAATTGTGGTCATGGGCGCGGCCAAGGTGGGCAAAACCTCAATAATCACACAATTTCTATACAACACATTTACCACCAAATATAAACGGACCATCGAGGAAATGCATCAAGGGAACTTTTCCATTGCGGGCGTGAGCCTAACGCTCGATATACTCGATACAGCCGGTTCCTATGAGGTAAGTTGCCACCCAAAAATCCCCAGTACATCCTCAACCTACCCACCTCAAACCTCACAGTCCGTTGGCTAAGTCAGTTCATTATCTAAATCAAGTTGCTGTGTGTGTGTGTGTGTGTAAGGACCATGAGCACCATATCTTTATGGATATATACCTGGCTCTAATCAGTTTCATCATAGAGTGCCACAAGCATTTAGTTAGTTTTTAACGTATCCAAGCGACGCTGTGATAACGTCCAGTAAACATAATTTTACCATCTTGCTCCATTCTCCGTGCTCCATTTCCCCCTCTCCACATCCACATCCACATTCACATCTACATCCTCGTCCTCATTCATCTACAGCAGTCTCGCTTGGCTTTGTGCGCAGCGGAAATTACAGCCTGCGATTCAATTTCGCTGCCACTTCCGCTAAGCGCGAATTGAAATGCTTGTTCATGAAACTGAATGGCAAGTAACAAACGGCAACAGCAGGTGGCAAATGAAAAGAAATATGAATGGGACCACACACACACACACACACACACATATACACATAAATATACTCACACACACAAACACACACACACACACACACACAGACAGGCACAGACAGGCACATACAGGCAGCCATTGAATGCAAACCAAGTCAACTGTGACTGCGCCAAAAGGATGCTCAACAGCTGGATTTGTCCTTGATACAGCAACTGCTGGAACATGTGTCATCATCAGTTTACGTTATTTCACAGTATTCACATCACTCCAATATCAATAATTCGGCTGTTGCTCGAAGTCATCAATTTGATTTCGCTAAGATAAATTCCATAATAATGCTGGGTTGTCACTTAGTTAGTGTCATCAAGCAAATTAACACAATAGGTTTGGGTCAAGTCTCGTTCAGACACCGATAACCTTATTTATATTGCATATTAACATATATATCAACTCTAATATCAATCATTTGTATGTTTGTAGTGGCCGTTGCATGAAATTACAATCTTGATTTCGCTAAGATAAATCCCAAAATAATGCTGGTATTCAATGAGCTGACCAAATCTCTCTCAGACACCGATAACCTAACACTATTTATATATGCCAGAAAATTCATTTGAATAAAAGTAATCGCTTACTGGTCAGCGGCGTGCAGTGCAAAGCCATCGTAATGGGTTTGACATTGTGAATAAATATAAAGAAAAATTGGCATTTGTTAAAGCAGCTCCGCTTTACGCATACAAATACAGAAACCCCTTAATGCGTCGTCTTCGTTTTGCCAACAACATGCATCATGTATGTAGATTTCGATTGGGAAACTGTCTTGTTGGCTTACCAGCCAGCACGGTCGCAATTTCCGTGCCCAACGGGCAAACAGCGGGCGGTCGATGCCAAAAGAATATTGCAACTTCTAAGAGACATGTACTCAGTTGCTTGTTGCATGTGTGACTTGTATGTGTATCTTGAGTGATTCGACTGTGTTGCCATCGGCAGACGCCAGACAGTTTTTTCCTGCTCTCACATTTGGGTCGACATCGATGTTGTCTGATGTGTCTGCCATACATTGTGCTTCCATTTGGGTAAATCAAACTTAATTTTCAGTAATCATCGTATAAATAAATAACAAGTAAGACAACTCTATCGGAGAGAGAGAGCTAGCCTAGCAGATACCCCTTGAAGTATTTCTTCATTGAATATATTTATCAAAATAGCTGTCGATGCTGATTCAGAAACTAAAAAATACCTTATTGGTATTATTTGCCGGTTACATAGATTTGCACAAGTTCATAATACCCTTTTTACGCATTAATCAATGGGTTCAGGCTATAAAAAAAGTATCCAGGCGTACAATGTGCGTTTCAAGAATTCAGTTAACAGAAAATAAAAAAAGAGAAAAGAAATCAACGCATGATTGAAAATAAAGCATCATTTGATTCCTATGGCACAGATAACAATTTACTGCCAACAAAATATCGGCTTATAACATGTTGGAATAGCAAAAAGTAAAACCGTTGATCTCTGTTCTCACACATATAGATATGCATGTCTGTATGTGTACATATATATCTATATTTATATTTATTTGGATGTGTACGTCAGTATCTGTTTAACAAGTTAAACCCACATGCTCATTTACTTGTCAAACTTTGTGCATGCTGACAAGAAAATAACTTTGAATGGATCAATTTTAAAATTGAAATTAACCTGTCATTTACAAATTTATTTATTTTTTAATGTTGTGCTATTTAAATATTTATTATCTTTAGTTTTTCATCAAGCAAATGGGCAGAAGGAAAAATCTGTAATTGAACAACAAAGTTGGATCAGTTGCCAAATTTTGGATAAGCCCACAAATAAATCGAATTTTAGTAATTATGCCCTGAGCCATGGAAATGTTAACTGACAGAAACTGAAAATGTTTTTTTCGTTCATTTTGGCTTCAAACTATTCTCACCGACGCGTCCGCGCATGCATAAAACACATTATAGAAACTTCAACGAGTGGGGAATTTCTATATGGCATGTATGTATCTGACGGTTAGTGAACAAAATTAATTTCAAAATTAAAAATCCAAATATTTTATTAAATTCCAAATGCAGAAGCAACAAAACATAATAAAAAATAAATAAATTTAAGCAGTATTTGGGTTAATCTATCTAATCTATCTGTAGGATAGTCCTGAACGGAACTAAAACTTCGTTTGGATTGGAGCAGTTACTGAATCAGAAATTTGAAACTTGAGTTAACTAACAATGCCAAATTAATGTCATTGGCAAATACTGGCTAAAACGATGTGACACATGGCACTTAATTTAGCTGAGCAATTCAAGTAATTTAAATTGAATCGCTTCGGCTTAAATTACTAAATAATTGCAAATTGTTATACACAACAAATGACTAATTAACTGTCGCACAAATCTAGGGAAATTCGAGTTGGCGGAGACTGCACAAAACAAAATATATATATATATACAGTGTCTCACAGCTTATTTGGACCAGTGTCTAGCAAAAAATTTAAAGTGCTATACGGTTTAAACAAAGAAACAAACGCAATATATATGTATATATAACCTATGTATATAATTACATATATGGTGTTATCTTATAGGTTAACAATCATGCGGTATATAGAGCAAAGTTCAATGCATTTTCTCATTTCTACGCTCATAAATTCGAATATTTATAGTGTTTGTATTTTTTTGCGGCCACCAGTACGTATGCGCAATCATTTCCAGTCAAGTGGCCGCAATAAAGTGCATTGTACGGTGGCATATAGTAAACACAATCAAGCGCGAGCACGTACACACTCACACACACACGCACACACACACACACACACACACACACGCACACACACACACACACACACGCACACACACACACATATTGTTACTCATGCAGCTCATGTTATCAATTGCAGCAATTGGATATGCGCTTATTGTCACGGAAGCTGTGTGTATGTGCTTTGCGTGTATGAGTATGTGTTATAGGAGGTTGGTGGTCATATTTTCCATTGGTTAAGCACAAATGCCACCGGCTGTCCAAACACAGATAACCGTCGCCGCATACTTATTGTGCTAGTGCACGTGCTCTATGATTTTATTATTTTTGTATTAATTGTTCTAGACACAAAAGCGCCGTTAAAGCATATATTATTATTATTATTGATATGTACTTGGGTTTAAAGTATCTACTAGTCAAAATCACACAATAAATGTTGAAGTACTTAGCAGTTTTTGAATAGCATACACTCAAAACAAAATCGAACCAAATTTTAGATAATGGTTCGTTACCATTATTATTCAAAAGGTAAATTTCTAACATTTATATTCATGGCTTTGTAAATTTGTGTGCATTGAAGAATTCTTATATTAGCTTTTGTGCTATTCAGATAAGTATTAAACATTAGAACTCTTAGAATTCGTTGCTTAGACTTAGTTTATAAAGTATATAAAATTCAACTATATGAATTTGAACTTGACAAAAGTTGACAGGATGATTTCACTATTTTTTTGAGATTCTCAACTTAGCGCAAACAATTTTTGGTTTCCTAATATTTAGAAATCAATTTTAAAATGGAAAACAATTTTTTTTATTAACCTTTCTTTTCTGAGTGCACTAAAAGTGATTATAAAATGATAATTATTATACTGCTGGCTTTACACACATATTATGCAATTAATATCAGAATTCACAGAGTTACGCTTTATTTACTATACATTACCGATGCCCATTAATTTAATTCAGTTGTGTGCACTTTTAATTACACACTTTCATGTTGTTATTCATTAAACAAGCTATTTTGTTACAAGTGCTATTAATAATTTTATGGAATGTATAAATGTTGAATATAAAACAGCAAGCAAAGCTCCTTAAATCGATACTTTTGCTTGGTGCATATTTTGATAGTTATATAATTAAGCTGGCATTTCTTACGTTGGGAAAGCAAACATTTATAGTACATTTTAACAATTGCATGATTTCATTTTATAACGTACAAATGCATATGCATGTGTGTGTGTGACACACACACACACTCGGTTGGCATCTGAATATGACATTAGAAAATTTCTTAGAATCATAACTGAAAGTTCAGTGGTTCACTTGACCCAGATCTATATTTAGCATTGCTACTATTTTATTTTGTGTATGCGCAGTGTGCATTTTTGGTTGCGTTTGACTTCGATTGGAATGAATAAAGTACAAGTTTTGAGAGGTCATAAGCCAATTAAACAACTTATAAACAATAGCATCTAGCAACAGTTGTAGACATTACTTCGATTCGATTGCAACATATGTTGTTGTTATTTTTCTTGTCCATAATCCAATTGAATGGCTGTATGCCAAAAAAAAACAGAGGCTGCCAAAAAATAAAAAAAAAACCGCAAAAAAAAAGAATGAAAAATACACAGCACGACAAGTGGCAATAATTTGGAATCCATTGAGAAATCAAGTGGCAAAACATATGAGTGAAAGTATCAGCTGAACAGCAACAGTCTTGGCAGCGAGAGCAGGACAAGAGTCCTTCGCTGCTGCCAAGCTGTCAGTGAATGTGTAACGAACTGAAACCACAGTCATCGTCGACAGAACTGGATATAGCACGTAGGAGCTTGCCACCTGCCAAGTGTCTGTCTTTCTGTCTGTATGCCAATCATACTGGTCTCGGAGTGTGCATAAAAATGGTTCATTCATAGACAGGTCGGCCAAGCGCGTGCCCATAAGTCGTTTAAGCCGCACAACTCCGCCCCATGCTCCTCCACCTGCCTGCTCCGCAGATGTTGCTCCTCCTCCCTCCCTCCCGAAACAATAATATGTAATGATAACAAAGGCAGCTGCAGCACCAGCAAAAATAACAATATTTTCAAATATGCCCTGCAAATATAAATTCTTACCCAGCCTAACTACCCTAGTCGTCCATCTGTCCATCTCAATGTCTTTCACGTTTAAAGGTATCCTGAAGAAACTCGAAATATATATTGTAATATGCAAAATGTTTAAAAATAAATTTAAATGCCTGCTACAAACTTTCAAAGGGAGCAATGTGCGTTTAATTATTTTCATGAAATACAAAAGTAAGATAAGACAGCCCCCTTTTTTGGCTTTTCAATAGAAATATGACTTACAAAGAATTCGAATACTCAAAGTTAGCTTTCGGGCATATTTGAAATACATCTTCAATGAATGCGAAAACACACATCTTTCTTCAGTCCAAATTTCAGTTTTCGATTTGGTCAATCATCAAACAGTTACTCCGACTCTCACACTCTCAGACTGTCAGTCCGTTAGTCAGCTAATCAATCACTCGCCACAATCCGAATAATCTGTTTAATTTAAATATTAAAATTGATTAGCTGAACAAGCTGAAACTTGCTTCGAGGCTAATGTGAGACAACAGACGAAGGCAGGCCTCGGCTTCTGAGTTGAAGGCTATATTGTATTGTATTCAGTGCTATATTCATACATATTCGCTTAACAGCTTGTAATTTTAGTATCAGTTATGACAATAGCAGCAATATGTTGAATTGTAAGCCTAAATCTCTATTATCCACCTGATTTGATTTGCAAGTCAGTTGATGCATGATTCTTAAGGATTTAGTTGCCTTTCCACAAATTGAAATCTATGAAATACCCACACGGACTGAGCTTTGTATTTTAGTGGACTGGACTGCATGGTCAGAGGGGTATTATGCTGCATCGTTACCTCGTTGCCATTGTGCAGCATATGGGTCATGTGAACCGTGCCGCACGCAGCTCACGTATCCTGGACTGAGCTGTGTCTGGCTGGGGGCAGATTTGACCGGCACTGTTATTTTCCATTGTTGGAGCCTTT
This sequence comes from Drosophila melanocephala, assembly GCA_037043625.1. Lineage (NCBI taxonomy): Eukaryota > Metazoa > Arthropoda > Insecta > Diptera > Drosophilidae > Drosophila > Drosophila melanocephala. The sequence goes on along the minus strand of JBAMBD010000015.1, from coordinate 1,322,648 downwards.
ATTCTTTTCATTTGGATTTTCATTTTCAATTTTCAGTGCCGTTCACATTTCGATGGCTGCCTTTTGATTTGCTCGCAACCACTGCAACATAACACAGCCGTACAAAATGGATTTAAGCTGCAAACCGTATTGAATAGCTGGCCCAATGCAGATGTTGATCCTCTGCTCACACCGAGAACTAGGCACACGTTTCTGTCTTTCGAAAAACTGAGAGTATTGTTTCTTAATTTTAAAAATTCAAAGACCAGACTTGTTTCCATCCTTCAAAGGGGGGACAAATTGTTAGCTTACTAAGAGCGTCCTCCAAAATTGTATTCGGCCACGCCCACCACCGACCGCCCAGTACGGAAAAGCCTATATCTACTGCAAGTTTAAAATTCAACTTGGAGTGTAGACTATTGGCAACCTTAAAAAGTCAGTATTTTTTGGCTACACCCACCCTACTCGCTGGCACCAGTTATCAGATGGTATTACTTAGTGGTGTCAGAGCATTTCGCAATCGGTTACGCCCGACTGCAACTTTCTCACCTGCTAGCTTTAATAAATGTGTTTCATAAAAGTCGTAAATATTAAAAAAAAAACACAAACATGTCACGTCTGGATGCGGTTGTGGATATGACTGTGAACTGTGACTGTGGCTACACCTGGGCCAGTACGCACTCAATTTCTAATAACATCTGCATAGCTTATGCATTTGAGAGCCATTATTAGTGTTATGTGAAGACCAGAAGCACCAAAAGCCAAACCTTGCTAGAGCATTGCGGTTGTGGCTCCGAGACAGTCAAAACACAGAAGAGGTCCGGCAAAGAAGAGGTCCGGCAATGTAGCAGACAGAAGCCAACCACCATGCAACAGACCATGCCACAGCCAACCATTTGATATAGCTTTAACAGTATTGTATTTTTAACTCGTTTCATTTGCGGTTTTATGGGTTTTCAAATTTGTCCCATGCAATTATTCACCAGCTTTCACAGAGGAAAACAGCTTTTTACAGTGTCACAAGCAAAAGCATTAAGCATCAATTACTTGTTATGCCTTATTTTGACTATTTACCGGATTTTATCTTCTTGTTTTCCGTTCATAATCCATGGCACTCGCATCAAATCACAAAGTATGTGTATATTACTACCATTTTACCGATCTTCTGAAAAATAATTATCGATTATATACTAGCATTATCAATTTGTTTGCTCTTACATATATGTAAATTACTTCATTAAGTACCAAATGATATATGTACATATATAGTTGCTATAGGAAAAATCAAATATACAAGCGGTTCCACCTATGATATTTTTTTAACCAACTAAATTATTTTCCAAAATTCTGAAATAATCGTTGGTCGATTTATAGTTTTAAAGTTATCTATCTAAGTCTTTACATTTTTTTTACAACTATGCTTAAAAGGTAGCTTCTATAATAAAATTTAAAATGAACAAATAGATCATATATAGACCAAAGACAGGGCATATTTTACGGCTTTATTCGAGTTAACTCCGTGTTCATAATGTATACAATATTTGTCCGTTTAAAAATGTAAAGCATTAATCACAGTTTCATGTGTCTAACGAGGCGACAGGTAGAGGATTCGGCATTATGGAATTCGTAATTAGGTCATGTGCGTCATCTTCACTCATACAATTAGAACCGTGTTGGTTGATCCTTGCAATCCTGGGCAAGCGAGGTGGATTTTAATTAAATCAATTATGCATTCAAAGGCTGAATTCATTTCATAAGCCTTAAGTTATGTATAAATAAAAACTGCATAGTTCTGGTATGATTATTTATAATTGGATATTGATTTTTTTGATAATTAGCTGATTTTATTTAATTCGCATTCTTACTTGCCTGCTATTTTTCAAAGGCAAAACGAACTCGTAAAATTAATGGGATAAACAAAAATTGATATTTTTGTTATACTTATTAAGCCTAATTGGTCTTCCATTGACCCTGATTGCCGCACGAATGTGAAAATCTTAGACGGGCTTACAGTTTCTATGTCTTTCGAGTTTAAAGCAAGTTTCCCTAAAATACTATATCTTTTCCTGGCTAAGGCGACACAATCTCTTATGATGTGCTTTCAGCATTCCTTCTTATTGTCACAAGCTAGGCAAAGTTCGCTGTTGACCCAGTTTAGCTGGGGTCAATGGGCTGCCCAGAGACCGAAAAGTAAGTCTAAGCCTGTTCTGCTCCAAGGCTTCAACCTGCTCAAATCGTTTTTGTCCTGAGACCTGCTGAGACCTGTTATTGTGTGTCCTCCTGTGCCTTATATAATACTCATAATCATACCAAAAAAATGAAATGGACAAAATTGAAGTGGGTTAGTGGAAAGTCAACGAGTTGCTGCAAAAGCCCCTTTTTTTTTGCAAAATATATATTAATAATTATCTGTCATTATAGAAGGATATTGCAGGCATGTGTGTGCGTAAGCGTGCCTGTGCCTGTGTGTGTGTGTGTGTGTGTGTGCATATGCAAATACATCAAATAATATGCAAATTTAAAGCGACATTTCATTTTGTAATTTCACTTTTACACTTTCACTCTACCTCGCTGCCGCGATAGGAGTGTGTCTGTCTGTCGTCTGTCTGTCTGTCTGTCAGTCGCTCGGTCTGCCGGTCGTTCGGTCTCTTTGCATCTGTTTATTGTAATTTGGCTTGGTAAAATTGTAATGCCCGCATTTGTATTTGGCTCTTCACAGTTTCCAGCAATGCGAGCTCTATCCATATCATCGGCAGATGCGTTCATTCTGGTCTACGATGTCACCGATGCGGCGACGTTTGAGGAAGTGCGCGCCATTCGAGATCAGATACACGAGACAAAGGCAACCACAGCGGTGCCAATTGTGGTCGTTGGCAATAAAACAGATCTGCTCGCCGAGGATGGTGAACTGCGAGAGGTGAGTAACGGAGTGACGGAGTTTTTTATCTTTTCCCCTGCCAACTCCCTCTACTCAAGGTCATTGCGTAATTTTTATTATTTGATTAATTCTGTGCGTGCGTGTGTGTGTGTGTGGGGGGGGGGGGGGGGGGTGTGTGGGAGTATGTGCGTGTGTCTGTGTGTGTTTGTTAACATTTCATTTGAAACTGCGCCTTGTGGCTCAAATGACAACAGCGACAACCTCAATTTAACTGATTTAATTGTTGTTGGCAAAAGCACTCAAAGGAGTGTTTATACAATAAGTAAAGCACACACACACACACACACACAGTCACACACACACACACAGTCACACACACACAGTCACACACACACACAGTCACACACACTCAGAGACACACACACAAACACCACATAGAGTAACTCATAACCCGTTTATAAGCTATGCAAATTGCTTTTGTTTCGTCCCAAGCAATTATGTAAAGTTTGTGAAGCGTGACCAGCTGCAACGAGACCGACGGGAACAATGTCGATGAGGATACCAACTCCAGCCTGGCGGCCTAGTCCAAATGCCTGCTCAGCTTTGGCTCGCTGTCTGTGTCTGCCAAATTGCTGTGAAAGTAAAATAATTTTTGCTTAACAAATCGCCGAAAGCAATGGTTGTTTTCTTCTTTTTTTTGTTTTCTTCCTCCGACGCACCCAAAGTCAGTTAAACAATTTTCCATCATTCCATTAGGCGGCAGATTTGCTGGTATTTATATTTCACTCAGAGTGAATTCCACTAACTTCTTCCCTGTTATTATTTTAATGAATCACAGTGCCTTCGCGAAAGTATGTAACAAATGTCAGAATGCAGAATACGAAAGAAAAGTTGGCTAAGCCAATTCAGGCGAGAGAAATCGAACACAAGTTAAAAGCCATCCTTTAATCAACACGGCTGGCAATATATATTTTTTAATAGATAGTAGTTTAAAAGTTTTTAAAGTTGAGAAAAATCATGCGGAAACCTGAACTTTTTTTTAAAATAATATTAATCATTTAGTTTCTGTGATTTATGCCATAATGCGCCTTTCAAATTTTGCTTGAACATTTTGCTCGGTTTGAAAGTGATGTTTGATTGCTTATAGAAGATTTTAGAATGATAGATGGGTAGATAGATAGATGTGTAAGCGGATAAATAGATGTGTTAGCCAGTGTCGTTTAAATAAGTACTAAAATGTGCTGTCAGATAAATATCCAGATAGATGCTTTGGCATTGCAAATGACGTGCAAACTAATAGCGAAAGTCACGCGAAAATAATTCCATTCAAATATGGAAAACATTTGTGAGCGTGTCGGCATATTTATTTAGCATATTAAGTGCAACTTTCAAAAGGACGGCAAAAGCTTATACATTATATATGTAGAGCACATACAAATACATACTCGAAATACATATGTAGTTATGTACCTATTTGCGTTTGTCGCATTTTGTTTTATTTGAGAGCAATGCCAGGAGCGACGCCATATTAAGTGAATTTATATGTGTATGTACAGCACATATATATTCACTAATAATACACGGGATTAAAGCGAGGCTCCACAAACGACTTGGGTGTGCTATATCTTAAATGATTATCGTTCGGGTAAATGCCCAAATGGAATTTTGTATTAGTTTATGCAAATTTTTTTTGGGGGCGGGCCAGCTGCGTTTGTATGTTAGCCTGCGGCCAGTTTAGATTTTAAACTCAATTTGAAGTACTCAAAGTATACATTCAACTTGATGTGGAGGCCAGAAGTTTAAGTGACACACTGGAAGATATCCTGTGCCCCGATCTAAACGAATCCCAATAGCCATTCACACAGAACCGCATCATCTAGAGGAACGCAGAGTAGATGTTAGATCTTTCTCTATAACATATTATTACTAACATATATACATATGTATGTAGATATGCATTCATATTTTTTTTATTAATGTATTAATGAAAGCTTCAAAACAATACATACTTAAACCAACTTTCTCTGTAATCTCTCAGACGGACATGCGTTTATAGACTCAACTCCTCGTTCTGTTCAAGAACAGTTGAGATAGTCGCCAATTTCAATGTATAAATAGAAATGTCATCAGTTTTTCTATACATGTCTCGTCTCTTTGGTTGTTCCTCACTCACCACTGTTTCCCTTTCAAACGCATAATAAACGAAAAATAAAAATGATATGCGTCGTCATCATGCGAAAGATTACACAATCTTAAATAAAATAAAGTACTTTTAAATTTTCTCGGAGTTGCTTACTCCCATATATACAGCTGTTTTACCCTACAGATTACTGTAAAACATAATTTGCCTAAAATGAAAATGAAACGGCTTTCGATACAGTTTTCCTCGTTTCGACTGAAATAGTTGCGTTTTTTGGTTTCGTTTCAATGGAAAAAGTTGAAAGAAAAAAGCCAAAAATTCACAGAACTTCCTCACTTTGAACTTTCCAACCACATGCATAGCATATGTATAAAAACATACACACATATATATATATATATATATATATATATATATATATATATATATATATATATATATATATATATATTATTATTATTATACATTGTTTTATGTGTCAATAAAACAAACAATTTTAAGCATTTGGCTTGGAGATGAACTCTTTTTGTATTTGTACGAAAAAAAACATTTGAAATAGAATTTATTAACTAGGTGGCAAAAATCGAAAATATAAAGTTAGGCAGCGCAGAAGTAAATCACTCTCAACTGTCAAACTAAATACAATATAATTTTAAATTACTTGTAAATATAATCGTACAACACTTGTTTAAGCACAGCCAACCCTTTTTTTTAGTTTTTTCTTTGCCTTTTTTTTTTTTGCTAACCGTCTTAGAAATTTCAATTTTAATTTATCTTCGGCTTTGTGCGAAGTTGTGGCGTTATTGTTGTTGCTGTTTTTGTTTGGCACCACCAGCGTTTGGACCACTTGACGTATACTTGATATTTCATTATGTGCCCCTTTTTTGTAGCGTGCCTTTTTTTTTACCGCACACACACACAAAGTGGGTGAGTGGGTGGGTGTACGGGACAACTGTGCAAATCCAGCAGTTTATTGTCAATTTCAATAGTCGAGACAATGCTCGCTGGCAAAAGTGTCGTCTTTTGGGTGTATTGACTTTAACCGAGTTCTAATATAATAAAAATGCAAATTGCGCACCGCCAGCAGCGGCGAACTGTCGCGTTTTTTTTTTTGTCTCTTTTTTTACCTCCCATCGCCATCGCTCTCGTCTCTCTCTCTCTCTCTCTCTCTCTCTCTCTCTCTCTCTATCCGTCTCCCACTCTCGCTATCTTCAGCGTGTTTCTGTTTTTATTTTTTGTTTAACGAAGTGAACTTAACTTTTTGTTGGCGCTTTAGGTTTTTACTATGTATTTAGGTTATGCCAGGACATACAGAGTTTGTTGGCCATTTTAAAGCCAATGTTTGCCATGTTGGCCAGGGCCAACAAAAATATATAGCTTACCAGCTGGGAAACTGGCCAGATGGGCCGAATTCAACAACTGGTAGGTGCCACGCACGTTTTTGCCTTTTTTTTTTTTTTCTTCTTCATTTTTGTGATGCTGCTCTTTGTGTTTGTTCATTTGGAAGAATTGGGCTCGAGTTTAGTTCAGTTCTGTTCAGTTTAGTTTAACTCACATTCTTGTTCTCGTTCGGTCCCCCGTAAAAAATTACAGTCAGCAGTTTCCTTTTCCCTTTTGCCTTTACATACATCTATACATATATATATATATATATATATGTATGTATGTATGTATTTCTATGTGCCCTTCTATTGACTATTATTTATTTTCACTTCATTTTTTTTCTTCATTTTTTTCATTACCGCCGCAATTTAGACGTCTATGTGCGTTTCGATGCCGATAAGAAATAATATCCAAACACATAATAGACTCCGCACAATGTTCAATCACTTTGGGTATGCTTTAGATTGGTTTTACATGGTATGTTTGGGCATTCCTATCCTACTTGCTGTTAGCTTCTATTGAAGTCTTATTCACGTTTTAAATAAAAATTGCTCAAAAATTCTGTCCATGCAACAATTTTTTTAATCTCGATTTAGAAGTCTGGCGCGAAAGATAATTATTGATGCTCATAAAAAATAGTTTGGTATTCGATATATTGTACAAAGTTATTTATTGGTCCAATGATGCAGAAGTTTTCCGAGCAACGTTCCATTTTTATTGGATATTTCTCAGGTCTGTCATTGTTTAAGGCATTGAATTTTTTATTATATTGGATCTGCATAGCGTCTAAAACGCTATGTTGGTGTTGTTGTTATATCAACCGGATAATATGTTCATCTTTCTCTTTAATATGTGCACAGATTTTGTTACATATTTTGATTTCAGCCTCTCCCCCAACTGATTCCAGATTTATATTTTGTTATTACCAGTATTGTTGCTCTAGTTCTTAATCCAAGTTGAGCGGGAATTGCCTGCTAGTGTTGTTAAAATGGCCCTGATTGTTGTTGATGTCATTGGAGTTGTTGTCAATATCAGTATTATTGTTAAAATTGTTGTTATTTTGCGACTGCGGTAAGTTGTTACGATTGACAGCCATCTCACGTGTCAACGCACAAAGGGGCATCCGCCTTTGGTGGGCTATGTCCCATGCCAAATGCCGATTACTGACGAAATGGGACAATGCTGGATGCGGTGAATGTGTATAGTCTGCGAGTGGTGTCGATGATAGTGGTAGCAGTGGTCCTTGCGGTGCTGTTTGTGCCATCTCCTGTTGCTGCTGCTGTTGTTGGTGCTGCTGTTGTTGTTGCTGCTGCTGTTGTTGCTGCTGCTGTTGCTGTTGCTGCAGCTGCTGTTGTTGTTGCTGCTGTGTCTGTTGATGCGGCATAGTATTGCGATGGCATTGCTGTATCCATTGCTGGCCACGATGCGACCATAATTGCTGTGATTGTGTGTAAGCTGTAACTGATGCTTGTGCTGCTTGTGGCGCTTGTGGTGCTTGTGGTGCTGATGCAGCTGATTCAATTCCCAGCAATGGCATTGGATGATTTCGTATTGGGGGTGGAAGCTGATGCTTCAGTAGCAAGTACAGCTGGCGCAACTGCATCAGCGACACCTCGAACTGCTGACGATTGGGCAATGCCGGCAGCATCTGTTCGACGTACTGCAGCAGTTTGCGAGACATGTGCTTAGCCGTCATCAACTGCATGGTGAGCTTGTGATTGTCTATGGCTGGCGTCTGTGCAGGCGTCTGTGCCGGCGTCTTCTGTTTGTCATTCGTCTGTTCGTCGTGGGCAAGTCGCCACACCACCGAAAATTGCTGTTGACGCTCCGCCTCGAATTGGAGCACACGCTTCCAGTGCAGCCAGGCATTGACTTCGGGACTTATTGCGTTCACTTGTTGCTGCCGCTGGGGATGCTTTTAGACAAAGAGTGTCCAGTTTGAGCCATGGTCAACGCACTTACCATTTGTGGCTTGTTTGGACTGTTCATGGCAGCCAGCCGTTCGGCTCTCTCCGAGCCAATTGGCGCCAGTTTATAATTTTGATCCATACTTTACTCAATTGTAATTTCACAAAAATGTTCACTTCCATTCACAACATTAATTTTAATCTAAGACCTACTCTATTGTGTACTTTGCTCACAGCATCAATAATGAGTGAATGAATTCTCCTTGAAATCTCGAAACAGTTTCCGATTTTACTCTAAGTGTTTTTTACAGTAACAAAAAGTTTCTGTTTAAAATTAAATAAAACATGGGTTAAATTCTAATTACGAATTTATTAAGAAACTTTCATTTCATGAATCTAAATGCAGCAGATTTGTTTTAGTTGTTGTTCAAGTCCCATAATGCTGTGAATTGTATTTTTCAAAATTAGATGATGAATCAGAATTAAAATGCTGTTCTCTTTGACAGGTGGAATATGCCACAACCGAGTCGGTGGTAACTGTCGATTGGGAGAATGGCTTTGTGGAGGCATCGGCGGCGAACAACGATAACATTACGCAGGTAAGTGCTTGTGGATGATGCAACAATTAAGTGGCAACAACTGATCATTGCTTTCTCTCCCTGTCTCTCCCTGTTTCTCTCTCTCTCTCTCTCTCTCTCTCTCTCTCTCTCTGGTCTGTGGTAGGTTTTTAAAGAGCTGCTGGCCCAGGCAAAGATTACGTACAATCTGAGCCCGGCGCTACGGCGTCGTCGTCAGTCGCTGCCGCAGCAAATTGGCAATAATGGACCGGGCACACCGGTGCACCATCAGCATCACCACCACCATCATCAGCAGCATCAGACGCATGGACAGGGTACGGCGCATGGCTCCAGTGGCGGCTCGGCCTCAACATCGGCTGGTGCCGCTGGCGGGGGGCACGGTTCAGCCACACCAACGCCGGCACAGCTGCAGCATCTGCAGCGCATCCAGGAGCGCAGCCTGGGCTCCAAGCGCAACTCTTGCACGATTTCCTAAGCGAGGCGAAGCCGATGACGAGCATCAACCTAAACAAAAAAAACAAACCAAACAACCTATGCAACTAAACAACTGAACAACTGAACAAACGGTCTCCTACAAATGGTTTTCAATGTTTCACAAATAAAACGATTTACACTTATGTATCTATGATCGATTCTATTATAGTCGCGACTCAATTGTACCTCTCACTCATCACTTTAGTACCTATCTCGAACAAGTTTTCGCTCTCTCTCTCTTTGTCTCACAATGTCGCTCTCTCTCTCCCTATATCTGTCTCTTTCTCCCTCTCTCCCTCTCTCCCTCTCTCTCTGTCTCTCTCTCTCTCTCTCTCTCTTTGCCCATCTCAACAAGTCTAGTTTTGGAATCCAACAACATATTGTATGCATAATCTGTAGCTAAAATTCCCAAACCAAAATAAATGTTAGATATTTCTACAGCTAAATATATATATACATATATATATACCACACTTTACTATGTATGTAAAAGATCTACAGATGTGTTAACCTATATAAGAATTGAAGCGGCAATCCTAACAAACCCTGCACACAAATCTGTAAATACGTGACAATATCTGAAGTGAAGCGTTTTCATCGAACGCCAAACTTAAAAACTTGACCAAAACAAGAAGAAACTTAGAAAACTTTATTACACTTTATGATTACCTAAAGTATATCGTACTCTTGCAATATTCAAATCGCGATATACGCATACAACAGTTACTATTCCATTCTATATAAAAATACTTTACTCAAAAAGAAAAACTGCAAATACAACGCCCAATCGAAGGCAGCTGGTGGATCGCTTCTGTGTCTAATTACAAACATGTTTTAGCTGTTTTTTTTTTTTGTACTTTACCGTAATATACACACTTAAGCGGATTATGTTTGTATGTTTAGAAATATCTAATATCTAATATCTAAAAACAAAGAAAAGAATTAATAAACTGGTTTCAGTCCCGGCTGACAGGTGAAGGACTACGCTAGTTTTGAGCTTTCCCCCGACAGCTTTTGAAAGCTGAACAAGAGAAATCGACTAGGAAATACCCTGTACGAAGCTCTAAGTTACAGTCTTAACCATGAAACCTTTGCACACCTTGAGGAACTCATTTTCTCATAATTAATATGAAATAAGAAAAAAACACCACATTTCCTTCAACTCGTCAGATAATCCACCTGAACAGGTCATATTCATAATACATATATCTTATTCCCATATTCTCAAAATAAAGTCTTGGCATTTCTTCTCATTTAAGAAGTGGATCAATATATAGTTCTTAGATTGCACTATGCAACAAATTAGACAACAAAAAAATCAGAAAAAAAACTTGTATTCCGGACATTTGACAGATTCTGAATCCAAATAGTGAACTTATGCCACACCCCTTAAATAAACCGATAAACGTGCAGAGCCAAAATATAGTTCACAGTTTTTGAAAATGTAAATGCCGTTTTATGGGATACGAGGGTTGGCTGCGAAGTCATCGGCATAGGTCTGACGAAATATGTAAACATCTTTAAAATCATCAAACACAGTTGCAAGATATTATTCTAGAGCAATGCTATTTCAAAATATCGGAAAAAAAAAAACGTGTCAAAAATGAAACTGCGAAAAAATGTTCAAGTTCGGAATACACTTTACTGTTGCATAGTTTTACAGAGTATATACATTTTTTTGTGTTGAAAATCTGAAAATAGTCTTGATTGTGTATGGTCTGTTGAAAATTGAAGCAAATGCGTAGTGACTAAAATTGGTTAGGTAATTTTTTATATACTTTTTTTTTTACATATTATTCAATGTTAGTACGTATCGTATTGTAGTTGGTTAGGTATGTATGTATGTAGGCGTACTAGGCAAGCATAATAAGAAGAAAATTTTTGTAACGAAGAAAATGAAGACGATGAATAAAAAGATGATGAAGAAGAAGTTTAAGATTGAATATGCAATGAAAACACCAAACAAAATGAAATTAAGAACAACCAAAGTAACAAAAAGCAACTAAACAAGAATGGAAACTGAATGTCGTACTTATATACACTGGTACAATAAACGACTATTATTATATTATGATGATATATGTATTGTATGCAATGGTCTGAGCCAGAGCATGTCAAAGTTATCAAAACTATATATATAAATATATATATATATATATATGTACTTAGTAAATATACAAGTTCTATTTGGTGTGTCTGTGTTAAATACTTATAATATACTTACATTTACTAATAAATCTAACGAGCATCATATAAAGAACGTTCAATGGGCATAATTATCATGTGCGCTGTAGCTCTCGTATCAAATCTAATCAATTTATTTTTAAATTGTTCGAAATAAACAACATTTTCAATTGCTCTTTAAAGAGACAAACACAAAATACAAAAAAAACTCACACAATATTCAATAGTATTAGACCAAAAAAAAAAAAAGAATGATTGAATGGCTATAACTAATCCTTATATGTATACTATATTGAAACTGAGGAATAAAATAAATATCTGAAAGATAATTGAAATCAATACATTAATATCATTGCAAATATATGTTGTCAAAAGACAAGCAAGGCTTAAGTGTTTATTATTTGAGAACAAAATGTTATATTTATTGAGATGCATATAAAAATATTGAAGCCCAAGTAAAACCTTTATTAATAAGTATTAATATCGATATGATAAACGAAAAAAAAAACGTGAATTTATGTAATTACTGAAACCAGCTCGTAAAATACTAATCTAAAGTTATAGATACAGTTCATGTGAAATTTTTTGTGTGTATTTACAAAATCAACAATGCATGTCAGATCAGACTTCTCTAAGTCGTATTTTTTGCGGGGACACCCCGATGGAAATTCAATAGCGTTAAAAGACAAAATTCTGTACAACTTCATTTGCATAACTTGAATTTCTATACTCATCGAACACAAATTTATATTCCATATGCATTATTATTTAAATGGAATTTATGCATTTCTTATTTTAATATTTATAAAATTTATTGCATTTCGTTTTAAAACTCAAGTTTTTCGGAGATATTTGAAAGTGCATTTATTTTTTTTTTTTTAAATTTTGCTCCTATTCAATGTGTTTATAAGTCAAATTTGGTTGAGGCAGATATTTGATAGAGCTAGAGAAGTTTCACTGAACTTACATACATTATATAAGTACATATATGAATCAATTTAAAACGAAAGATAAATACACAAAAAAAAAACAACCTAACGAAGCCAATGTTCTGTGTATTCAATGTAATTAGTAACGTGCGACTTAATTAAATTATTAATATGATACATAAAACCGAAAATCCAGAAAAAAATACAACTTTATTTTTGTGATTCATGTAGTTATAGATGATTTCTTCTGACTAATGGCTAATTTAAATCAAAATTAGCTATAAGCTTTATCTCATTTGTTAAAATACTAAGTAGCAGCCAATACCCTATATTTTTCATTCCACCAGATCGTGGCAAGTCAGTTTAATATGTGACTGAAAAAAATGGAACGGAATTTGTTTTAAAAAAAACATTTTGGAAATATAAGGAAGTTGACATATGTTATGGCGGCAAAATAAGGGCATGTTTGAAATTCAATTTTTTCTATTGATCCTTTAGTTACTTGCAATATAGTACTATCAATCTATTGGTTCTCTAATTACATGCAACATTGTACTCGATGCTACACACATGCACTTATATATAGATAAACATATATATATTCGTGTGCATATATATCTATATGCTTGGATATACATATGAATACCGAAATTTGTAGTTTAATCTGGAGCTTAAGGTTGTGTTCGTTGTATACGCCGCTGCAATATCAAAATTACATTTTATTGATGTGAATTTAAGAAACAGGTAAAAACCAAAAATACCAAAAAAAACAAAAATATATCTTATCAGACAAGTCATGTTGGAACATACATACTAATCGTTTGGCCTATCCCTTTCTCATCTGCGGTTTCTCCATTTCCCCTTAGATCCAAAGTTAACAATTTTTATATATGTATGTATGTGTGTGCGAGTAGTTACCATATGATGTGGCTGAGCCCAGTAAAAATTAAAAATAATAAAGAAGAATGCAGATGGACAAATATCTTAAATAATTATATATTACAAATATATATGTATACATACATATACATAAATAAATAACTACGGCAAATGCATACACAAATATATATTAATAAATATATGTATATTTATAAATGTAATACATAAAAGGAAAAAATCATGCAAAAAAATTAATAAATGAAAAGAAAAATTGGAGAGTTTTATGCTTGTGTAGATTGTAATAACAAATTAAATGGGTTTTTCAATTATTCAAATTCATACAAATTGTTAATCTACTGTTATTGAGTCCGCCATGTTTGCGCCAGCGCGTGACTGAAAGCTGAATGCCACAAGTATCGAATGAAACGTCGCTTGACACAGGCTAATTGATATTATTGTGCGACTACATTCAAATTCTTTTGTTCTGCGGCTTAAAGTACATAGATATATCTATATATGTGGATAAATACAAATTGCCGACGTGTCACCATTTAAGCGTATTTTATAAGCTAACTCCCATGATGATAAAGTAAAATACTCCCTACAGTTAATTTGATTAATGGTGAGAGGATAACAAAGTGCCTGCGGACGAGCTTTGCGCTTGCTTTGAGATGCTGTATCAGCTGTTAAATTAATGCTATTGAATCCAATTACAGTCCAACGTCTATAACGAGAACCCCAATATGCTGACACAAGCAAATAGCACATAAATATGCATATAGACTTCAATTTATGAATATATTTTTAACAATTCCAACGATTAGGGGAGACACTTATTAACTTGAAATTGTTAATAAAAAGCCAAAACTCAATCAATAATGGTTTCCGGAAAATATACTTGTCAAGCAAAACTAAAAGCGATACCCACATTTTTAAGAATTTCAGTTGAAATTTTGTTTTGCAGATAATGTCGTATAGAATTTGATCTATGTACATGTACGTCAATTGAACTTTGTTCACGCTAATGAAGTTTGACTGTATTCGCTTCAGATTAATCGTTAAACGCAGTTCCTGCACAGCTGACTTGCACGTGCCTAAAGCTGAATGCCATACAAACTGGGCATCTGATGAAAGCTGCCTGTTACAAAACTCCGCTATATTTCATAGTTTACTTCATGTTGAGCTCAAACTGAGTTGTTATGCGAGATATGTATGAAAATCTACTTTGTATGCAACACAATCAACAACTATCTTGCTTCGACTGCTAACCAAAAAGAGGTGTGGCAAGCCAAAAGAAAATCAATAGTGTCACCGTAACAGTAAAGGGGTTATGCTGGGATATGCATATATGGATCTGTGTGAATGTGTGTGTGTGTGTGTGTGTGTGTGTGTGTGTGTATTTGAGTAGCAGCGACCATAACAAACATCTGCACAAGGCCAAACAAATAAGCGTAAAGTGTGCGATTGGACCTAACTCAAGGTTACAGCAGATGACGCATGGGCATAGGCGAAATTGCAATGTCCTCCAATTGTAGCAGTGTTGCCAAATACGTGAAAATGCTTATTGCATAAAATTCAACGGTTGCTAACAATATTAATAGATAGTTATTATTTTGGGTGTTAGGTGCATACAGTTTGCACCTTTTTAAAATTAGTTTATTTATATCCTGTTGAATTTTCATTGCTTTTATGATATATGGTAAATCAATCCACAATCAATCTGGCCGTTTGGCAATAGACTCTTGTATTTTTTCAAACTTTTTTTACGGTCTATTATTCCAAAACTAAAAATGTATAGAAAAGTGTCTAATGAAATATGTAACTTGTAGAAGAAGGCAAGTCCAACCCCAAAAAGTATATAAATTCTAGATCATGATCGACAATAGACACAATTTACCCATGTCCGTCTATCTGCTTGTGTGATCAACTTTTTTTAGGGAGTTCAAATTTAGAATAAATGTTCTCGTGTACCAAGCTTGAACACGACTATAATAATATTTCGCAACGATGTTTTGGTTCTCTTCGGAACACATAATATCAGATTCGGTGTTTGTGTTGTAAGTATATTAATTAATTTCAATCGGTAGACTGTACTAATATATATATATGCTATATGATTATACCCTTCCATCTTTCTTGCTTTCCCCCTCCTTTTAAAGCCATTTCATATGTCCCAGGGGTAATACATGTGACCCATAAATATAGACATATAAGTACATACATAATCTAACCATATTGTTAATTATAACATTAAAATTTTCATGGTTTCTGTTTGTCAAAGCATGATAAGACTTATGCTACATACTAAATACACAAATGTTATTTGCTATATGTATATATATATATATATATATATATATATGTGGTATATTATGCGAGTCTTGCAAATGAATACGCCGTAGCTTTTAGTGAGTACAGCCAGCAAGTCAGGCAGGACTACGCTTTTCAAAATAGACGCAGGCGCAGATCGGCTCACGTTGCGTATGAGCCATATAAGTAGTGTGTGTGTGTGTGTGTGTGTGTGTATGTGTGTGTGTAGTAGTAGTAGTAGTAGTAGTAGTAGCGATAGTACTCACGTTTAAGCATTCGCGCTACAACTGGTTAACACACACATAGAGCAATGCGGTGTTTCGGTTATTGGGTCGCTGGGTCGCTCGACTGCCCGACTAACATATGAGTCACGTGTGTGTGTGTCGTCGTGGGGCCATGGCCATTTGTCAGGAACCGAATTCGAAACCGATATCCCAAACTTGTAAGCAGATTCACGGCGCCCGGCTGCCTGACCGTCATTCTAAACTCTGACCAGCAAGCGGATCGCTGCTCGACGCTCATCGCTCATCGTTCGTCGCTCGTCGCTCGTCGCTCGTCGCTCGTAGTTCTGTTATTGTTTGTTTTTGTTTTTATTCGAATTGAATAAAAAGTGATACACCATAAAGGGCGCTGCCCGCCACGCCTACTTAAAGCAATGCAACCCATAAATGGTGCGTCATATCGAAATACGCAATGCAAATCTAACCGGCCGGTTTTGACAGGTGTATATTGTGATAGTGTTTGTTGTTCTTGTTTCTCTGATTACGTCCACAAGCAGTGTCTGCCATATAGCCGCATGCCGCATGCCGCATGCCGCATGCCACATGCCACATGCCACATGGGCATCATTCGGGACTGAAACGTACATCTCTTGACGGCTTTTGGAGCATAGCTGTCCTTCTGGCATTCGGTAACCAGTCTGCCACAACCAACCCCCATCCACTACGTAATCCCCCACTGAGTTACCCCCCACTGGGGGTAACTTAGAGTGCTTGTGCCTGACTTGACAGGTGACCATGTCTGCACAACCAGGTAAATAGGTAAATAGACAACAGACTTCGTTCTACTTATCAATTTATTATTTATAGACACTTCATATATATTATTGATATACATATTCTTTTGCGATTTCTGTGTGGCATATCGAATTTGTTATTAGTTGGATTTAATAATATATTGAATGTATAATAATTGTTTAGTTGGTCCAAAATAAATAAAACAAAAATGCAATAAATTATAAAATAGAAATGTGCATAAGTTAAATATGCATTAGTTGGAAAGTATAGAAGAGAGACTGAAACCGTGAAGATAAAAGCTTGCAATATATATATATATATATGTATATATATAAATATATTACATATATATATATATATATAAATATATATATATATATATAGGAACGATCGGGTTTCTTTAATAAGATATCCGAGCTTGTTAATTACTTACTTACGTTCCTCACATATCCAAATGTTAAATGTGTTTCAATCGCTGTTTTTTTTTTGGTTTTTTGATAACACACACGTTCTCACTGCATCGCTAAATATATTTATTTTAAATAATATTATTATTATTATTTATGCCAAATGCGTAAGTCGAGATTAGTTTCCGTTAAAAGATAAATTGTAGAATTAAATAAAACATTGAAAAAATATGTTTTGATTTGTAGATATTTTGGAATATAAATCGTTGTCTTTGAATTGTTTTAATCGTTACTAATATATGAAAATAATAATAATACTAATAATATATATATTTACAAGGGCCTAGGGCATATACAGAGGGAGGCAAACATCTCAACTTTACAAAGACGCAAAGTACTTTATAATTATTCCTTATCCATGACATTTCCGAAGCGATCTTCAGCGTTAACATGCATCTACATATAAATAATAAAAAATAATACAATCTAAGAAAAAAAAACATATATTAAAATGTGTGTTAAAATGTATGTGTGTTTGTATGTATGTATGTATGTATGTACCAACATAAGCATGTGTATTTTGTGGGCGAGTTTATGGCTATTGCTTGTGCTAAATATATGCATTATAGGGGACCATCTTGTGGAACCCTCATGGGCCGCCGACATGCAAGTAAGCAATATGAAATACATATTTTATAACGGTCGCACACACACACACACACACACACATAATGTCGATAAACATGATGGAAGCACGCCAAGGAAGCTGTGACGTCTGTGACGCCAGGCACTGATAACAGTAACAGTGACCAGAGAGATGCAAAGATGCTAGCTGCTAACAATGCCTACATCTACACAACATCCACACACACATACATGCAAATGTACTTGAAATCGAAAGGGCAAAATGATAAATGCAACGGAAATCGCAAATTAAACAGCCAGAACTATAACCAGAACCGTTAACCTATGATTAATTCATCCATCTATATGTATGTATATACATATGTATGTGGCTGTTGTCATTAACTGCGGCATAAATATCTTTAGTGCAAATTTACAATCAGCAGCAATAATTTCCCACACACACACACACACACACATCCATGCAAACCTAAAAGAAACTGTCTTGGCAGTGAAATGTTAACTAAACAAAAGGTACACTGTTAACTTAACAGCTATTGCATTTAAGGCAAAAGATTCGCTTGCGAAAAATAAAAATGTTTGATTTGATTTTTATTTTAAATTCTCATAGTCGTTTAATTTCAGAAAGAATTTTTTTTAGAAATCCAAGAGCCAAATCGTAGTTTATCTTAAGCTAATAAGTTATGCCACATCAACTGCCTAATATCCCACAATAGATTGGTGCCGGGCTGGCAACCTTGCTGTGTGTGGGTGACTCCTAAGCGATAAGCAATATATATGTAAATATATATTTAAATGCTCATATTCATATATACATATATATAAAGGCATGTTTATGTACACTTTTTTCTGCGGGCTGTGGTCCAGCGACACGCTGGGATTCCGTAGAAACCCTCGGCTGTGTCGGTTGTCGTTGCGCTTTGCGTTTTATCAGCCTGTATCCTAATCGTTATATAAAAATATATGAAATATGCCACATAACGGGGCAAGTCGCAGCTTGCCTGCGCCGATTTATAAGGCCGCCGTCTGCCTCAGCTGGCATCAGTTAGCATCGGATTGTCGCCACAGTCACTGGCCGGGGGAAAGCAACAACTTTAAATTTTGCATCATTTTTTTTTTTATTCTTGATATAGTGTGATTTTTTTTTAATTCTGATTATCAGAGCGCACTGCATGTGAGTCCCTCATTTGGCAGGTTTAGCTGGTTTTCAATTTGATATTGCTAGCTGCCTTGTGAAGGGCTTACGTGTGATTGTAAATCAACTGAGAAAAAAGTAAATAACTATACAAATCACTGGATGGATATCTGGAGTGCATAAGAATATCGTGGAAAGCATTATTTTTTTGTATTGGTTTTTTTTTTTGTGAAGCGAAACTTTTGTAATTGCGCGCCAAGCGCATTGTTAGTTGTAACGCTGTTATGTAACAGAGAATTGCTCCTTGTTTCAGCAGAATTGCTCCACATTTAACAGAATTGCTCCGCAATGCTCAGAACTATCTGACATTTTATAACAGAATCATCGATAATTTCGGCAGTGTGGCATCGATAGTTGTGCAGCACTGGCTCCTACAGCTAGAACTAACAAAAAAAAAAGTAATATAAAAAAAAAATCAAAAGAATACGAAAAAACGAAGCAACAGTAGTGCGCAAATGTAAAATGCGGCTGTGATAATAAAACTGGACGACGCAGCGGCAGCTGCCCATAAGCAAAATCAGCAACAACGTTGGCGGCGGCGTCGACAACGCGACTCCCAACGCGCGTGTGTGTATTATTTTGTTGTCAGTTGCCAATCTCTGAATGTGTGTGAGTGGGAGTGAATGTGTGTGTGTTTAGAAATATAATACATATGTACGTATGTAAATTTGTGCGTTATCAATAAAAAAAAACTCAGCGTTGGATGTTGCAGAACAGCAGCGAATTAAGAACATTTACCCTATTTACACATTTACACGCAGGTGCGTATCAGTTTTGCACATTTCCAATATTTGTTTGTGTGTGTGTGCGCGACGCAGACGTGAAGAATTTTCGATTTTCCATTGCAATTTCGCACTGGGCCTGCTCCGCGCCAGCCAAATGCATACATACACGCAACACTGTAATTGTATGTGTATGCATGTATATGTGTATGTGTGTGTGTGTGCACGCGCAGGGCATCAAGAAAAGTTTTTGAAAACAGACAGCCGCAGTAAGCAAAAAGTTGTTCACGCAAAATCCAATTGATGCAAAATGCCACAATAATTTTGCATGCGCTTCAAGTTAATTTCTACATTTTTTTTTTCATTTGTACATCATCAAATTTTACTGGGGCCAAAATGGCGTCTATATATAAATGCATACATGTGTGTGTGTGTGTGTATGTGCATACATTCTTGTTAGATAATCCGTTAGAGCCTTTGCGTTGCCTAACGGTACATGCGTATGTATGCATACACAGATTTGTATATGTAAATGTACACAAATACATGCATACAGACATACATATGTGTTTGTATGTGGCTACTGTTGTTGCTGCCTGTTGTTGGGTACCATTGGCAGCGGCGCTTTAGCCATCAAAATCAACATGAACATCATCTACTGCGAGTGTCCGCAATTCAAACATGCGCCGTTCCCTGCGCAACGTTTTTTTCTTTTTCTTTTTGTCTATTTCTGTTACGTTCTAATATAAATTCGTGAAAATGCACATTAAAAGTGGGAGGGTGGGCTAAAGGGTAAGCAAAAACATGGCGTATGCGTAATGTCTGCCAATCTTTTTTCTGTTTTCATCTGCTGTTCTTATTTTTTTTTTGTTTTTATTTTCTCTTCTTTTCTATTCCAATTCCAAGAACGAATTCCAATTCGAATTTTTTCTGTGCTGGGCCTGCAAGTGCGCATATATGTATATGTAGGTGTGTGTATGCGTGTGCATGGGGGTTGCTGAGCACAGCCCACCCTTGAATTAAGGGCAGCAGATACACACAGCAGCCGTGAGAACAGAGCAGAAAAATCCATGCCGTACACTCTGAACGGGACACCACTGTTTTCAGCTGTGTACAAATTTGTTTATTTGTCTGATAGGGGTGTGGAGGGGGGTGGTGCGGTATATTCTTAGCAGAACAAGTCAGAGCAAGTACAGTTCCAATTGGAAGTGTGTTGATGTGTGTGTTTCTATTATTATGCGGTTTTTTTTTTTTTTGTGTTTACGTTCTCTGTTGTAGAACAAGCAAGAAGAAAAAAAATTAAACAGGGCATGCGTTGGCCATTTCATATTCTCGTTGCTTGTTGGGTTTTTTTTAGGTGTTGGTGTTTGCGCCGTCGCCGTTGCCACTGCCACTGCCACGACCGCCGCATGCGTAGCTTTTTTTCCGTTCGTTCTTTACTTGTTTTTTCGTTGTCATTTTTCATTTTTGTCATCTACGTTATCGCCTATTGTAGACGTTGCGTCAAGTACATACATATATGCGTCTGTGTGTGCAAACTACGAGGGAGAGAGCGGAAAAGAGAGAGCGAGAGGCAGAAACTCGCTTGTGAGAGCACATGAAAAACAATAGCTATCGATTATTTATAATGTGTAGCGTACATAAGCACGTACATATGAAAATGTATATGTGTATGTATCTGTGTATATGTGTCTATGTATTTAAGCATTTTTGTTGGCGATGAGCGCGCTGACGCAGTGGGAGATATGCATACACACACAGGCACTCACGCATACATATGAATGCGTATGTACGTATTTAGAATAATAGGCGGCGAGCGCATGCACTTACACACACGCACACACACGTCACACTCAAGCAAAAAAGCAGCGCAACTCACTGGAAATCAGCAACAGAAACAAATACTTTTTTTTCTGTATAAATAATGAAAATAAAATTCATTCTAATTCTCATACACTTCATGTATGTATTTCGATATATATTTATATTGGGCGGGTGGCTATTCATTTGAAAATGCCAAAAGTGTGACCATAGCGCAGGCGCCAGGTGTGACCCTTCTATTAACGGTTGTGTTGTTTTTTTTTCTTTGTGTTTTGGTTTTCTGCTTCAAATTATAAGAAAGAAGAAAATATTACACACACACAAACAAATAAATATTTATAATTATGTGTGTATGCCACACGTATCGATATCTTGGCGCTGGCGCATAGTCCGGTTGCCTTCACGCAGTGCTAGTCACACACACACACACACACACATACACATTCGTGTGTGTGTAGCTTTAACGTTTTTCAAACGTTATAGCATGCTTATGAGCGCACCTAACCAAACTTTGCGCACACGCGCCCACCTACGTATGTATATTCTGTGTGTATATACGTGCTTACATATCGGTAAAAAAAAAGAAAAAAGAAGAATAATGTAAAGCCATGTGAACGTTGCGCACGCACCAACCAACAACAGTAAAATCAAACGAACATACAGTGGCGGCTCTAAAAATATGTGCAGCTATAATAATTGAGAACATTTTATTAAAATATATGCATAGCATAAACACGGGAAACTTTAAATAAATTAAATTCAATTTTCATTTTGCCTAAGTATGTTTTTTTTTCTTAGTGAATTTATAAATAATATGTTATTTGTTTACGTAACAATAAAATTACTGATATTCAAATACTTTTTACAAAAAGTAGCAATAGGCGCTGTGAGTGGCAAATTGAATATAATTATTTTAATAAATGATTTTGTATTGAGTAAAAGCGGTAAAGGTATTATTATTATTTTGTTGTTGATTGAGCAATCTATGGACTGACTATTTTTCTATTTGTGGCACACTTTCAATGCCCAGCAGTGTTAAAGAAGCGTGTGGCAAACTGTCTGCTGCCTGCTGCCTGGCCACGCGCAAGTGAAACGAGCTTACAACATCAACAACCCCTGGTAGGGGTGCTTCTAAGGTTGGTGGTGGTGATTCTGCTGGCGCTGATGGTGCTGTTGCTGATGGTGGTGGTGGGTGGTGCGAGCAGTGCATGCGTAACCATATGGCAAAGGAAAGGTACCGCTACAATATCCACAATATTGCCCAGGCGCAATGCGTTTGCGTGCACTAGAATTAATATTGCTGTTGTTGTTGTTGTTGCTTTAGCTGCTGCTGCTGCTGCTGCTGACTGTGCTTGGGGGATGTTTCTGATTCGCTTTTGGGGGTAGCTGCGCAGCCCTTTTTGCTAACTTCTCAAAGCACACATACACATAGACATGCACACATATAGTTGTCTCTGTTTAATTGTGAGCCAGTGTGGGTGGCTGGGCACGCATGCAAGTGACAGCTTGCTCTGCAGAGCTTTTCAATGCGCACCCCAACAACAACAACAATAAGAAGAAGAAGAAGAAGAATAATAATAATACGCAAAGGCAAAACAGAACACAACAGAACTGAGCAGAACGTAACACATACACACACACACACACACACAAACACAGACACAGTCTTGCATTTGGCAGCAGCGCTCACAGCAGCAAAAGTATGACCATCTCAGTCGCACTTGCTCTCTCTCTCCCTGGCTGTGCTCTGCTGTGCTGTGCTGTGCTGTGCTGGCTGTCGACTCACACGCGTCGCGCAAAGCGACAATGTCGACGCATGGGCGCAGTATTGATTTTTAACTGCGTCGACGCCGCCGTTTGCGTCGACGCTGCCGCCGTCACCGAAAATTAAAATGAAAATGCATGCACACGGCGGCGTCGTCAATCCGTGGGGTGGTTTGGCGCAGTGTGGTCGCTCATCGCTCATAGCTCGAATCGCTCATCGCTCGAATCGCTCGTATCGCTTTTGCTCTGTTCTGCTCTGCTCTGCTCTGCTCTTCTTTTTGCTGTTTCTGCTTTTACATACATTGTATTGTTGTTATTATTGTCAGTGTGTTGTCGTCGTCGCCGTCAACTGAGCAATCGCAAATAGAACTTCAGCCGGGCAGGCGGAAAAGACAACGCAGAGCACGAGTAACGGCAAAATTGACAGCAGCACCAGCAGCGGCAGCAGCAGCAGCAGCAGCAGCCGCAGTCCAACTGCAAACAACAACAATAAACTTGAACTGCAATCATATTCTTTTAACACGTTGTCCGGTGCGTTTACCAATTCTTCCCCAAATCGGTTTCGTTTTCGAATTCAATTTCAATTTCGCTTTCAATTATATGACAATCGATTACAAACACAAATCAGCAACAATTAAAAAAAAAAGAAGAAAATCCGATAAAGTTAACAAAATAAAAAACTGTGTTCCTATTTTTTTTTTATTGCATTTTTTTCTTCTTCTGTATTGTGAAGTGTGTTAAAAACGAAAATCAGCAAAAGGCAAGCATTAAGTATTTGATATATTATATATACATATATATATATATATATATATATGTATATATACATATATTGTTATTTGCAAAAAGTGCAAGCTGTGTTAAAAGTATAAGCCATATTCAATGCGCACGTGCAGCGGTCGCCGAAAATATTGAATTAATGTTGGCCGAGAGGGGAATGGAGAATTGCAATTGGAATTGGAATTGGAATGGGGTGCATTTAACTGTATAGCGAAGTGTGTGTGAGAAATCGGTGAATCGGTTGGGAACTGAAATAGAACCATGCTGAGTATGCGCATTGTGGCAGCTTACATAAATTGATTCTTATTCACAGCTTTTGAGTGCATTCTATTATTGCATCTCTCAAATCTGGCGATACCCAGACAATTTTTTTATATTAGCTTGCCGATCGATTCTCTTTAATTTTTAATTAATGTGAAACTTTAAAAATAAAAGAATTTCCCCTGATTTTCCATTTTTTTATACACCTTTGAGTTCACTCAAAAAAAGAAAAACTAAAATCCACCGAAACCAAAAACTAGACTTTTGTTTGCTTTTGAAAGTTATTTTCAACTATACGAAAAAATAGAAATGAACTTGAAATTACTAAAGTTTTTTGTCACACACACATTTAAAAGCACCCCGAAAATTATACATAATTTTTCTGAATTTTAGAAAATTGTACCCTGGATTTAAGAGAAGAAAACCCCTTTAGTGAAACACAATAATTCGTTTTACAAATATACTTTCTGAATAATAATAATCCCTATAAATGTATATATATTTTTTATTTTGTTACTCAAGTCAGTAAGCAGATCGGAGCACTTTATCATATAGTTGCCATAGGTAAAAATCCATGGCACCATTTCTGATATAATCTAAGGCAGTCGTGAAACAGGAAACACATATTAAACAAATCAAATTTGTTTAAAATAAGCATAAAAATACTTCAAACTCTGGACTATAATATTTCCAAGTCGGCCGATAAACTCTCCCGTCTATAAGTGTAGTTAATTTTCTTCCGTTTTTGATTGATTATCAAATACAGAAATACACATGTTCCTTGTTTCGTTTCGTATATATTGCCCAGATCATTGACAGATTACTCGTACTTAGCAAATACTATATATATATGTATATATATATATACAATGATGTTGGCGTCGCTAATCAGTTGAGCGCTGTTCAAATTAGTTACTCTGCCACAACACACAGAAACTATGACAGTTTGTACTAATTCATTATACAGGCACACATGTACATATGTATATGTCTGACTATGTACATACATTTATATAGTATACATATATATAGATCATTGTGTTCTTGTTCCTCTTGTTGTTGTTGTTGTTGTTGTTGTTTGGCCTAAAATGTTGCGCATGCGCGCTTTTGACCTGATTCATTCATTGCTTATCAGTAAATGGTTATTTCTTTTTTTTTTTCTTTTTTTTTTTGGTTCCGTTTTTGTTTTTGTGTCGTCGCTGTCGCCATGTACTTGCACAGCACTCGTCATTAGGTTAGAAACGGGGTCATCAATTTGCATATCTTAGGAATGAATGCAGCAAAGCGAATTCCGTTGAGGTCTTCCATCGCACACACTAAAACTAAAACTAAAATCAAATTCATAGCATTTATTCTGGAGTACACTTGGAGAAATAAAATCACCCTTTGACAAATATTGATTAAAATTCTAGAAAATTGTTAAGCGCAACGCAACTTATTAATCAAAAAGTATATTCCCAAAAAGGGGAAACATTTTAGACACTTTATTCCAAATAATTCCACAAATAATTTCATTTAAAAGAACCTACTGTTTTTTTTTGGGAATTATCACTCGGAATCATTCGTTCGCAATTTGAGCGACTTCCAAATGAGCTAACTCAAACTATTATTATTATTACGATTTTCCTAGTTTCAGAAAGTATTTTTTTCCTTTCAGAAACATTATGAATTATATTTCTGAAAACTAGTAAAGAAGTCTTTCTAAATTTAAATAAATTGTATATTATATATCTAAAAACAGTACAAAGACATCCGTTGAGATTTAAATATGTTCTATACAAACATATGAAACATTGTTTATGCCCTACTTTATATCTTAGTCCATAGTTGTGGCAATTAGTTGGATATGTAGCTGGTAAAAGTGGTTGGATGAAAGACTTTCCAGTATTGCAGCAGCTAATGGGTGTTTCTTGGCATCATTTGCATCGAATGCTCTTCTAAATCGTTTCAATCGAATAACTAAAAACATCTATCACAGTTTTTGACTAACTCTCGCTCTGCTCTCGCCCGCAGATCTCTCACATTGCGCATGCGACTGAAGTCACCACGCAGCGTAGGAGCCGGGGCCACAGTGTGAGTCCGAGTCGCACAAGAGGAGCAGCAACAGCAACAGACCGTTAATAAACCGAACCCGATCGACTAACAGCAGCAGTAGCAGCAGCTGCAGGCAGGCACCAAGCTGGCCACCACAAGCTATCGACTGATTGTGGCGCAGGCTGGCAGCCAAAGAAGCGGTGGCAATGTTGTCACAACCAGCACCGGCGGCAGTGGCAATGCAACGATTAGCGCTGGCGGCGGCAGCAACAGCTCCGGCAGCGGTGGCGGCGGCATCAATGTAACGACAATAACAACGACCAGCAGTGGCTCTCAGGCACAATCGTCGGGTGGCCAGAGCAATGGCACCACCTACAAGATCGAGATGCTCGACGATGATATGCAGAGTCTGGGCACCGATGACGAGGACGATGATTTGATTAGCAGCGAGGGCAGTCTGTACGATGGTGATCTTGCCACCATTGTTAACGATGATGTTGCCCATCAGCTGGCTGCCGCTGGGCCAGTGGGTGTGGCAGCCGCAGCTGCCATTGCCAGCTCAAAGAAACGCAAGCGTCCGCATTGCTTCGAAACGAATCCATCGGTCCGCAAGCGTCAACAGAATCGTCTATTGCGCAAATTGCGTGGCATCATCTACGAGTTCACCGGCCGTGTTGGCAAACAGGCTGTGGTGCTGGTGGCGACGCCGGGCAAACCGAATACCAGCTATAAGGTGTTTGGCGCTAAGCCGCTGGAGGATGTGCTGCGCAATCTGAAGAACATTGTGATGGATGAGCTGGACAATGCGCTGGCGCAACAGGCGCCGCCGCCGCCCCAGGAGGATCCATCGCTGTTCGAGCTGCCCGGCCTGGTCATCGATGGCATACCGACGCCCGTCGAGAAGATGACACAGGCCCAGCTGCGCGCCTTCATACCGCTCATGCTGAAGTATTCGACGGGTCGGGGCAAGCCCGGCTGGGGAAGGGAGTCGACACGTCCGCCGTGGTGGCCCAAAGAGTTGCCGTGGGCAAATGTGCGCATGGACGCCCGCTCCGAGGATGACAAGCAGAAGGTGGGTGGGGTGGGTGTTCAACAGCCGCCCTAAAACATCGAATCGTGTCTTATTAATCGCCACCCTTTCTTCTTCCTTCCCACAACCACCAACCAACTGAAAAACAGATCAGCTGGACGCATGCGCTGCGCAAGATCGTGATCAATTGCTACAAATATCATGGACGCGAGGATCTGTTGCCCACATTCGCTGACGATGAGGACAAGGTGAATGCGCTGATCTCACAGTCGGGCGACGAGGACGAGGACATGGAGCAGCTATCGAATACGCCCACCATACAAACGGTGCAAACCGTCGCACCGGCAGTAACCACAACCACCAGCCAAGTAAGTACACCAATCCCCAGCGGCATTCACGCAAACCAACTCCTCCGTTAGACTATCGACTTTGCATTCATACTGGTCTCATACACGTCCCATCCATCCTGCCACACTCCCATTTCATGCTCAACTTGTACTAATAAATAAAAAAACACCAACACATTAATTAACACAATCAACAACCAACCAACCAACTACAACTACAAACAACTGGAACTGCCACTGCCACAGCCACAGCAGGTGAACGTGGTGAAGATTAACAGTGCCGGCACGGTGATCACAACGCACACGGCTCAATCGAATACGCCGGCGCCAACGATTATCCAGAGCACAAACAATCAGCATGTGACAACAACGGCCACGCTGCCAGCATCCACAAAGATTGAGATATGCCAGGCACCGGCGCCACAACAGCAACACCAGCAGCAGCATCAACAGCAGCAGCAGCAGCACCATCACCACCACCAACAACAGCAGCAGCAGCATCAGCAACAACAGCAACAGCACCACCAACATCAGCAGCAACAGCAGCACCATCATCATCATCATCATACAACAAGTGGCAATAATACGGTGCACATTCAAGCGATAGGCCAAGCACAGCCGCAGACCATACAGCTGACAACGGCGAGCGGCACGGCAACGGCAACCGCGGTGCCAACAACAGCGGCAGCTGTAAGTGCATCATCGGCAGCGGCGGCGGCGGCGGCTGCCGCTCAACAAGCGGCACAGCAATCAAATGCTGCACAAACCGTCACCGCCCAACAGATCGCCAATGCCCAAGTTTGCATCGAGCCCATAACGCTGAGCGACGTTGATGTTCGTACTAATCTGTCTGAACTTGTAACTAAACTAGTGAAACTCTTCACTTTTCCTACTCTGCTCCTCTGAATATTATGCACGCTTCGATCTCCTCTATGGATGGATGAGTGTTATTGTCTTAGAACGATGTGATTCATTAGCCAATTCAATTCAAATTATTCTTCTTTTTTTAGCCTTTTGGCTGCTGAGTATTTTCTTAAATTTAAATGATTCACTTGCCACTCAATTCACACGATTCGAAAACAATTCGATCTGCTTTATGAATGGGTGTTTTTCCTAAAATTTAATTATCTAATTAACACTCAGTTTTAATTTATTTAAGTTTAAAGTTTTAAGTTTAAATATAACAAACACATTTAGAAGTTGATTGATGTGGTGCATAATATTCAAACCCTGCTGATTGCGCTTATGTATTTCGTTCCTTTGAATTTCAATTTGTTACTCTTTGAATATTGTTATTTATTTTGATATTTTTACTGCATTTTATTAATATTTATTACATGAATTTATGACTTTTACTTTACTTTTTTATCTATTTTTTTTTCTTATACACTATTTGTTTTATGCCCTGGCAGAGGATTTTTAATTTTGTCGTAAAGCTTGTAACGCATTGAAAGAGACTCCATCAAATATGCATATATAGATATATATATATATATATATAGTCATATCCGTCTGTCTGCCTGCTTTAAAAGTTATCTGATTGAAACTTGGAATTTCTCCGTCTTTTTTTGTATTAACTAAGCATATGTTGGGAGTCGGTATATATATATATATATACATATTCTCTTGTTTGACTTTCAGTATGCTTCTTACATTTCTGCAACAAATTATCCACATCGGAGAACTATATCGGATAGCTTTCATCGATTGTTTCGATCGTTTTTTTTTTTTTTTTTTTTTTTTTGAATGCAAATTTGAGCAGCTGGACTCCATTCTGCAAGGGTATTAAATCTTCGGCATGCCTAAGATTTGTTTTTCATTTTTCTCCCCTTATCTGGTTTTATTTTCTCGTTTGCAGCAGCTTTTAAATGTGGTTTTCATTTCAAGCGCCCACAACAAAATCCAAACTAAGCACACACACACACACACACACACATGTAAATACACCACATTCGTTAACTCAACACACACACACACAACCACACACACGCAACCACACACTAACAGCAACAACAACAAACACACACATCGACAGTTGTATTGGAAAAGAAAAACAAAAAACAAAAAACAAAAACAAACCAATTTTTCCCATTTATTTTGCATTGCATTTTTTTTTATTGTTAAACCTTTTGTTTCAAAGGTTTTATTTTTTTAAATATCTTTTTTATTGTTTGTTCTTCTCGTTGTTTTCTGTTGTGCTGCAGCATATACACTGAACGAAACGCAGAAGATATATAACTAAAATCCGCTTCACATTTTATCCAACAGTACACCACACAGACGGTGTTGTCGCAGAATGCCGATGGTACCGTCTCTCTCATCCAGGTGGATCCCAACAATCCGATCATAACGCTGCCCGATGGCACAACGGCCCAGGTGCAAGGTGTGGCAACGGTAAGCAGCGGTTGGGACAACCAACAACAAACAATCAATCAACAAATTTTGAACATTTTGTGCGTTTTGCGTTTGCAGCTGCATCAGGGCGAGGGTGGCGCCACCATACAAACGGTACAAAGCTTAACCGATGTGAATGGCCATGAGAACATGACCGTGGATCTAACCGAGGCGCAGGATGGTCAAATCTTTATCACCACCGAAGATGGCCAAGGTAAATGCGGCAAATGTGAAATGTTGATCGATAACGATAACGAATGATAACGAACGATAACGATAATGTGTCAACTTCTTTAATAAACCCACACAGGCTATCCGGTGTCCGTGAGCAATGTCATATCGGTGCCCGTCTCCATGTACCAGTCGGTGATGGCCAACATGCAGCAACTGCAGACGAACAGCGACGGCACCGTCTGCTTGGCCCCCATGCAGGTAGATAACAGCAATAGCCCCAACTCCTCCAATAGTGCTACGCGCACCGCCACCAGCAACAGCAACAACAACATTAGCAACAACAACAACAACAACACCAACAATAATAATAATAATAGTAGTAGTAGTAGCGGCTCGGCTGCTGCGCCAACTTCGCTGCTTGGCATCTCGGTGATCAACACTGGCTGCGCTGCCATGCTGGGCCGTCGCAGCACAGCTGGCTTAGCCACAGCAACTGCTGCTGCTGCTGCTGCAGCGCCAAATGCCGGACAACAGCCGGCGGCGCTCACATTGCAAGCGCCGCCAGGCACTCGCTTGTATTGGGCAGCGACGGGCCCGGCATGCGGTGGCAGCGCCAGCAGCAGCGGCAACAGCAGCAATTTAAATGCTGGCTTTAATCTTGCCAACAACAATAACAATAACAGCATGCTTACTAACAACAATAACAATAACAACAACAACAGCAACAATAACAATAACAATACAATTAAAATGCCGCTGCCCATTGTTTTGACAGCGCCAGCAACCGCAGCAGCAGCAGCGACGTCGTCCTCGACGTCGCAGCGACGCCATGAAACGCAGCCATCGCGACGCTCAATAACGGGGCAAAAGCGACGCAAGCTGAACCACGGCACTAACAGCAGCAACAACAGCAGCAGTAACAGCAAGCTAAATGTTAGCAAAGGTGTTAGAAATGCTGCTGCTGCTGCTGCTGCTGCGAGGACGGCGGCTGCACCGAGCAGCGCTGCTGCTGCGGAAATACGCTGCGTGAACAGCGCCAGACTGACAAATTTGGGCAGTGCGCAGCTGCTGCTACCCGCTAAAACCATTAAATTAGAGCATTTGGAGTAGACTTCCTCAAGCAGCTACTGTAGCCACCATCCCCCACCTCCCCTCTCCCCCGCGCACCTATGCACAAACTTGCCAGCATCTCCCCCCTCCCCCCCGCCTTGAGGTAGCTACCAATTGCCAATATCTAATCTAGTCAAAGCGGCGCTGCAAACACACACAGACACACGCAGACACACACACACACACACACACATAGAATATTAGCACAGAAACTTGCCATTTTTACTTATATAACTACATACATAGCTGTATATACACACAGACACACATGCATACATACATACATACAAACAAACGCAAACAATTGTGAATGCCGACAAAGAATACCAAAAAGCAAAAAGCAAAAAAGCGAAAAGCAAAGAAGGAAAGAAAAAAGAACGTAAACAATTAACAGCAGAAAGAGAATGCAATGAATTGCCCAAGTAATCGATACCACACATAGCATAATCGATAAATAATATTTAAATTAAATACCATACTAACAACTCCCCTGCCCCCCCATCGCCCCCTCACACACACACACACACACACACACACACACACACACATTGAATTTAACGTGAGCTAAAAACGAACACGCAAAGCAAATTTGTTGATAATTGAAACACTGAAACCAAAAAGATAATGAAAACCACAAATCATATACAATCAAATTTGTCAAGTTCCTAAAACAAAATAAATAATAATGGATTTTTTTTTATATAGAAATTTTCTTATTATCTTGTTTGTTTTTGTATTTTATAGTTGAGTTCGTGCATGATTCCGAATTGTATCATATTGTAATCGAAACACAAGCCAAATATTAACATATTTAGTTCAACAATTATTTTATATTATTATTGTTCTTATTTGTTTTTTTTTTTTTTTTTGTTCTATAAATGGAAAATGTTATGCAAATATTTGTTTAAGCTTTAATTCGTAAGTAGTTGGTTTAGCATACAGGGAATATGAATGCTATTGATTTTGTTATAGAAATTGTGTGACGCAATCACAAAAAAAATATATATATATATTAAATTAAAAAAAAAAAAAAGAAAGGATTAAAACAAACACCAAAAAATCATAGTCATATTGTTAAACTCGTCCAACGTAGCCAATTTGCATTCAAAATGTATCATTAGCTAAGCATAAAGAAAATCTGCTAATTGAACCGCCCACATGCCATTTTTGAGCTAGTTACAAAAAAAGGAAAACAACAAAAAAAAAAAACATACCATTAAACAAAATATTAAAAAGATATATATATGGATTGTGGATGGTAGAATCGTGTGGCCAGCAATTTAAGCGCATATTAATATTTTATGTTTATTACAATTATTATTATTATTGTGTTTAATATTTTTATTACTGATTATGTTTATTATTACAGTTGTTTTAGTGCAAATTTTAATTATGTGTAAACAGTGCAAAGCAAAAAAAAAAGAAAAAAAGTGGAATAAATCTTTTGTTGTTGTGATTTTATAATTTTGATTTATTTCTTTGAACTCTTCTACTTAATTTGTTAACTATTTCTTTTCTTTTTAAGCAGCTCATCTGTTTGTTTAAAGGTCCTCTGATTTCTTTAATAATTTCCTTATGTATGCCTAAGTAAGTATGATTTTTTCATTTATTGCATTATCAATTCCATACGATACACGAAATCATCTAGTTACTTGTGTAATAACATTTTTTAAATATTGTGATTATCTCTGATATTTATACACATATATCTAATGTGCATTTTTTTATTTTCTGTTTGACAGGTGGAAAATGGGGATCAACTGGAAACGATTACAATGTCACCTGGAATGCATCAAATGATGATCCAGGGCGGACCCGGCCAGGAACCGCAGCTGGTCCAAGTGGTCAGTCTCAAGGATGCCACCCTGCTTACCAAGGCAATGGAGGCCATTAACTCCGGCAATGTCAAGGCCGAGGACACAATCATAATGGAGCAATAGACACCAGACAGCAGCAGGAATTATAATTGAAATCGAACCGATACTGTAACACGATCTCCATGACAACATTATCGGTCGATCACGCATGTAAATGCTTGATAACACGCTCATTGAAATAATGCATTTTATTATATGATTCTATTATATGGTTACCCGAATGATTACACATATATATAGTACATTATCCACGAGGCATTATCGAAAATATTTTATAAGTACCTGAAAGGTGTTGCTAAAACAAAAACAATGCAAAAAATAAAAATTAAAATAAAATAAAAAACAACAACAAAAAAACCAAATAAGTAAAAAATCAATTTTCATTTGATTATTTGTTACATTCCTTCAAGTTATTTGTATCGATCTAGTCTATACAAAAAAAAAATAATCAATTCTAGTCATCAAATATCCAGTCGTATATATAGTCAACATACATATGTGTATATTTTTTTTTTCTGTTTTTTCTTATGTACAAACAATTAAAATGGAGTCTTCGCATAGTATAATAATAAGATAAAGAAGAAATAAAAACAAAGCGTTAATTTTTGTATACCATTCTTCCTTTCTTTTCTTTTGTTTTTAAATTTATAAATCAAATTTTGTCAGCTTTACAAATAGTTCAATTAATATTAACGGTAAACTCTTAATTCAAATAACAGTTTCTGGGTACGGTACCTTAACGTTTCGGAACATACTAATATATACTTTTAAATATAACTCATCACTTGCATATAAACATATAGATACATACAAATATAATAATTATGCAACTACTTGTCTGCATGTTTTGAGCATTACCACACAAAACACACTCACTACAATAGCGTTTGCTTATAGTCATAAAGTTAAATTATATATATATATATAAATCAATAAATAATTCATCTTAGGCCAAAAAAAAAAACTAAATAAATAAATAAAAACAACAAGAAACAAATACAAAACAAAACCAATGCAATGTAAACAAAAACATCACTTTAAATTT
This sequence comes from Drosophila melanocephala, assembly GCA_037043625.1. Taxonomy (NCBI): domain Eukaryota; kingdom Metazoa; phylum Arthropoda; class Insecta; order Diptera; family Drosophilidae; genus Drosophila; species Drosophila melanocephala. The sequence goes on along the minus strand of JBAMBD010000015.1, from coordinate 1,288,385 downwards.
AACTATTAAAATTAATAAATAAATAAACTGTAAACAAAATTTACTTTTGACAGTGAGAATGATTTAAAACCCGAAAAAAATATTCTGACGGCCTCGATCTTAGTCCAGATATGTGTTGCAAGTAAAAACGATGAGGCCGAGAGCTCGTGACTGCTAGGTACTCTGTCCACATTGTAGTATCAGATTGAATACAATAAAGCCATATACCATTCCCATCGGTAAAATCGATATATCCGAACGAATAATAGAGCTGACTGGCAAAGAAAGTTAAAATATTCACACAAATATTGGAAAACACTGGGCTCTCCTGCCAAGTTAGGAAATGCCTTTTATAAGTATATAAAAGCTCAGGGAAAGGTCGCATGGAATGAGTCCTTCATAATAAGCCATTGACTAATGTAACTAGAATGAAAAGTAAAGCGAATATCTCTATAAGAAGTGGGAGAATAGCAAAAGCCACTCCAAAAATTGTCTGAAACCGGAACATATTTCGTATTTCATACATAGCCTATTTGACACACTTAGTCGGACATTTTGCCAATTTTACAAACTTAAATATTTCATAAATAATATATATATATATATAAAGAATAGTGAACGCCTCAATAACGAGTGGGAGAAAACAAATATTGGCTGAAACATGAGATAAAACCAACACAGGGCCAATCTGTCAGAAAAGTAACAGATGCATACATGTATGTATATATATATATATATACATATATATATATTTATATGTAGACATACTTTCTTTTCACATACTTACATAGATGTATGTGGTTAAATAAAACAAAATTGAGACGGGTTTTTAAACAGAGGATTTCTTTTTTAATTGTTTCGTAATTGAAAAACAAATATGCGGTTGTTTACTTTATTCACGTTATTATTATTGTTGATTTATCAATAGATTACTGGCTAAATTTTTAATTGCTAACATTTGTAACGCATTATTATCGTTATTATTGGTTTTATAAATTAAATTTTACAAAAAATCTACACAACAGCGCAAGAACACACACATATGTATATAAACATATAAACATATATATATATATATATATATATATATATATATATATATATATATATATATATATATATATATATATATATATATATATTGATATTACCACTAAGCAGACAAAACATAGAGGCGTCAAATCGATGGCAGCAACATTGCTAGCGGATCGCGCAGACCCTTGGATGTGTGTGAAGACAGCAGCAAACACTCTCTCTCTCGCTCTCTCTCTCTCTCTCTCTCTCGCTCTCTCTCTCGCTCTCTCTCTCTCTCTGTCCTTGTCTTGTGTGTGCAAGCTGGCACTCGATTTTGCCGTCTTTTTAGTTTCTGAATAAAGATGTTTCTTCAACTTTTGATCAGTTCGGTGACCGCAGACTTTTCAACTTCTTAGTAACACATTTCTTTTTTTTTAGGAATTAAAGCAATCTAATTTCAAATTTGTTAGGCTAAAATTGTCATTATTACTGAAATCAGTTCTCCAAAAGACGCTGGGTAATGCAATTGTAGGAAAGGTATCATTGTCGCGCCTCTTAGTGTGTTGCCTGCTTAGTGGTAATACACATTTGACATGTGCATGTATTAGTATATGTACATATATCAATTTATTATGTATGTAAGTATTTGTAGCATATGCATGTATAAACCAAAAGTGTTTTAAGAGCACAACTCGTTAAATAAAATATAAAAATCAAACAGAATATTACAAATGTGCTTAAATTAATTATTAAAGTTATATTACACACTAGACAATCGGAACGGGCAAAAGGGAAATGCAAAACAAGAGTTACGCTACACATACACATACAAACAAAAAAAAAAAAAAACGAAGAAATCTATCAAATAAAATAATAATATTTGTCGTTAATAATAGCTACACAAAAATTTTGCTATTAAACAAAAGGTGCTAACTGATAAGGCAAACGGAAACATGGACATGACCGCATCGAGTCGACCACAAAACGATGTTCGCTGTGCTGTGGGTGCCTGGGAGGGGAGCGGATGGGAGGGAGGGGACGGCGGATGGCGGTTGGCTGATGGAGGGTGGGCTGGGGAAGGGCAGCTCAGGCTTAAAGCCAAAATTAAACCAGATTGAACCAACATGGTGGAGATAAAAAAAAAAAAAGGCAATGATTTCCACAAAAAAAAAATTAAAAAAAAACATACATTAAAAAAAATCCAACATATATCTCTATATAGAGATAAAAAGTTAACTGTGTATCCTATAGCTCAGTGCTCAGCAAACGAACACCCTAGTTCCTCCTGGCTGGGATGGTGGGTGGTGGGAGTTGCTTTTGAGAGGTTAAGTTCATTTACTGATATTCTGTATTAGATAATTGAGTATTAAGTGTGTGGCATAATCATTGCATTATCGCTACAACAGATCCGGCTATTGATTATTGTGTTCAGTCGAGCGCTTTATAAGTTTTGACAAGTTTTCCAAGGTTGTACAGTGTTGCAGAACGACGCATACAGCTGTGTGTGTGTGTGTGTGTGTGTTGTATTACAATACATTAAAGTTAAGGATCTCTCTTCTCTCTCTATCTCTCTACCTCACTCTTTCTCTCTGTTTCAGTTTTCGTTTTCGTCGTTGCTCTATCATTTCTATCGTTTCTTAGTGGTTTGCAAAATGTTAAAACCTGTTAAAAGTTAATGAGTAGATTTACTTAAAACAATATATGATTTTGTACTCTGATCGCACTGGGTCTTACGGTGTTTTCATCTTTGTTTTTCTTTTTCTTTCTGTTCTTTTTTTTTAGGGGGTTGGGGGTGGTATTGGTGATGGGGGGGGAGCCAAAGCTTCAGCCGTGCACTGAATACTGAGCTATTTAGACTAAATAAATAAACATTGCAGCTAATTCGACTTGTAAGCTAATGTTGACTTCATTCGCGCATTTTACAACACGAGCATTGAGTGCCCACTATTTACTGCTGCTTCTGCTGCTGCTGCTGCTGCTGCTGCTGCTACTGGTGCTGCTGCTGCTGCTGCTGCTGGTGCTGCTGCTGCTGCTGCTGGTGCTGCTGCTGGTGCTCCTCTCACTGGATGTTTTCGTCTGTTTGGTTATCACTGAAACCGTCTGATGTGGCACTGGCACTGGCATTTCCGTTCTCGTTCTCTTTACCATTTCCGTTTCCGTTGCTGCGGCCGCATCGTACTCGCTCTTAATGTTGACCAACAGCTGCTTCTGCATTTTATGCTCCAGCATTATGGCATCCATTTGCCGCTCAAACTTGGGCAACAGTGCGTTCCGCTGCTGTTGCTGCTGCTCGTACAGCGTCTGCGCCTCCTCGCCCATTGTCACCAGCTGGGTGCCCAGGCTGCGCAGTGTATTCGACAGTGCTGCCTGCAGCTTCGTCGGTGGCTGAACTGTGTCCGCTTTTGCTGATGCCGCTGATGCTGATGCAGCAGCAGCTGCTGCTGCTGCTGCTGCTGCTCGTGATGCTGCTGCCTTTCGCGGCGTCGATGTCATTAGCCTCTGAAGAACACTGGTGCGTGATGTTGCCGGCGCAGGCGCAAGCGCTGCCGGTGGCGGTGATGTATTGCTATTGGCATCGTCCGGCAGCTCCGAGCTGCTCGCACTCGCCGGCGACAATGTGGAGCTCTCGCTTAGACAGCAACTCAACTGGCGTATAACGCCGCCATTGGTTACGTTCCCGCTGCGTTCGCGCTGCTCCAGCTCTCGCTGCTTCTGCTGCTGTTGCTGCTGGTATTGAAGATTACGCGCTGAGGTCACATTTACGACATTGACCGACTTGGATATTGAATGCTTGACATGGCCTGGTGCCGGCGGCACCAGTGCCAACTGGGCGGGCGATGGCGCCTGCTCGTCCAGTGTCGGTGTGTTGCTGCTAGAGGCGGGCGAACTGCAGCAGACATCATCAATAGCATCCATGTTGGCATCGCCACCATTTGCCGCAGCATCCCCGCCGCCGCCGCCGTTGCCGTTTGCCCGCTTTTGCAGATTTTCAATCAGATAGAGCACAATGCGCTCCAGCTGCTGTGGCGCCCTGGACGCGGGCAGATCGGGACTGGTGTGCGTGGGTATGTCGGCCTTGATTATTGTGGAGAACTTGTTCTTCATCTCCTGCACCTTGCGCTTGCCAGCCTGCTCGTCCAGCAGCGTATTGACGCACAGAAACGAGTGCACCTTGTTGCTGCTCTTGTCAATCTCCAGATATCCCTTCGATTGCAGGTATATAAAGTGGCCATTGCGCGATAGCAAACGATAGCAGCTCTCGCCATAGTCACTGTTGCAGTCATACATCTGCCTCAGGGCGACAATTACCCAGCGCACATCATCCAAATGCATAAAACTGAACGGACTCAAGTTGCGCACCTACAAAGGAAACACACAGATCAATATATATACATATATATATATATACATAATCCACATACATAGTATATCTGAATATTAGGAGCTTAATCGCTACAACTACAACTATAACTAAGACTCGAAGCTCTCCTATCTTAACTGCTTGCATCGATATCTAATTGATCCAACAAAAATATTTAATTAATTTGAAATCTTAATGGTTTTGCAACTTTTGTATTGATAAACATGTTAACGTTATTCCATAAAATGAACCCTCTAAATAATAAACAAACTCTCAAACATCGATTAGCGTTATTAAACAATAAAAGGCATTGAAAATGATTGACTGTTCCGAGTATTTTGTTCCACAGTTGATAATGATATCAATTTTCAAGATATCATTTTATTACAATTACTAGATGAGCTCATTTCAGATTGCAATGTCAACTTTAGAGATATCCATCGCCAGGTTCCTTTTTATTAAACGGTTGCTAATTGTCTTACTTCGCAATTGTTTATTTAAATTAATTTAATTTAATTTATTTTTTATTTTAATTTATTTAATTTACTTGATGTACTTCACTCACAACCCAAAGCTAATCCTCTCAAGCGCATTTGTTTATGTTTAAATGAAGTTTGTTTATCATCTATTATATTTTGTATATTTTCTTTCTATTTTTTTGTCTAGACTGTAACTGAGGATTCAACTGGGGGGGAGGGGGAACCACTCACCTCATCCTTCATGTAGCCGGCCACGATGCCGATGCGCTGATCACAGTCAATGATGCTGCCGTCGATGAGATGCCGCGTTTGGTATTCCAATTGATACGGCTCCGGTTGGCGGCACATTAGGCTGAGGCAGGTGGAATCTTCGCGGATGATGCGTGCCATTGCAACCAGGACGATATCATTGCCACTGATGCCATGCAGTGCCGCCTGTGCGATCGCATCGTGTTGCGGTATGCAGGCAGGGGATGTTAGTGTTGCTGTTGTTGTTGTTGCTGTTTCTGTCGTTGCTGTTGCTGTTGCTGCGGCTGCTGCTGCCGCTGCTACGGCAGCGAACATGTTGTTATTGCGCGATCGCCTTATCAGCTGCGATACGATTGGAAAATTGGCGGCCGCACCACCCGTCACCGACGAGTCACTGCGCCGAAAGCATCCATCAATTTTGACCATCTCAAAGTGACGGGTTGCCTCGGCACGCGTCGAGGCGCGCGCCAAGCGCACAGTGAAGCAGCGTCGATCGCTGCGTAGACGCTCATCGATGTCCGCCAAATGGGCGATCGTTCGCGGACTGGGCGTACGTATGCGCGCCCGTTCCACGTCCTCCTCATCGTCAACGTGTTCATGATCCTGATCCTGTTCCGGTTCGAGCATATCCGATTCATCGTCATCATCCTCGCTGGCCGACGTTGACTGCGATTTCGAATGCGAATGCGAGTGCGAGTGCGAGTGCTGTTGGCGTCGCTGATGATAGAAGAGCGTCTCGATGTCACGTGGTATTAGCTGTTGGCGCAACAGCGCCTGATCATCGGGATGGGTTATCTGCAGCAGATTCTGTCCATACAAGTCCGATTGGCAGTGGCCCAGTAGCTGTTCGACACTGCCCGAGATGAGCACTATCTGCCCATTGCAGGTGAGCGTGATGAAGAAGCTGTCGAGTAACTGCATCAACGTTTCCGTCAATTGCGGCGTATCGCCAGCGATGACACCGTTGTTATTGTTATTATTATTATGACTACCAACACTACCGGCGATGCCGGGGCCAATGGCAACGCTGCCACCGCTGCCGCTGCCGCTGCCGCCGCCAACGCCAACGCTTTTCACATTCAGCCTGCGGCGATGTCGCGTCGCCGACTTGCCAAAGACGTACTGGAGCCGCAGGCCGTGCGTTGCAAAGCGTAGAACGGCTGTTTTGTCCAGTCGTCGCGTTGACTCCGCCGCATGCGGCACCATTGTGGCCAGCTCCTGTATGCTGGCATTCAGCTTGTCCCGTCGCTGCTTCTCGGCAAGATTGCGCGCCTCGCGTCCGTTCGATGCGCAGCTGGCGTCTCCGTTCTCCGCATCGACTGCTGTCATAATTGCGACGCAGCCGTTGCCGCTGCCGCCGTTTGCTTTTGCCGCAACTACCGCTGCCATTGTGCTGCTGCTGCTGGTGTATGTCAGTGTGTATATGTATGTGTGTGTGTCGTCAGAGGTGTGTGCTTGTGAAGTGTGGGGTGGGGGTTGTGGGGGTTGGTGGGGTTGGACGGGTTTCCGGCGGCACTGCTGATGTTATTATTGGTTATTGGTATAAAGCGTTAGCCTTTGTTTTGGTTCTTATTCTTACGTTTACTTGTTTTCACAACTTCCGAGTTCTCCTTTCTCCATGCATTTGTTTTTGTTGTTGTTGTTGTTTTTGGTTTATTAATATTATTATTAAATGGCGCGCTGCGGGAAATTGTCACTCTCCATAACTTGGCGGCCGATGTGGTTGCCTGCCTCTCTGCGCTCAGCTCTGTTTGCGTTTTTTGTTAATATTTTTTCGAGCTTTTTTGTTGCTATTTCTTTAAAGTTCTCAAGGTCTCGATAGTCGTGTTATTGTTGTTGTTATTGTTATTGTTGCTGTTGTTGTTGTTGTTTTCTGCTGCTGCTGCTGATGTTAACCACCTTTGGGCTATGCGCGCGGCCCCCTTCCCCTGCCAAGTCCCAAGACTTTAACGCAGCGTATGTTATTTTCCGTTTTATGGAATTTTTTTTTTTTTTTTTTTGATTGCGTTGCGAATCTCAATCTCCTTGGGGTTGTGGCTCTAGCTTTGTTGTTAATATTGTTTTCGTTGTTGTTTTTGTTTGTCTGTTTGTCTTCTTCCCGTGAAGCGGACAACGGTTGTAAATGAATCAATGTATGGTTTGTGATATTACTTCGACTATCACACGCACTATTTGCACTACTTTGTTTATATTAGTGATTAATTGTTTATTAAACAATTATGTAGCTCGGCGACATTTATGGCAAAAAAAAAATAAAAAAATGTATCGATACATCGATAAGCTTGAACTCTTATCGGACGGCATGGCTGTGATTCTGCCTGATTTCAGCATGCTACACGTAATTTATGAAAAATTAACAAATAACATTTAAGTTGTGTGTACGGTGTACATAATTCTAAATCTATATCTATTCAATTTAAGCAAACGCGTCTCAAGGCTCAGATCGATTTCATCTGTGAACTAGCTCCAAACGATGACATCACGATTCCGATAGTAATTTCATTACACACACACACACACACACACACACACACACACACACACACGCACAAAGACTGGTCACACTCACACATAGCCAAACATCATTTGTGACTCTTCTTCTTCCGCTAGTTAGCTCCGCACTTGGCACATTTGCCAGCTGTGCACGTGAAAGCCGTCGACGACAACGCAAACGTAAGCTTTCCAACTATCTTCGCCAGCGAATTATTTGGTATTTTGGTTTTGATTGTTTGATTGTCAACAGCAGACACATCGACATGTCCAAGGTTAAGGGTAAAAATAAGGAGCGCTTCGATGACGATAAGGAGCAGCCAGAGAAAGTGATTGCCAACGAGAAGAAGCATGCGAACAAGAAGGGCAAAAAGGGAAAGCGTGCTGCCGGCGGCGGTGGCGATTCCAGTGATAATGAATCCGTAGGCAACAGCAAATCGAACAACAACGCTGACGGCGATGATCTTGAAAGCGTAAAGTCCACGCAAAGCAAGCAGCAACAGCAGCAGCAGAAGAAGGCAGCGAAGAAGGGTAAGAAGGGTAAGCGAAACGAAGATTGGAGTGATGATGAACAGCCGGCAAAGCCACCATCAAAAGTCATAAGCGATGGCTCCGATGAGGAGACAGCGCCCGTCGCCAAATCACAGTCACCTGCCAAGAAACAGCAGCAGGCAAAGAAAAGTAAGAAGAACAACAAGAAGAAAGCGAATGCTGGCTTTAGCGATGATGACGACGATGATGTGATGGATGTGAATCTGAATGATGATGATATGGAGCATGATGACGATGATGAGGACGATGAGGAAGTGGTCGCCATAGCCAAGCCTGCAGCCAAGAAATCTAAAAAGAAGCAGCAGTATATATCCAATAAATTTGCCTTGAGTGACGATGATGATGTGGGTGTGGACGTGGACGTGGACGAAGAGTATGATGAGGATCTTGATGGGGAGCCGGAGCTCGAAGAAGCTGTGACGGTCAAGCCAGCAGCGAAACAATCTACGAAGAAGCAGCAGCAAGAACAAAAGGATCAAGCAAGCGATAATAATGACGAAAATGTGGAAGAGCTAATTAAAGAGCAGGTGGCGCCAGCGCCAATAGAGGAATCTTTAAGCGCAAAAGTTGCCACCGTAACGCTAAACGAAGTCGAACCAGTACCTGAGCCAACGGCAGAGGAAGAGTTGGCGACCACGCCCATATCCGAAGAGTCATCGGAAGCGTTTGCCGAGTCCAAGGAAAAGAAAATGTCGCATAAGGAGAAGAAGAAGCAAAAGAAAGAACAGGAATACGAACGACAAATAGAGCTAATGACGAAAAAGGGCGGCACTGGCCAATCAGATCTCGACAATAATTTCACCATGTCCCAGGTGCAGAAGAGCGCTGGCCAACAGGCGGCCCTGGAGCATGCTGTTGACATCAAAATTGAGAACTTCACGATATCGGCCAAAGGTGGGTTCATTATTAGAAAAACACTTTCAGGTCATCTTTCATCTTCTCAGATAATAAGAATAAAGAATTCTTTGTTTTTCCTAACCCCATTTTTGACAGGCAATGATTTGTTTGTGAACGCTAATCTGCTGATTGCCCATGGTCGTCGCTATGGTTTGGTGGGTCCGAACGGTCACGGGAAGACGACGCTGCTCCGTCATATAGCCACGCACGCATTCGCCATTCCGCCCAACATTGATGTGCTGCTCTGCGAACAGGAGGTGGTTGCCACAGACAAGACGGCCATTGAGTCCATACTGGAGGCAGATGTGAAGCGTACCCAGATGCTGAAGAAGAGCGAAGAGCTGGAAAAGCAATTCGCCAATGGCGATATGAGTGTTCAGGAGGAGCTGAACGATACATTTGCTGAGCTTAAAGCGATTGGTGCATATTCGGCGGAGGCGCGAGCCCGTCGCATCCTGGCCGGTCTTGGCTTTAGCAAGGAGATGCAGGATCGACCAACAAACAAATTCTCTGGCGGCTGGCGGATGCGTGTCTCACTCGCCCGCGCTCTTTATTTGGAGCCAACGTTGCTCATGCTGGACGAACCGACAAATCATTTGGATCTGAATGCAGTCATTTGGCTAGATAACTATTTACAGGGCTGGAAGAAAACACTATTGATTGTCTCTCACGACCAAAGCTTTTTGGATAATGTATGCAACGAGATTATACATCTGGATCAGAAGAAATTGCACTACTACAAGGGCAACTACTCTATGTTCAAGAAGATGTACGTGCAGAAGCGACGCGAGATGATCAAGGAGTATGAGAAGCAAGAGAAGCGAATCCGTGAGCTTAAGGCCCATGGCCAATCGAAGAAGGCGGCTGAGAAGAAGCAGAAGGAAACGCTGACACGCAAGCAGGAGAAGAATAAATCGAAACAGCAGAAACAGGACGAGGACGGTGGCCCCCAAGAGCTACTCGCCCGTCCAAAGGAGTACATTGTGAAATTCCGATTTCCCGAGCCCTCCCAGCTGCAACCCCCCATTCTGGGTGTGCACAATGTCACGTTTGCCTTTGATGGCCACAAGCCACTGTTTATCAAGGCCGATTTTGGCATTGATCTGACTAGTCGCGTTGCCATTGTGGGCCCCAACGGTGTCGGCAAATCAACGTTCCTCAAGTTGCTGCTCGGTGAGTTGGAGCCGCAGCAGGGCGAGCAGCGTAAAAATCATCGACTGCATGTGGGACGCTTCGATCAGCATTCGGGCGAGCATTTGACTGCCGAAGAGTCGGCGGCTGAATATCTGCAGCGTCTGTTTAACTTGCCGCACGAGAAGGCACGCAAAGCGCTGGGCTCCTTTGGGCTGGTCAGCCATGCGCATACCATTAAAATGAAGGATCTGTCTGGTGGCCAGAAGGCGCGCGTTGCTCTTGCCGAGCTGTGCCTCAGTGCACCAGATGTGCTCATTCTCGATGAGCCGACCAATAATCTGGACATTGAATCGATCGATGCACTGGCCGAGGCCATCAACGAGTATGAGGGCGGTGTCATTATAGTCTCTCACGATGAACGCCTGATCCGCGAAACTGGTTGTACGCTTTACGTTATCGAGGACCAAACAATCAACGAGATTGATGGTGAATTCGATGATTACCGCAAGGAGGTGCTCGACTCTCTCGGCGAGGTGGTGAACAATCCCAGCGTAGTAGCCAATGCAGCTGTGCTGCAATAGCCCGCCATTGAATGTGTCTCCTGTTTTTCTTCAACTGTTGAATAGTCCTTCACCAGATAGCCTTTCAATATATGGGCACCAAATCCCAATAAAGCAAATACATATGTTGAATCAATTGAAAAATAACTTGTGTTTTTATTACGCTTAAAATACAAAGAAAAAATGAGTGCATGCCAAAAGTATGTTGGCCATGGTACAGGACTGCAGCAAGGGCTTTCCTTCACTTAGCCACATCGATAGAACTCCTTCACGTTGGTCAGCAACTGGGTCATTGTGTTGTAGCTATCTGTGTCGAAATCTATGTTCTCGCCACCAAATTCGATGACCTGCGAATAAATTGCTGATTAGCGTCAATTTCGTCACGGCATGTAAATAATGAACTAACCTCTTTGGCACGTATGGCATCAGCGGAATTTGGATTACCAATCACCTCCACCCAGGCGCCCTGGGCCGCTCCTAGTTCACTGGGCAGACTGATGCGCAACTTGTGGTTATCCGTGCTGTTGGCCAACAGCGTTGTGCCCGCAACACTTTCCACTCGCACCATGATGCTGACGGTTTGGCCGGCAAACTGCTTCAGCATGCCGCCATTGATAAGGGTGCGGGGCTCAAAATGTGTATTCATTTCCCTCAACTCAGTTTCACTCTGTCGAAATGCTGAATTTTGCAAATTATCTGCACCAAGTGAGATTCCAGTAAACACAAACAAAAAAAAGCGCGTAAGCAAAACTATAGCTGCTTTGACATATATCGATAATATTTCGATAACTATAAGCGTACTATCGAAATGGTACACAAAATTCCACCAATTTCACCAATTACAGCAATCAATCAATATTTGAAAGTTAAAAGTTGTAATTATTTATTATCCATGACCATGTTATTAATGTGAATACATTTAATTAAGCTTATCTATTATTTAATATTCGATCAATTATATTACGTTAAGTGTTAATATGCAAAATGGACGAAACCCTATCCTATATATATATATATGGAATTTTCTGCTTTGTTTCTTCTTACGTCTTATATAGTTTGAGGATAATTACAAAAAAAAAAACAATACTCTTAAAATCTTAACTAAGTAAGGCCTTTCAATTATTTAATCTACAAACGCTTTCTCAGTTTATAGGTCCGATGGGACACGCCCCCTGGTCGTGGTAGCATGGAGGAGCGAGCAGCCGGTTCAATGGACTTCTCAAATGAATCGTAGCAGTCATCGGACTCATCGCTAGCCGAGGTCTGTACCCGAAATTCGTGCATTGGCAGCCTTGCTCGTACCTTCTTGGAAGGTGTGCCATGACTGCGCCTGCCCAGCCCTGAGCTGCGACGAAGTGTGTTTTCCAGCAGATGCACCTTCTTAATTTGAGGCTTGATCACCTTCTGTTGAATCACCACTGGGCGCTGGTTTGACTTTCGCAATGCTGGCGACGCTTTAAAAGTTTTCATCAGACTTCGCTTTGCGTTTGGTGTATGCGCCTTAGCGCTATTAGTTGAAACCGGAAACTTCCTCTTATGCAGATTGCCGGTGGTTTTGGCCGCCGAGCCTGTCAAGGAAGCCAGCTTCCAATTGGAAGGAGTTTTGCGCAACGTCATTGTCGATGAAGACATTGTCGACATGTTCTTTAGCGACATGGGCGTCCGTGAAGCCGTCGATCCTGGTGCAGCTGGCGGGAGCATTTTTCCGTGCGTTGATGGAGTCGTAACTGTGTTTTTGCGGGCAGAACTCTGCTGCTCCTTCACCTGTCGAAGGCGCTCCCAATCGTTGGCCATGTGCTCCAATATGTCCTCACCATGAACCAAAAAGGGTGACTGAGTGCGCAACTCATAGGCTTTCACCAAGTCGGTAATCTGCTGTTCTATTTTTGGCAGCTTGCTGCTTATAGCCTTGCGCTCCCGCTCCTCCTTTAGCAGCTGCCCGCCGCGATTGTTATAACGATTGGGATCGTTGGTCTTGGCCTCCAGAGCCTCCATACGTGCCCAAATCTCGGCGCGACTAGAAAAGAGCTCAAAAATCTCTCTGTTACTATTGTAGAAGCTCTTCAGATCATCGAGCTCGAGCTCATGCAGCTCCAACAAATCCTCGTTGTAACAATCGTTGTAAAAGTTGGAGAAGCGTTTTCGCTCCTGATGTGATTTCAGAGTCAACTCCCACCACTTCTGGATTTCCTCACGCAACTGATCAATGAAACATTTCATGTTCTTACGGCGTAGCTCCTGGCAGCGATGTAGCTCCTCACGCAGCACATCATAGGTCCGTTGCGTGTACTCTTTGGCCTCGCGCACTCTGCGCATGGCAATCTCGTCCGATTCCTGCAGACGCTCCCACAGCACGTGGATCTTTTCACGCGTATTGTCAATGGCTTCGCGTAGCTCCGCCATCTGCTCAGCAAATAGTTTTTGCATGGAACGCAGCTTCGCGAAGACATCTGGCGTCAGGCTCTGGTTTGCCTGGCTGAGCAAATGCTCCTCGGCTGCTGTGTGCACCCGTATCCCAAGCAGCTTCATGTCTTCCTTGATCTTAGTGCGCAGCTGGAACAGCTCCTCCATGCGGCGTGTCCGCAAAGCACGCAGATGATCGAGGTGCTTGCAAAATGCAGACTTTTCTTCCGGCTTGGGCAGTGGATCGGCCAGTAATGGCAGTGGCAGCTCACCCAATTCTTCGCATAGCATATCCTGTTGCAAAAGCAGCTCGCAGATTTCAGCGCGATGCACACGCAGCTCTTCACGCAGATGCTCAATGCTGTGGTCCAACTTTTGCTCCCATACGATCAGCGGCATTCCAATCGGCATTTCACCAATATCGACATTCTTGTGTAATAGTCGCCTCAAGTCTGAGGCCTCAGCCTGCAGTGCGCTGATACCATCTTTGATAGCCTGCTCCTTCTCATTCGATTCAGTCAGCAAGTCGATGTAGAAGGACTGGACGCGTTCCTCCAATTTACTCATTAGCTCGTGGCAATAGTCCTTATCGAACATGTGAGACCAATGGTTTAATAGCAAGTCGACATGTTCACTTGTGATGAGCAGAATTGATGATTTAGTTTGTTCATCCATGTTTATGTATTCATTAAATATTATTATTTAGAACGTCAAATCTGTTGTCAAAAAAGGACGCCAAACATCTACGAATTGATCCAGTAAGTTTGAAACTGAAATAAATGTTGCCACCTTTTCAAAATGTTCTGTAATGAGAAGTTGTGAAAATAACATGAGCGCCACCTATTGCCCGTTCTTTGTGGAACAAAAACGAAATAAAATAAGTTAATAAATTTGCATTTATCTATTTTATTGAAATGAAAGGAATTTGTACTGAAGGTATTGAACAACAAGCTGAGTGAAATAAAATGAAAGCAAATATAATAACTTAGCTACCATATGAAAATAATTTGAGGAACATTCAAATAATAATTACTATTCTCAATGAACGTATTCGAACATATTACATGTACTGACAATTTTCTTTCTTTTCATAATTTGAATTGAATTTGAAATAAATGTAGCTGTTTTATTTATTTTCTAATAATGAAAACAAATATCGTAATGAATCCTGTATATTTCCAATTTAAGTATGAAATGCACTGAAATAAAAATATGTGATAATAAGAAATTTACCAGTTATGGTTTTATATTAGTATATGTGACAATTTATTTGCCGTCAATACATAATTTCAGAATTTTTTATTTTTTTTTATTTCTTTCCATCAATGTGAGAATAAAGCCACCCAAGAATAAACATAAGTTCTTTTCAGGGTTGAAATCTGAGTATCGCTTCCAAGCAGCATTTTTAAAAGGTGGCAAAGTTAAATTGCGTCAAAATTAGACTAGCTTTTGGGAAAATAATTCGAATTTGAAAAAATGGATAAAGAAACAAAATTAACACTTTTAAATATTACCAGCGAAAATGTGGATGTGCTATTACACAAATGGCATCGCATGTTCGATATGGCGGATTGCGTCGAGCTAATGACTAAATTGGAGAACCGCGTTCAGTCCTTCTACATCGACCTGCTGACTGAATCGAATGAGAAGGAGCAGACTATCAAAGATGGGATCAGCGCACTACAGGCTGAGGCCTCAGACTTGAGGCGACTGTTACACAAGAATGTGGATATTGGTCAAATGCCGATGGGAATGCCGCTGATCGTATGGGAGCAAAAGTTGGACCACAACATTGAGCATCTGCGTGAAGAGCTGCGTGTGCATCGCGCTGAAATCTGCGAGCTGCTTTTGCATCAAGAAATGCTATGCGAAGAATTGGGTGAGCTGCCACTGCCATTACTGGTCGATCCACTGCCCAAGCCGGAAGAAAAGTCTGCATTTTGCAAGCACCTCGATCATCTGCGTGCTTTGCGGACACGCCGCATGGAGGAGCTGTTCCAGCTGCGCACTAAGATCAAGGAAGACATGAAGCTGCTTGGGATACGGGTGCACACAGCAGCCGAGGAGCATTTGCTCAGCCAGGCAAACCAGAGCCTGACGCCAGATGTCTTCGCGAAGCTGCGTTCCATGCAAAAACTATTTGCTGAGCAGATGGCGGAGCTACGCGAAGCCATTGACAATACGCGTGAAAAGATCCACGTGCTGTGGGAGCGTCTGCAGGAATCGGACGAGATTGCCATGCGCAGAGTGCGCGAGGCCAAAGAGTACACGCAACGGACCTATGATGTGCTGCGTGAGGAGCTACATCGCTGCCAGGAGCTACGCCGTAAGAACATGAAATGTTTCATTGATCAGTTGCGTGAGGAAATCCAGAAGTGGTGGGAGTTGACTCTGAAATCACATCAGGAGCGAAAACGCTTCTCCAACTTTTACAACGATTGTTACAACGAGGATTTGTTGGAGCTGCATGAGCTCGAGCTCGATGATCTGAAGAGCTTCTACAATAGTAACAGAGAGATTTTTGAGCTCTTTTCTAGTCGCGCCGAGATTTGGGCACGTATGGAGGCTCTGGAGGCCAAGACCAACGATCCCAATCGTTATAACAATCGCGGCGGGCAGCTGCTGAAGGAGGAGCGGGAGCGCAAGGCTATAAGCAGCAAGCTGCCAAAAATAGAACAGCAGATTACCGACTTGGTGAAAGCCTATGAGTTGCGCACTCAGTCACCCTTTTTGGTTCATGGTGAGGACATATTGGAGCACATGGCCAACGATTGGCAGTGCCTTCGAGAGATTAAGGAGCAGCAGAGTACTGCCCGCAAAAACACAGTTACGACATCATCAACCAACGGAAAAATGCTTCCACCAGCTGCACCAGGATCGACGGCTTCACGGACGCCTGTGTCGCTGAAGAACATGTCCACAATGTCTTCATCGACAATGTCGTTGCGCACAACTCCTTCCAATTGGAAGCTGGCTTCCACGACAGGCTCGGCGGCCAAAACCACCGGCAACCTGCACAAGCGGAAAATGTCGAATTCCGATAATCTCGCTAGGGAAGAGACGGCAAATGTGAAGCGAAGTCTAATGAGAACGTTGAATTCCGTGAAGGCGTCACCGAAATTGCGAAAACCCAGCCAACGCCTAGCGGTTGGTCAGCAGACAGCAAGGTCAGCAAGATTGCCACAGAAGAAGGTGCACATTCTAGAAACCACAATGCGTCGTAGCGCGGGCGTAGGCCGTCGCAGTCTGTCCAGCAAACATCGGCGCCATAAGTTGGTCCTGCCGGTAATCCAAGTGCACGAGGCAAGCTCCGGCGAGGACGAAGATGAGTTGCAGAATTACAAGAATTTCGAGCCCCCGGCACGATCATCCGAGTTGCCCAAGAAGTTGAGCGTTCGTCACAAAAACAAATTCAAGCAGCCTGTGCATATTTATTCGAGCGACGAAATAAACCCAGATCTACCCGAGCCGAGGCGCAGCATTATGTGGGTGCTCAAGAAATGAAATTATTTAGTAATGGAGTTATTTTATATTTTTTTATCATTGTGTTTATTGTGGTAACGTTGATGTGTTTTGGATTTGCTTTAACTATTATTAAGTGTTATATATAAGCATCAAATCTTGAAGCTAATCTGTTCGTAAAGCTCGAGGGAACCTTAAAAAAATAAGAATCGCCAGCAATCAGATGCGCAAGCAAGGAAAACCCAAACGTTTACTTTCGAAAAGAACCAATCCTTAATAACCATGCTTGCTTATTTTTCGATTATACATACATTTAAACATTTGTAATAATACGACCTTATACATCATCTTGTCAACTTAGTTTACACTTGTGTCTGGCATATACAAATCAGGACTTGTTGAATTCATGTACTTGTAAGTTAGCTATTAAACAGACTATTTCAGCTCTCAAATCTTGTACAACAAGAACAAAATAAAGAACGAATTATGTTAATTTAGTTTCCAAACAAGAGAAAATATATACCCTGCCGCTCACAACTGAAATTGATTATAAATATAAGAAATCGAGAGCAGAAGAAGAAGTCTTCCATCGACCGATCGTTTGCGAACCATTCTGACAAATGGCGCAGTATTTATTACGCAATCAATCGCACATACAAAAATATATCTTTATATAACCTAAAAAATACATTGGATATGGAAAAAAATTGAAGTGAGCCTAGATGCTGCGCATCCCAGGCAAGTCGCTCCTGTCGGGCACGCTCTTTCACGAAGTGAGAACTGATTGTTCGTATTTAAATATCGGTTATCGTAGGTGAATAAAGCAACTATTCCAAATCACAAACGTTGCTCGTCCGTCCACCTGGGAATCCTGCATCGACAGCGTGTCGATGTGTAGATGGGCAACTGAGGTCTACACCGACATGCATTCATTTGCAAAGCCAGCGATATATATATATATTATAGATAATTAGATGGATTATCTTTAACCTAAACTAAGTGATATCTTGCATAAATATCACTGTTGATAATCAATCCCCAATATATATCAAGTATACACTCTTGTACATTTTTGAAGTCTCTATTTATTAGATTTCTTGAATATAGCATTTTGGGTTTTGCAAAAAAAAAAACTAGGATATCTGTATTAAATAATAACTTATAATTTAAGAAAAGTTTTCGTATGTGTTTGCATCAATTTGATTAAAGTCAAAAATGCGGCTAGTTGTATATTTTAGGCATATTTTGGTAAAAGTTATTAATCATTTATTTTCGGGTTTTTCTTTTAAGTTTTTTTTTTCAATTATTTATAAGCTTAAGAAATGTTTGTAAGACTTGTGGATTTGTGTTTTTTTTTTTTGTTATTGTTCTTGATTTTGCCTTGCCTTAAATTTGATTTTATTGTTTCATTATTTAATTAGATTAGTTGCAACTTCTGTTTTTTAATTTTATTTCATATATTTTTTGAATGCTAAATGCGTTTACAAAAATTTTGTTGAATATCTATTTAAATTAATTGTTTCCACATATTGTTTGTAAACTGCGCTTCGCTTAATAAGTACCGCACTTAAAATTAATTAATCATTGAAAACAGAAAAAAAAAGAATTTGGCTTATTAAAATTGGAAACAGACTATTTAATCAAAACTATACCGTGAGATGTGCTAAACTGAAGAAACCTTAAAACAAAATACACTACAATTGAAAGTCAAAGATAATTGAATTTATCAAATTTGTTGTTTTTACGGTTGCTGTTTGGAGCCGATGCTGCTGTTCTTGCAATGCAATATTTGGGGGAAGAGAAAAGTGTTAGTCAGCGCCATATATGTATCGATCATGTGCATTTAATTTAGAAATTGTGTTTTATTGTAACGAATGGATAATATATATAGGATAATGCAATGTGATTACAATCGAAATGTCGTAAAGCCGTGTGTTCTTGCGTCTCATCATCATCAACGTGTTTGTGTTGGCAATTGTTGTTTGATTTGCCCAATGAGTTGTTCGGTAATTGGCGTGAAACTTGCTACTCGCTATTCGCTACTCGTTACTCTTTGCTCGTCACTCGCTTCTCGTAACTGATTGCTTCTTAGTCGTTAGTTGTAACTTGTTGCTTACGCTCGTTGCTTGTAACTCGCTACTCGCTACTCGCCACTTGTCACTTGATGCTGCCTTTTGCTATTGAAACCATGTGCTTTTATAATTTTGGTTAACCCTATCCACACAAAATGAAAAGAAAAAAAAACTATGATGCCGCTGTTCTGTTGTTAATTAGATCTCGTCAATATCGATCTCATCGCCATCCTCGTCATCGTGGGCGTTCTTCTTGTTGACAGCGGCAACGGCAGCGCTGACTGCGACCACCTTCAACGGTTCGACGCGAGCACGATCATCGTATTCGATTTCGACATCCGAATCACCGCCAGCATCATCATCGTCTTCGGATGAGGTATCCTCCTCCTCGGCATTTTTAAGCCATTTGACAAACGGTTCGACCTTCTCGTGTATTTCGGTGGCAATCTTCTTGGATACATGGCGCTTGCTCACCTTCTGGGCCCACTCGAGTATCTCCTTCTCATCAAGTATGTCCAAATCGTAGAAGATCTTAAAGATGCCAGCAACCTTGCTCATTAGCGAATTCGCATGCAGCTCGACGGTCTGCTCGATGCCACCAATCAGATAGCGTTGACCCTTCGGATTGTTGTGGGTGAAGCGCAGCAATAGGATGCGATTCTTGCGCACATCGTTAATGATGTTCTCGGTGAAGAGCAGCTCGGCCAGCACAAGCGGCGCCTTGTTGACAATATCCAGACGCTCGGCCTCAATCATTAGCTCCTTGTGCGTGGGCACATCATTCAGCTGCTTATTGTCACGCTTGCTCTTCACCAGCTCGTAAAAGATGTCAATGCGCTCCTTTTCTGTCTTATCGTAATCATCCGAAATGGTCATGCCCTTGGCTCCATCGGTCAGATCCTGCAAACGCGCTCGTATTGCCTCCTGCAAAATATAAAATATATATAACAAATACATATATAAGTATATATACATATATCTATATAGAATTCAGAAACAGATTGTGCTTTTACTACTGTCATATTATTATACAGAGTGCTTGGCTGACCTTGGAAACATCGACACTCCAGCCGCCATCGTCGTCATCCTCGTTAATGTTCTTCTCCGGTATGGCGGCACTGATTTCGGCTTCGGTTTGGCTGGCATGATTGGTGCCATTGCCGCCATCGGATTCGCCGCCCGAATTATTAGCCATGGAGTTGTTGGAAATGGAACCATCAGAGTTTTCATGCTTTTGCTTCTGCGTACGCTTCGAGCGCTTGCCCTCGGTTAGTGAGGGTGCCTTGTCGGCCGGATTCAACGATGGTGGATTCTTCACAATGTACGTGTTGACCTTGTGGTTCACCTTGAGCAGGCCATGGAAACCGCATGCCTTGCACGACTGCGAGATCGTTTGGTTCTTGGCCGAGACGCTCAGATTCGTTTCCGGATTATCGCATTCGGGGCATAGTACGAATTTGCGTATGAAGCCATCCAGCAGATCCTGCAGCTTGTTCACATCATGCGATCCATTCACAATGAAACGCTCGTTCTGTGGATGTGGTTGGTGTTGTTTTATTTACTTGTGAATAACGTAAGTTGAAATATAACGGGTATATACATATATATATATGTATATATATATATATATATATGAAGATAATTCCTACCTTATGATCGAATTGCGTCTGGGCGCCCAGTTCGCAGCCAAAGTACTTGGTCGGATACGTTGCGGGACGTCCGATGGCGCGTGCCACTTCGGCCATGTTAACCAACACGGTCTTGATGCCATTGCCCTTGCCCTCGACTTTGGCTTGGAGGCGTGGCATCTTGTAGCGATAGAAGATGTCCGTCACACTGCGATTCACATTAACGGTCGCCATTTTGCAGCTGTTCTTTTTATTTGACTCCTCTCGTTGTTGTTTATAGCTTAGCTTGTTGCAAGTTGTTGGGGTTTATTGTATCTCGAATCTTGGGTTGACAGTTGACGTTTGATGATGTGAATGATGTTGGATGCTGGCGGCAATTTGGGGTTCAGTAGAGCGGTGATCAGTGATCGAGGATCGACCGACTAATTTCAATTGTCTATGGAGTTTTGTGCGGCTGGCAGCGCCAATGTTTTGACTTTAGCGGCTATTTTGCAGTTGCTTTGCGCTTCGTTCCCGTTCATTAAATTTGCTTTTGACTCAACGACTTTGATTTTGATGATCTGCTCTAGATCTTAATTGGGATGAATTCCGACTGCGATTCGGACTCTGACTTCGATTTTGATTTCGACTCTGACACCAAAACCAAAACCGACACCGACGACTTTGATTCACTGCGCATCGACAACGACTCGTGCATTAAAAATGCGGCTAATAAATTTGATTGGATTTTGAATTTGGTTATAGTTTATATCCGCCCTCTTCTTCGTCTTCTCTCGCGGATTGGGTCTTGTTGTGTTCTGTGTGTGGCTCTCTTTCTCTCTATCGGGTGCTTCCTTCTATCTCGTTCTATTCGCATGTAGTGCGTGGGTAAATATTACTTTATATGTATGCCTTTTCTATATCCGGCATAGTCTTATCTATTGGTGTTTCCTTTTTTTTTTTTTTTTTTTTTTAGTTTTTGGTTTTTAATTTTTTTATTTTTGTATTTTTTTTTATATGTTGTAAAAATCTATTGGAACGGTACAAGGGTTGGCTCACGTGTACCTGAACGGCTGTAACTTCCGATGTCTGTTACTTGAAGTCCTGTGCAGAAGAGAGGAAACAATCATAAAATAATTCAAGTTCAACAGCAGTTATTGTTTATAAAAATATTTATATATATATATATATATATAACTAGTGAAAAGCTTGGCTGTCAACATATGCAACAATAGATGGACAACATCCATTAGCTGTAAAGTTAACAAGTAACAAGCAAGTTTTGGCATATAATATAGACAGAAAAAGTATCTGCTTGATTTAGTCCATTACTAATCATTTAATGCAACACACACACACACACACATAGACACACACAGACACACACAGACATGCAAGCAATAAATAAATAATAATCGATAGCAGCTGTGCTCCTGTGTATCCGTGTGACCCAAATTAAGGAAAACTCTACCAGCAGGCAGGCGGCATGTGTGGCATGTGTGGCATTTGTGTATGTATATGTGTGTGCGTGTTGCAACCTGGTATTTACATATGGTATTTGTTATGCATATATAATGCTCACCGATGACTTATAGTTCGCCTCTTTGAATTCATGCACAGTTCGAAGCTTTTACTCCGTTTTTGTGGAATTGGAGGTGAGCCTTTTTTTGCTGGTGTTTCTGCAATAGAAAAACATACAAAAATATTGAGAAATTTATGAGAATATGGAATTTATCTAGAAAAAAATATTATTAATAGGTGTACATGTAGTTTGTGATGCATATATACGTAGATCGAGTAATGAACACGTCCCTAAATATACCAGAAATTCTTCTTTTTTTTTTTATCTTTACTTTAACAATTTTGAGCTATTTGGAGCTATGGAGAATTCTTCCGAATTGGGTGCCTGAAAACAATAACTTTAAAATAGGGTTATTAATTCGTAAATGTATAATCTAAGCTGTTTTTTATCTAATGTCGAAATTGTATACGTAAAAGTATGTAATAAACATATGTTAACAAAAAAAAACCATATAAAATCCATAATTCTCTCGAAAATTTGAAATTGATATTTACTAAAATGCAAACGAGCTGGAATTTCTGTTGTGTATTATATTCGAAATGATCACCTGTGGAACCGAAGCTTTTGTACTTGGTAAGCGTTTCGTGTCATTTGAAAAATGCCTCCCGTTTTAGCTTACCCACATAGGCATACAAATAGGCCAGCAAGTAAACATTGGAAAAGCCCACTTTAAAACACACAAAGAGGACACACTGAACGGTTTCGATTTGATCTGATTTTTTGGTATTGTTGAAGTTTGTTTGGGGCTAGAACGATGGATAGCTCGCTCGCTCTTAAGCCTGACTTTTAGTGCCGCCTCATCGGCTCTCTTCTTTTGATACGCAGTAATTTTGAAACAAAGCTCAGCCAGAAGTGCGACCACATCAAAAATGCTGGTAAAGTTTCAATATGTAACCGAGAATTTAATATTTATATATATATTTTTTTTTGTTTTCCAAATACTTTTGCTTGCACGCCTAATTTGAATTGCACATTTGCTTGTACGTCAATGGACAAGAACCGTAGATGAAACTCACTGAAAATTTGATTTGAGATGTACTCTGTGGAATAATTTCGTAAAGTGTGTAAATTTTCAAGTCGAATGTAGGGTCTGAGTTTTGAGTTGTTTCTGCTCTGATTGGCAGCTAAATCAATGAATTTTCTTGAATTTTCGAGAATTATCCTTAGTGACGCTGAGACATTAGAGTAAATCGATTAATCGATAAATAAGTCCAGTTACACTGACAGATAGAAGGAGCGAGCGAGACAGAATGAGTGAGAGGGGGATCTGCATTTAACAGACGAGGAGCCTAACTAACAGCAACAGAAGAGTCGTGCTCTGTTAAAATAATGTCACTTTACAGCCGAGTAGAGGATGAAATTCCAATAGGAACTGACTGGTGGCTGTGTTGTGTCTGAGGTGGTGTGTGTGTGTGTGTGTGTGTGTGTGTGTGTGGGGGGGGGGGGGGGGTCTGTCTATTGTGTGGTGTGTCTATTGTGTGCGGTGTCTTGTGTGGAAAACTGTTAACTCACCGCTGAGGTCATAGGTAATGGCCACAGTATGTCGCTGGATGGTTAAATCGCACAGCATATGATGCAGCTCGCTTTTGTAGTTCGTTGTCACGAGCAGGAGCTGAACGAGCGCGGCCAGAAATTTGAATGGCAACGTCGACGTCAACGTCAACGACAACTTCAATTGCTTGGGCGGCGTCAGGTTGATGTCGTTTTCTCAGGCAGTTGGCACACACACCACAGTCTTTAACGGGATCTTGCTTAACAGTAAATGTTGCACTCAATGCAAACCTATTAATGTTATTATTAATGTTAATGTTGGCAGCTTCAACGGTTTCCTTTTCGCTCTGTTTTTTTTTCATCGGGCCGATTATTATTTTCGATTTTGTTATCGTAATGTTGAAAGCAAATATTATGCAGCCGACAAAGCGAGAAACAAATTAAGAAATACCAAAGACAAAGCGTAAAGAGCATTAAAAAACGTTCAATACAGTGTCAATTTGTGAGTGTGGCGGATAATATTACGAAAAATGACAAAATATCTAAAACGAAAACAACAACAAAATCAAAAGACATCCCCCCCTCCCTCCCTCCCTCCTAGCAATTTGTGTATGACAAGTCCACCCACAACAACTTAACAACTTAACGATCGGATGTGTTTGTGTTGCCTCTGCTTTTGCTGCTCCTTGATTTGATTTACTGCAATATTGATGTTATTGTTATTGTTATTGCTGCTACTGTTTCGATTTCTAACAATTGATTTATCGGTAGGTGGTTCATCGATGATTTGTTCGCCTTTTTCGTCTCTTTGTTGTGTAAATTTTTGCTCCGTGGCTGATTTTTGGCATCGATTTGGATGCTCATATTGAAATATTTGTATAATAATAATGCCATGCATTTTAATTGATTGCAAAATATAGAAAAACTTAAAGCAAATTAAAAAAAAATAGATATGTATATATATATATAAATACATACACATATGTATATATATGCACATATTGACATGTCTTTTCGGATTTCGAATTTTAATTCAATAGCAGCAATAAGAACAGAAAAAAAAAAATGAACAGCACCAACAACAATAACAAGGCAACTACTACTTGACATGGACACAGTCGCACACAGACACACACAGGCAACTCAGAAAAAAATTCAATAATTACAATGCCAAATGGCATGGGGGAAACGTTTCTCAGTTTTCCCAATGCGTTTTCAGAGTTTATTTTCTCGCAACATTTTGGTGGCACACGTGCACATCAGGTGCGACGGAGAGGGGAAAGAGTAAAACAAAATAAATAAATAAATAAAATTGCTGTTAAATACTTTGTTTCCTAATTTTGGGCGTGTGGAAAATTTATTGTCACGGGAAAGGAATGTCGGAAAAACTTGCGATATGTTTAACGCTGACGAATAAACTAACTGCTGTGCGATGCTGAGTAGCAGCAGGCCCAATACATCGTCCTGGCGGGGATGGAATCAAAGGCACGAGCGAAACAGCAGTTCGTCTTCGTCGTCCTCGTCGTCATCGCCCTCGCACAGCGCATGTGCCGTGGCCCTTGCAGCACTAAAAACAGATGTTTCCGAGAACCGCTCCCCCAATACAACCCCACCCCAACGCACCCATCACTAACGTCGCTCGCTTCACATGTAATGCAATTGTGTGGTCATTTTTTCCGCACACACTGTTAACATACATATTGGTTAAACTTTATGTGCGGTGCATACAATTAACATTTGCATTGCATTTGCCTTATGCAGCAAATTACCGTTTGTGAAGGCATCCTCAAAAGTAGGCAGCGGCAAAAGGAGCGATTGAAACATCAAGCAAAAAATGACCCAAACAGCTGCAGCAAAACTGCAATTCTACCTGAGAGCGAATTTCAATATGTATATGTGTGGTTGTAACTGTAAACTGTGTGCGTGTGCGAGCGAAAGCTGCTGCACTGCAAACAGCTGAGAGAGAGAGAGAGAGAGAGAGAGAGAGAGAGAGAGAGGGAGAGATAAAGAGAGCGCACAAGAACAATTCGTAAGATTGACGTTACTGTTATTGCTCTTATTGTTGGGGACTGAGCGCCAATTGCAGCACAATACATATTCTGTGATGTTTGACTAGCTGTTGTCGAAAATATGAGTGAATGAATACCCTGTTGGAAATGGATAACACATATCTATATTTATCTACACACATGTTTATATATATTCTTAAACTGCCCCCGCAAACTCAATGCTAAAATTACTAAAAAAAAATATTTTTTTACAATTATATTTTTAATAATATAAGTTAAAGGAATTTGATAAGCAGAGAAAAGCATTAGAAAAGCATATGTGAAAAAGTTGGCTAGTTAAAATTAGAATTACATCACTTGATCACTGGGTATCTACCAAGTAGGTGCACTCCTGTCGCATTTCCCATTTATTTTTGTATACTTAGCAGCACTTGAACAATTATGGTGAGCAGCTCTTTTCTAGAATCGCATGACTAATGCAATTAAACGATGGCATTTATATATATTCCACATTTTCTTAATGTACAATATATCTATATACAAATATATATATATATATATATATATATATATAAACGTGCACAGCTGTTGTATACACGATTTCTCGTTAATCTCAACGTTGTATACATTCTCTCTCTTCATCCGGGGCATTGAAAAAGAAAAACGCGACTTTCATTTCAAATTCACAAAGATTTGTGTCTGGCACCTAAAAATACGTATTTCAACGAAATTAAATAGTTAAAGCAACACTAATCAAAAGTCAGCCAATTCGACATATTTTCAACAAAGCAAAGAGAAGTGCATAAGAGAGATAGAGATGGAGACAGAGAGAGAAAGAGACGGAGAGGTGCTGACTTAGGGGTGGTGCAGTGGGGTGAGTTGTGTGAGCGAAGCTGCTTCTTTTCTTGCGTGTCCCCTTGTGGAAATTACCAACAGAGGCACGACCAAAAGTGCGTAAACGAAACGTGCAATATCTGTTGCATGGGC
This sequence comes from Drosophila melanocephala, assembly GCA_037043625.1. Lineage (NCBI taxonomy): Eukaryota > Metazoa > Arthropoda > Insecta > Diptera > Drosophilidae > Drosophila > Drosophila melanocephala. The sequence continues at coordinate 1,262,057 of JBAMBD010000015.1, read as the reverse complement.
TGGCAGCTGGCTCAAGCAACCACAAGTCACCAGTGGCAAACTGTTAACTGTAGTCAGCTGTGGTAAATGAAGCAACTAATGCGAGAATAAGAAGTAGAATCCAATGTGAATCAGATAAACAATTTGATTGTCACAAACAGATGTGCACAAGATAAGCCTTTTACTAGTTTTTCATCATGTGATGAATTTTCGACTTAAGCTCCAGAAAAGAGCTAGAAAACACCTGCTTAAGCAATAAAAACAAATCATATTAATTTTTATTTTTTTTTAATTTTAATTCTGATCTAATTGTGTGCCACCTCTTTTTACTAAATCGGGGTAGAGTTATGGGCCAGCGATTTGTGTACTAGTTCTAGTTTTTGGTCAATAACGTGTATATATAAATATATGGTCAATATATATATATGGTCAGTTACTCAACTTAGAACTTAAGGACATTACTTCGAGTTACTTTAAGAAGGATTTCATTGCAAGACACGCAGCTAAATGTGGATAGATCACAACCAGATGTGACCCCAGGCGAGGCATTTGCAGCTGAAACTAGCAAGAGGCATATGATGATACCGACCCAGTAATACAATGATGCGGGGCAGTATGCGGCAATCGACCAATGTCATAAACTGGTTTTTCACTCTCATTTTTTATTTTTTTAATTTTGATCATTGTGTTGTTATTGTTTGGGCGCGCGCTTACAAAATATCAAACAAGAAAATTTAAACAGAAACCTACTGCTGCGTTCATATGCAAATGGAACTGGTAACAAAGCTATGTATTTGGTGGGCAGGAGATATATATCCACTGACCGAGGCCATACTATTGAGATTGATTACGTATTGTCTCTGGGCCTAAAATGAACAATTACTACGTGGTTTAGTGTAAATAAAACTGGCCTGCTAAACAGTGGCTGCACGCTAACAGAGCACTGTTAAATAACAGTTCCACATAATAGTAGTTCCGTGTGCGAAATGTAAACGTGTCCATGTGTGTGTGTGTGTACGTGTGTAAGTATGTCGATCGGTTACGCCATGAGCAGAGCACACAGCACACACTTGAAACTTAACAGACAAAAATTACAATAAAAGTGCACAGCAGACAAACCTGTATGGGGTGAGTACGTAGTACAGGGCAAGAAAGAAAGGCAGCAGAGAAAAACAAAGTATACGTCAAATGTGTAATGATATTTACGACATGATGTTCGTGATCTTCAATTGCGTAGGTGAAAAGCAGAAAAGAGAAAAACAATAAATTAAACATATTGTTGTTGGATCTGCGAAACTAACTACAAAATTCCGCTTCGGCTCATTAGATTAACATGAAATAATTTGAATGGCTAATTAAACGAATTGCATCGCAAAGCACCCACACACACACACACATACATGCACACGCTTGCAAATACAGATACAGATGACATACATATATTTAAAAATAATTCCAGCATATACCACAAACAATCTGCTAAGCAAAGAACCTTGCAAATGTAAATAGAGATAAATAAACAGTCCGAAGAGTTCAGATCGCAGTTTCTACATACACATATATATGTTTATATTGTGTATTTCATTTTACATACTCACTGCAAATATATATAGATGTATATATATATATGTGTGTGTATGTAGTAGCAGGTGCTCTCTGCCTTAAAACAAAGGGCAAGGGGGGAATATCATTTATTCCGTATTCATGCTAAGCCACTGTTGGTTCGTTTGTTTATACAATGAACTCAATGAAACGATAATTAGAAACAGAGTATTTGTTATTGTTTGCTTATAACATAAGACAGATCGCTGATTTACACCTCAAATAGTGCAAATACAATGCTATCCAAAAATAAAGAATTCAAATTCTTCTTGATAAAAGAAGACTGTTACGCGTGCTTAGTGGATAGACTACCTGATCTAATCTATCGCAGAACTGAACTCGCAGTTATTTGCTTAATAATAAAAATAACAATAATAATAATAATAATAATAATAATAATAGTAATAGATAAATAGTTATGAGGGTGAATCAAATATGTGTAAGTGTATTAAGAATATGCATCTCGTGTTCTCGATTCTCAATTGTCTTTACTTACCACTTAATCTTTCAAAAGTCATATAAGATATTATGTTTCCCCTGCTTGGGGTGCGCAATGCAATCTCTCGAATTAGATAAGTAATTGAATGAACAAACTGTCTCCTCTCCTCCTCCTATCTACACAACGACGGGACGGTTCACCAAAATTGTCAGATTTGATTTGATTTCTGCGTTCGTCGGTTCGTCGTTCTTCGATGGATGATGTATTCCTTTTGTTTTGCCTGCTTGCCTTGTTGATTTATTTATTTATATATATATATCTATATGAATGTAGTAAAATATATATATATATATAATGTGGGTAACCGTAACTGATGCTCTTATAATGTTTTTTTTATGCCTTTGTTACTTTTCGTTTCGTTTGCTTTATTTTATTTTTTTGTCGCCACGTGAGAATATCGGGCAACTGTAAAAAAATAGATTCGCTCTTTGCGATGGCCGCTAGGAGCGCTAACCACGCGAATAGCTTTTGGATTTGTTGTTGTTTGTGGTTGCTTTTCGCTTGTGTAGCTGCTGCTGCAAAAACTCTGCAATGAAATAAAAATACACACACATATGAAACAAATTTGTTTACTTCATTGTAACAATTGCAACAACAAATGATTTGCCTATATTGATCGAATGATGCAAAATGATTTACAATATGCAAATGTTAATTGCGCATGTTGCCCAACAGCAACAGCAACAGTGGCCCCTCAGCTGTTAACTTGCTGTTGCCTATCCGTGTGCGCATGCATGTGCGTGTGTGTGTTTGTGTGTATGTGTACAGTGTGATTGCTTGTGTCTCATTTGTTGTTGGTCTACAAAATACGAAATGAAACGAAACGAAACGTGCGCAGTACACTAAAAATACAGCAACGATTTTCGTATTCCTTTCCAAATAAATAGCTTATGGGCTGTGGGAAATTGCACACAAGCACAGGGTCAAACCTATATATATGAATGTATTTCGCAACATGAAAAAATTGTTATTGAATGCTTATCTCGTAAATGTTAGCTGGCAAAAATCGTCTGTTAAAATATCGCACAGATATTTAACGTCAACACTGCACGTAATTTTTTTTTTTAATTTTACTGCACACACACACATGTACACAAACACACATATATATATATATGTGCACATGCACACAATGGAAGAGGCCACGCCATTTAACCTTTTTGAGGTTGTGTATGCTACTTAAATATTTCTTATTACCTTTGTCTTGTAACTCAAATCAATATGGATCTTGAATTCACCAATTACATAGATCGTTTGTGTGATATGGAAATATAAAATTTCAGACGGCTCTGATTTTCGCTTCGTTGATACGACGACAAACTGCTGTGCACTAATAGTGATGCAAGGAAATTTGCAATATATCGATAGTTCGATGTTGATGGTATTCATCGCATACCCATAACTGTATCGAAGTATCGCAACTTAATATTCATCGTACTTGTAAATGAGTTATTTATGTTATCTATACCTTCATCTATTTGTCTCAAATAAATTATGACACACTGACTGTTTGCATCAAATGAATTTTTATTTTCACACAAAGAATATTAAAAGAATATGGCAATATGTTGCTGTTGTTCATGCATTAAGTCCTAAGAAAATTAAATAAGCAAATTGACCAAATATTATTTCTTTGTCATTGATATCTGATATTTATAGCAGTTTTAAGCGACGGTTTGAGTACTTATAGTCATTATGGATAGGTGGCAACGCTGCAGCCTGTTTACAAACATCGATACTTTGAGCACCGTGGCCGGCAGCGTGTTGTCATATGGTTTGAAAAGTGGATTTTACTGCTCGATTGTGGAGCTAATTGTGGGTATTCGATTGGAACAGACGCTATGCCCAAAGAGCAGTTTCGCGCCTCGGCGCTTAACAAGAAAATGTGAGCAGAGCTACCAAATGCTTACCGTGGCCGATATATTATTATTATTTTGATTTCAGCTCACATGTGCAGTTTGGCATCAGCGGTTCGGATGAGATTCAGCAGGAGTCGCTGGTGCGGATTATATCGAAGAATCTGTATCAGGCACAGCGTCAGCCGGTGCCCTATGGCGTTCTCGATCGCCGCATGGGCATCAGCACCAAGGATGCGTTGTGCGAGACATGCGGCCAGGGATTGAACGAGTGCATCGGGCATTTTGGCTATTTGGATTTGGCGCTGCCTGTCTTTCACATTGGGCACTTTCGTTCCACGATCAACATACTGCAGATGATCTGTAAGACGTGCGCGCAAGTCATGCTCAAGCCGGAGGATCGCATTGTCTTCGAGAAGAAGCTGCATAATCCGAATTTCTCGTATCTGGGCAAAAAGGCGCTGCACTCCCAGATGCTTGCCAAGGCGAAGAAGGTGACCAAGTGTCCATACTGTATGGCCTCCAATGGTGGTGTGAAGAAGGGCCCTGGCCTCCTCAAGATTCAGCACGATCCGTATAAGGGGCGCAAAAAGGATGCGCACTTCAACAATCACATGGACGAAATGCTGCGGTCCACGGAACTGAATCGTGATCTCAACCAAACGCTGAGCAACTATAGCGCCGCCGAGGAGCTAACTCCCCTCATGGTGCTCGATCTGTTCGAGCAGATACCGCAGAGCGATGTGGCGCTCCTTGGCATGTGCTCCCGCGGCGCTCATCCCAAACACTTGATAGTCACTCGCGTCTTTGTGCCGCCGGCCTGTATACGTCCGTCGGTGCTGTCCGAGGTGAAGGCCGGCACGACCGAGGACGATTTGACAATGAAACAAAGCGAGATTCTGCTAATTAACGATGTTATTCAGCGGCACATGGCCACCGGTGGTAAGATTGAGCTAATACACGAGGATTGGGACTTTCTGCAGCTGCATGTGGCACTGTATTTCCACAGCGAGATCAGTGGCATACCACTCAATATGGCACCGAAGAAGACGACGCGTGGCATTGTGCAGCGCTTGAAGGGCAAACAGGGACGATTCCGTGGCAATCTGTCTGGCAAGCGTGTGGACTTCAGTGGTCGCACCGTCATCTCACCGGATCCCAATCTGATGATCAATCAGGTCGGCGTTCCGGTGCGTGTCGCCAAGATTCTCACCTATCCGGAACGTGTGAATCCCGCGAATATTCGCATAATGAAACAACTTGTGCGCAATGGTCCCAGCGTCCATCCGGGCGCCAATTATGTGCAGCAGCGTGGATCCAGTTTCAAGAAATATTTAGCCTACGGCAATCGCGAGAAGGTCGCCCAGGAGCTCAAGTGCGGCGACATTGTGGAGCGGCATCTACATGACGAGGACATTGTGCTCTTCAATCGCCAGCCGTCGCTGCACAAGATGTCGATCATGTGCCATCGTGCCAAGGTGCAGCCACAGCGGACGTTTCGCTTTAACGAGTGCGCCTGTACGCCGTACAATGCGGACTTCGATGGCGATGAGATGAATCTCCATCTGCCGCAAACGGAGGAGGCACGCGCCGAGGCCCTCATCCTTATGGGTAATCAATCGAATCTGGTAACGCCAAAGAATGGTGAGATATTGATTGCGGCAACACAGGATTTCATCACTGGCGGCTATCTTCTCACCCAGAAGGAGGTGTTTCTCACCAAGGAGGATGCCATGCAGCTGGCCGCCTGTTTTCTGGCTAGCGAGGATTCGACGATGCGCATTCAAATGCCGCCGCCAGCCATTTGGAAGCCGCGTCGCCTATGGACGGGCAAACAGATGTTCAGCCTGCTGATGCGACCCAACGATGACTGCAAAGTGCTCTTCAACATGGTCAACAAAGGTCGCAACTATGCCGGCAACATGGATCTCTGCGTCAACGATTCCTGTGCGTATGTTGCAACTTGTATGCCTCTCTAACCCAACTAATCTTACTCTCTCTCTCTCTCTCTTTCTCTCTCTGTCTCTGTCTATGCATACCAGGGATTCACATACGAAACTCGGAGCTGATGTGCGGCACCATGGATAAGGCGACAATGGGCTCCGGCACCAAGCAGTGCATCTTCTATCTGCTGCTGCGCGACTTTGGCGAAGCATTCGCTACCAAGGCCATGTGGCGATTGTCCAGGGTGCGTATTATCTAGTTCCTATCTCTCTCTTTCTCTCCCTCTCTCTCTCTCTCGCTCTCTCTTAACATTTAACTGATCCATTTAATAAGCATTGCATTCATTTATAAAATGATTATTGTGTCGCATGTTTAGCTTAAGCTTCAAGCTTCAAATCTGAATAATTCCCATAAGATATTTCTATATATATATTAATTGGTTCTCATCACCCCAGTGCTGGCAAGTGTTGATTCTTATAAGTTTCTTTGACCTTAGATAGCCGCAACTTCAATTGTTTCAACCCTGACCAGGGCAAGTGTTTTATTATCAAAGAATGTAGCTGAATTGTTGCGTCTGATAACCGAGACTGACTCATGTGTCAAATCGCAGCAACAGCGTTCGACTCGATAACGATAACGATAACTCAATGTCAAGATTATAATTGGAGCGATGGATTGCTTGCTGTACAAAACTGACAACCGGAACTTGCCATTTATCTCAGCTGTCGCATCGATAACGTTATCGATAACGTATCGAGAAGGCGATTGATAATAAGCAGCGCTGCACTTGAATATTTTCGCCGTTATTTTCATATGATCATGCGTCGGGAAAGGGGGGCGGGGCGGACTAGCAGTGACCGTCGGGGACAGTGGCGAAGACACGTCTTATCTTATCTGTTAATTCTTGGGGATTTCCAAGTGGCATACAATTGTGAAATATTAGGAAGTCAACTTGGAATGTGTGCTTTTGTTGTTGTTGTTGTATTTATTATATTTTTAAGGCAGGCTCAAACCGGTTGTCTCCGATATATAGTCGATGAATGAGGTAAGACGCACATAGCCCGAGGGGAGGCCGGCAGTGCACTGATCCTCGGCGACAAACGAATTGATACCAATCTGTATCCAGCGTCCAACGTTGCTGTTGTAAGCGATTAGAGGACCGCCAGAGTCGCCACTGCAGGTGGACATGTTGCTGCCCGCTGCGCCTTCGGCACACATTGTCGAGGCGAGCACAACACCCGATCCGAAAATGGACGCACACCTGTCGTTCGCTATGATCTGCACGTGGGCAAAGAGCAGCTGCTGCGAGTAATCCAAATACTCGTCATCGATCAGCCCAAAGCCCGCAATGGTTGCCTGTGTGCCCACATAGCTGTTGCTCGCCTGGCTACTGGATACCAGCTGGATCGGCTGCACGGTGTTGGAGAAGATCAGCTGCTCGGGCAGCTGGATTAGTGCCACATCATTGTTCATCTTATCATTGTAGTTGGGATGCACAAATAGCTGCGTTGCTGTCATATTCAATGCCTGATCGTCGTTCAGCTCGACGGTGCCAAAGACCAGGAACAGCGACTGATGGCCATAGGCACAGTGGCCAGCGGTTAGCACCCAACTATTTGAGATAATGGAGCCACCGCAGAGCAGATCATCCCATTCATCACGCTTCAATATCACCTGCCACGGAAATTGGCCAGGCGATGCCTGCTGTCCGGATATAATGCGACCCTTCTGCAAATCACCGCAAATCATTTCATGATTTTCATTTCGATTTGGTTCAAGGTTTATTTTTGTCTTACCGGGTCGAGTTCCCGTTGTTGTTGTTGTTGTTGTTGTTCTGGCGCCGCATCTGCCAACAGCAGGAGCACTGTTAGCCACAATATGCCGGCGAACAATCCTTTCTCACATATTGTTGTTGCTGTTGTTGTTGTTGGAGCTCTTCTCATGATTTTGTGGTTTCTGCGCTCGTTTCTTGCTCGGTTTCGTCTGCGCCGCTTTTGCTCGACTTTCGCAATTATATGCGGGGCCCCCAAAATGCAGGCCACTGTCAAAACCCCACCGCAACCACCCCGTCCCTCTCTCTCGCGCTCTGCCAACCCATTTGCCAGTCTTTTGCTTTGTACTTTAGTACAATATTTTTTGTATTTTTTTTTATTAAATCAAGCAGTCGTGTTCTTGTTATTTGGCCAGCTCGGCAGCGCTGCTCTTTCGATAAGATTAATTACTCACACGCCAATACTGTCTCCCCTCGCAGCTGCCTCTCTGCTGCTGCTACTGCTGCTGCCGCTGTTGCCGCTGCTGCTGCAGCTGCTTAACGCCTTTTGCCTATTATTATTTTTATTTGTTCTTGTCTCCACTGTCAATTCCTTTTGTCCAACCAACGAACCAAGTTTGTAGCTCTTATCACTGATAACGTGACGCGTTTCGTGCCTCAACACCAGACAACAGAATTCAGCCTTAAGTGGATCTTGTCTCCTACTATATATACTCGATTCTAGCTCTATATATATACACACACATAAAGATATTCTCTCCCGCATTTGTCTAGTTACTTCACTTTAGGAATGCAATTCGCATTTTCGCATAGGTATTGAAAAACGATCAACCGCAGATCAGCCAGTAAAACGTTTACGAATGTCACACAAAGCAGAAATGAAAAAAAGAGAAAGAGCATACGATTTTAATAGCCACTCTAACACTGTGCACCATTTTCACAAACTTATTTCATTATTATATAAATAGACAAATCGATCAAATAAATTAACAAACATTGCAGGTATTTAAAAACGATCAACCGCAGATCAGCCAGTAAAACGTTTACGAATGTCACACAAAGCAGTAAAGAGATCTCGAAAGAGAGCACAAGGTTTTGACAGCCACTCTTGCACTTTGCACCATTTTCACAAACTTATTTCATTATTATATAAATAGACAAATTGATAAATTCTTTAATATTCCCCCCATTTGGCCGTCGAGTGTAATTTAATTAGCTCCCCCCCGACAATGTTGCTTGTTTGAACAAGCGAATTTAACCAATTAAAAGACATGCAATGAATTATTTACGTGCTTAGCACTTGTTGCCCTTCACCTTGCTCCCCATGCGGCTCTTCCTCATTTTGGACGTGTTTGGGGACTTATCAAAATCTCGCGACGACTTTCGCTAGAATTATTTTTGGTATTAGGGCTGACGCGATTTGGTGGCCTCGCTTGGCGGCTTTATTTTTAAACGATTACTGAGAAATCGTCACTTTAAACTTTAAATATCTAAGAAGTAAACCGTAAGTATATACAATTATAAATAACTTTGTGCGTCATATTGCAGATTGCATCGTATTTCATACAGAATCGGGGATTCTCGTTTGGCATCAGTGATGTGACGCCGAGCGCAAAGCTGCTGCAGCACAAGCAGGTCCTGCTGGAACGGGGCTATGCCAAGTGCAACGAGTACATCGAGAAGCTCAAATCGGGAACTCTCCAATGCCAGCCCGGCTGTACGCCCGCGGAGACTCTCGAGGCCGTAATGCTGCGCGAACTGTCCGGCATCCGTGAGCAGGCGGCGAAGACCTGTTTTGCCGAACTCCATCCCACAAATAGTGCCTTAATCATGGCCCTCAGCGGCTCCAAAGGATCGAACATCAATATCTCGCAGATGATCGCCTGTGTCGGCCAGCAGGCTGTCAGTGGCAAGCGAGTGCCAAACGGTTTTGAGAATCGAGCACTGCCCCACTTTGAGAGGCACTGTAAGTATGCTGTATGTTGTTGGAACTCTTTTCTATTCGTTACTTGTTGCCTGCCTGCTACTCGTTGCGCAATGCACATAGCACTCGTTACTCTACTCGCTGTATGTTGCTCGTTACTCGTTTCTTATTAGTTTTCATTAAATGCAGTGCATGTCGATGAATGTCAGGCGCTACTGTTTACTCGTTACATCTGTTACTCGCAAATTAGCACTTCTTAATTGCTCATTAATGTCGGGCAACTCGTTATGAATGAAATCTCATTTGTTTCTCGTCATTAGTGACTTCTCCATTCTTTCTCATAGTCGTCACTTCTTTTGATTATTGCGAATCATTCAATACTCGTCAGTTATAAACATTGTTTCTATTCGCTACTCGCTCGACTTTCGTTGCTTATGGCATGCCTTTCGTTGCAAATTACTCGTTATTCGATCGTTACACACCACCACCACTTGTTGTTCGTCACTTATCGTCACTCGCTACCCAAATTTGACTCGTTACAGCTGCGATTCCTGCCGCTCGTGGTTTCGTTGGGAACAGCTTCTACTCCGGCCTGACGCCCACCGAGTTCTTCTTCCACACGATGGCTGGTCGCGAGGGTCTCGTCGATACGGCTGTCAAGACGGCCGAGACGGGCTATCTGCAGCGTCGTCTGGTCAAGTGCTTGGAGGATCTGGTTGTCCATTACGATGGCACCGTGCGCAATGCCATCAACGAAATGGTCGACACCATCTACGGCGGCGACGGCCTCGATCCCGTCTCAATGGAGACGCGCAACAAGCCCGTCGATCTCCAGCACCAATACGACAATCTGCGCGCCCAGCAGCCAATTGCCGATCAGCTTCCGCTGCAGTACGACGAGATACTCAGTGTGGCCGACTGGATGCTCAAGCAGAAGGAGTTCAAGGAAGCGCGCGCCGACTTTAAGCTGGATGTGACGTGAGTGTGCTCTAAAAAAAAACACACAAATAATCAAACTGAAAATATCTCATCAATCAATCATTAATTGATGATAAAGTAAAATCAACAATGTGAATCATAAATATATATTTATTTTATTGCTTAGCAAATATCTGAAAATGGTGTCCAAGCGCATTGGTCAGCTGCAGCAACGGTATTGTGAGCAACATCAGGCGCTGTGCAACCAGATCGAGTGCATCAGCCAGGAGCAATTGCTGGAGTTTCTGCGTCGCATCAACGATCGCTACAATCGGGCTGTCACCGAACCGGGCACCGCTGTGGGTGCTATTGCGGCACAGAGTATCGGTGAGCCGGGCACACAGATGACACTGAAGACGTTCCATTTCGCTGGTGTCGCCTCCATGAACATAACACAGGGTGTGCCGCGCATTGTCGAGATTATCAATGCAACGAAATCGATATCGACGCCAATTATCACCGCCGTGTTGCGTAATAATACGAGCATGGAATTTGCACGCCAGGTGAAGGCGCGCATTGAGAAGACAACGCTCGGCGAGCTCTCCTCGTATGTGGAGCTTGTCTGCGGTCCATATAGCTGTCATCTCGTTATTAACATCGATGCTGCGCGCATTAAAGTCCTGGGACTGTACATCGATCTGGATACGATAATAGCCAGCATATTGAAGTCCCGTCTAAGGATTAAGCCCGGCCAGGTGCATGCCATACCCAAAAAGTCACGGATCATTATCCGTGTCGAGTCGACAAAGAATGCGACAATTAATGCGGAACTCGCACGACTTGCGATCACCATACAGAATGTCGTCGTTGGCGGCTTACCAAATATAGCACGCGCTGTCATCGCCGTCGACGATGCCCAACATCCGCCGACATATAAGCTGTGCATCGAAGGTTACGGTCTGCGGGATGTGATTGCCACGTATGGCGTTATTGGCGAGAAAACACGCAGCAATAACATCTGCGAGATTTATCAGACACTCGGCATCGAGGCGGCGCGCACCGTCATTATGAGCGAGATTACGGACGTGATGGAGGGCCATGGCATGAGTGTCGACTGGCGTCACATTATGCTGCTGGCCAGCCAGATGACGGCACGCGGCGAGGTGCTCGGCATCACCCGGCATGGCTTGGCCAAAATGCGTGAAAGCGTCTTCAATTTGGCATCGGTAAGTATTTGATCAATTATTGAGTTTGAATATATGAATCCCAATTGCCTATACTCATCGACATCATCGTCTTTCGACAGTTTGAGAAGACGGCGGATCATCTGTTTGATGCCGCCTACTATGGCCAAATAGATGCCATTAATGGCGTCTCGGAACGCATTATATTGGGCATGCCGGCGGGCATTGGCACTGGGATATTTAAGCTGTTGCAGCATCACGAGGACAAACAGGTGCCGCCCATCCAGACGACCATATTCAATGAGCTGAAATTGACGCCGTTTACGTAGCACCATCTCAATAGGATCCCAATTAGGAGAGCACACCATCCGCCCGCCATTCACTCAGTTCCTGTGAAATGCCGTAGTAGCTAGTAGTCGCTTTATTATTAGTTAATCAGCCTAGTTAGACAACGCCATGTTTCCCAAATCACACGTCACAAATCCCAAACAAAAGGCAAAAGGAATCGTTGGTTGGTCATCCGCTGATGTTTGTGGATCGAGCTAGTTTGTAAGTAATCACTGGATCCAATGGAGATGTTGTTCACAATTTGGCTACTGATATGATCTCTGCACTGTATGAATAGACATGCTGAAATTGTTGGAGCAAAATTACCAATACATCATAGCTAGTGATTACTGTGGCACGCCTTAGTGCTTTCAGTTACCACAGGCAGATTCTGAAAGCGAATTAATAAACAAGAAACTTGACAACGAACTTTTAAGTAATATTTAAAATGTATTGCATACTTTTAAGATTAATTAAAAATATAAGAACTGAAATTTACAGAAAGCTGAAACGCTAAAAACATACCTCTGTATAAATATGTATATACCTTGAGTTAATCGGCTCAAAAAATACAATAAATATTTAAATAACAAAATAATTGACATTGAATTTGTACCATAAATTATACTAATCAAGTTGGGAGCTAGAACAATAAGCCAGATTGAAAGTCTGTTTGTATTGTTCATTAGTATAACACTAAAAGAAAACCCAGCTGTTGTAAATTAAATATTTTACACACCCTATGCATGAGGATAAGTAGGTCATCTAGAACACATACTTACCCACATAGTTTACAACAAGCACCTCTTCAATAATACCCAATTAATAAAAAAGTTGTAGTTACACTTAGATATTTATTATGCAAATATATAAAGATATATAGCGCATATATAGTTCATGTAGTTGTCTATATTAATGGGATATTTGCTTTGCATGAATGTAATTAACATTTTGAATTTTATAATTACGATAATTGCAGTTCTTGATTTATTTACCATGTTTCAACATGCAAACTAAAAATAAAGAAATTCGTCCGATATCCAAATACACATTGTTTAGATATATGTTTCAAATGTTTCTAATCGATATATAATTTTGGGAACTTAGAATAGCAAAAAAAAAAACATATATATAAAAAAAAACAACTTAAATATGCATATCACAGGATTAATTTATAATAATTTGAAATAGTAATTTTGTTGTTGCACATTTTATTTTATGGATGAACAAAGAAAGAAAAACCATTAGAAAAAATCATACATAATGAGGTTTACTTGGCTTAGTTGTTATGATGTTCACATAATCACTTTCATTTATATTTCAATTATTTCATGAAACCTAAAAACAAAGAGTTTTCGCATACTATTTTATCCTTTGGGGGAGCAAAAGCAGGCATAGATTATACATACATTTATACTACACTCATAGTTAGTTATATTAATTCAATTTACGCTTTGATGCATATTTAATTAAGCTTAAATCTATTAAAAAAAAAAAAAATTCACGACGCCTTCCAGTGTGAAATCGTTTTCAGTTATTTATGATCTCATTTATAATTACGATGAATATTAATGCGAATAGATATCTAGATAGATGTGTATGGACTATATGACTATATGAAATTGTTTACTTTGGGCTTTTTGCTTTCTTTCAATTGCATTTTGATTCTCTGATTCTCTGATTTTCTGATTTTCTGATCCGACTAAGTTTAAGTTAAGTAAAAAACGGAGAGAGGAGAGTGTGATGGGGGTAGCAGGGGGTTTAATAAAAATCTAAATCAGTCACTAGCATCGCTGGCGAATACCGCATCCTTGGGCATTGAGTTCATATCTGCCAGTGACTCGGCGTAACCAGTACTCCTGTCATGGATCAGCATCGAGAGCGTCTCCAAACTGCGACGCACCTGTTTCGCATAAGATAAGGGCGAAAGAAAGGAAATGAATGACTTAGAAATTATCTTTATTTTTCTTTCAATGTATTTTTGATTGTTATTGATAGTGTCTAATTTTTATGAGCTGTTTATGGTTTCTCAAATGCGCTATAAACCAAAATATATATGCGATTACCACCAGCCAGCTGGCCGGCAAGTCTACCCGGCCAACACTTGATAAGATTATGCAAAACGCTTAACGCACTGATAAAATTATAGATTTTTCATTGGTTACCCTGATTATCTAATTGATTGCACCAAGCAGCTGTGCCAGCAAAACTCAAAACAATATTTTTAAAGCAATTGCAAAAACATCCGAGACAAAGGGAAAGCAAACTTATCATTTCAATTTCAGAGTTTAAATATAATTGAGATAACCCAGTTGTTTTTGAATGCATACGAAAATGATTTGAGAATAAAAAATGTTGACTCTCTTTGCTCTCCTTGTCTTGATGGTCACAACTTTCTCTTCCGTTAGTTAGCCTGCTCAGCTATTCAACTATGGCTAACAACTTAATATTGAGCTCTCAATATCTTAACTTGTTTTCCACTCTGTCTGATTGATCCTCTCTAGCAGTCAATACTCTCTACACTCTATTCAGTCACTCTCACAGCAGAGAGTCGTCTCTCACCTTGGATATCTGTTCCAGATTCTTGGCTAAAATATATTGAGCTTCAGCTGTGGATTTCTCCTGCAGCTTCTTCTGCCAGTGCAGCGCCTCCGCAAAGATGTCGTCGTCGTCACCGCCCCGCTAAAGGAATGAGAGATATAGATAGAGTGAGAACATGGAAAGGCTTGCTGAGAAAGAGATCCTTACCGCGTTGAAATCGACTGGCATATTGTAGAGGCTGGACTTGGCCTCAATGTCGAGGACGCGATAGAGCAAGAACACAGAGAACAGAGCCAGCAGAACGGCCAAAGTGATGCCCAAGTAGAGCACCTGCAGTTCCGTTAGCGCCGGTCCATCTATGGGTAGGTGTGTGCGGGCCGCTGCCGCTATTATCCTCCAACGGGAGCGAGGTGGATTCTCAGCATTAGCAGCAGCAGCTGCATCTAATCCTGCAGCGTTGCCAGTGTTAATTGGAGTAGTTGGCACAGCCACAGAAATACCCGCGCCCACAACAGTAACGGGCGACGACGAACTGGACGCTGCGCCCGAGCTGCCAATCACAGAAGGCAAAGCGGACGTGAAGATTTGCCGGCTGCCAGCGCCGGGTGAACTAAGCTGATATAAATGGTGTTGCATTGAGTCCTTGTAGTGGACAACGGGTGGCGCGGAGCTGCGTATATTTACCGCGCCATCAATAGCATCATTCAGCAAACTCTTTGACTGCAGTTCTGCAATGGAAGAGTGAGTGGGCGAAAGATTGGTTAGTTTAACTGGCCCCGGAACAACTTTGGAGTAGCACGAAGACAGCCAGTTTTAGTGGCAGAAATGAAGTCAAACGAAGAGTCGAGTTCAAGGCGAGAGCCACCAATAAGAATATGGATAGAATCATCGACAAGTCTTGACAAATGATGTTCATTATATATACAAAATGATTCCATCTCATTTCGTTCTAGACACTTGCCCAGGAGTCAATCAAAATGGTGGTTTATCTAGTCGGTCATAGCCTGGACACGGTTGAGTCACACACAGAGATTGATCACTTACCGGGATGCCTGTCGCTGCCTGCACGCTGTCGCAGCAATGCCTGCTGCTCCTGCTCATAGCTGGCAACTTGGACTGCTGCTGCCGGATCGTGAAGCTGGGGCGGACTCTCGTTGCCGCTGATGGAGCAGCTGCTGTCGTCATCGATCAGATACTCCTCAGGCAGCGGCTTGGGCGGCCGTATCTCTGCACCATGATTCAAATGGGGGCAAACTGCGCACATCAAGCGGAACGCCGCCTCTCGACTGATGAAGCTGCCAAAGACATGACGCTCATCGGCTGTGGCCACGCCCACCGCATTCGGTATTATCTTGACCGTTTTCTCCTTCGATATCCTTGTCACCGACGACGTGGGAATGACAACCTATTGAATTATTATTATTATTGCCATACAGATGCCATGCATATGCGATTATCATCCAACAAACTCACCTTGGTCACATAGCCAAAGACGTTGGAATAGAAAGCGAAATGCTGATCCGTTATATAGAGATGACCCTGCAGCGGAATGTCGCCAACCAATGCGCACGAGAAGTCTGCAAAGGGTTCAAACCAAACATAAATGCAACGAATACTTGCAACTTGTCACAACTGTTATCAAATATAATGGAATAGATGATGGAACAAGAGGATTGTTCACAGTGGAGTGCTTACAATTGATGAGGTGCTCATCGTTGGAGACCTGCGAGAAGTGGCGATGGAATTTCTTCACACGCGAACTGGACACCTCCTTGCGTTTCTTCTCCTTCTCGGGCGGCGTTGCGACAACTGAACCGACGCCGTTCGCTGTTGAATATATTGCTGATCCGGCGACAGCAGCGGCAGCCGATGTTGATGTTGACGTTGACGTTGACGTTGAGATCCCTGCCACCGACGAGGCCTGATGCAGCTCGTGTTGCTTTGCCGTGTTGTTGCCGCCTTTGACCTGACTGGGACTGGGACTGGAGCCGCTGACGAGGTCCTGAGCGCTGCCGCTCGACTGCAGCGGACCAATGTAGCTGATGTAGCTCTGCGGCAAGGAACTGCAAGTGATATAGTAGTTGAAGAAGAAGAAGAAGAAGTCATTGATTAAAGCCATAAATGGACAAATAAAAGATTATATAAACTAGCAGATCAGATCTGAATTTTATAATAATAATAATAATAATAATAATAATTTAATTGATGTAATTGAGAAAACCGACCGATTGCTATGAGTTATGAGCTGTATATCTGTATCCAAATATAACGACTCGACTATTTATGCTGATCAAGAATGTATATCATCTACTCGGTGAGTGTAAAAACTCTATTTTTGAATTGAATTAAGCTTTTTTAGTTTTTGTTACGAATTAATATAATTTCTCATACTTTGCAAGGCATAGTAAAATGCATAAATAATTCGCATATCAAAAGAACATCAGTGATTCTATATATATATATATATATATAGGATGTATGTGACTGAATGCGGATTCCATCGCAGTGTTTAGATCACAGTTGAATTTATCGCAGGCAGACACCTTAAGAAGTGATAGCATTATCATCTTAAAGATTACGATTCAGACCATGGCCACAGACTTATCGAAATGAACTCAACTAAATTGAATGGGCAGTTGAGATATTTATAATAATCATAATAATAATAACAATAACAGTAATAATAATAATAATAATAACGGTAATAATAATAATAATAAATGCTCAGCATACAGCTTGGTTAATAGGCCACTTGTGTGTGTGGTAATAAAATCGAAAGTGATACGAACAGGCGGTCAGGTGGCAGGTGCCAGGTGGCAGGTGTTAGCCACCGCCTGACTAAAAAAAAAACATCATGGCTAATAAGCAAATTTGTAAATTTACCGATAAGATTTGTATGCCCTCTGCAAGAAACAAGTTTCGATATCTATGCTTGTATACAAAACTAGTACGTGTATTTTTATGATTTTGGCTTTAAATTGGACTATTCCGAATAATAATATTTCGAAATACTTATTAATAGCACAATTCGAAGTCAGTCAGTCAGAAGTTGCGTAGGTACGTAATCTTTGGTCTGCCAAAGATAGCGGATCTTTCTTGTTATACCCCGAACCCATTGAAAATGGGTAAAAAGGAATTTGTATTCTTATCCAATCATGATGAAATTTGGGCAGTTGATGACATAAAAAAGTTGTCAATGCACAATTTGTGTTATATATCAATTAGTAGCCTCTGTCTTTAAAAATTGTGGCTTTCATTGCTATCGGCAAACAATATGCATCGATATTCGCGAAACGGAGGCAGTTATCAATGAAATGAAATGAAATGAACTAAAATAAACAAACGATAACTTATATTTCAAATCTCAAGGCCTTATAGTCTCTGAGCAACGCGTGTTCATACAATCTGACAGACGGACATGGCTATATCGATTCGGCTATTGAGCCTGAGTAAGAATATATATCTTTGAGGGAGGAGAGGAGTGGCTTCCTTCGTCGTTTGCCTTAAGAAATCTGAGCACATTCACTTCTGCTTACATTTGGGTGTGCAAAACTTTGAAGGGGAAAACTTGGCAATAAGAGTAGAATATATTTAACAGCTGCTGGGTGGGATGTGTTCAGGGTATATCGCAATCGAGCTCATTCGACTCACACGACCGTTCTTACATGTTTATATATATATATATATATAGTGTTGTTAAACTGATAAAGTTAAATACATTGATATATTGACAGGGCGTATCGGGGACACATCGAATCGATTAATGATTGAAGCTTAAATGGCATTGTAAAGATTTATGTTGGAATCTATATATAGCTCGCATCAGAGTGATCTAATGTTATATTATCTTCCACATTCACACAATTCTTAATGATAAGCATTCGTGTGTCGAGCTCACATTTGACTCGCTGTTGCTCTTGTTGTTGTTATTTCCTTCTCTTTTTTTATCTATACACCTCGGTTCGTGGTGTGAACCAACCAAAGCCCCAACGCAGCAGTCTAGCTCATTAAGGTGAGCGACCTACGTGTTTCCATTTATGTTTCTGCCGATGTAATGAGTGTCAGGTAAAACTCGACGCCATCTGTTCGATTCATATCTTATCGATGCTTAACCCAACGAGGGGTCAGCTCACAGTTCTTTGGGTGCTTTGGTTGGTATATGGAGTCTTTCAGCAACTGTTAAACTGCTTTGAACTTTTATTAACCGTTGAGTCATTTTCCAGCCAAAGTGTTGTCATTGCTTAACTATCTACGTGTTTATTATTTTATTTTTTTTGTAGCTAGTCAAAAGTTCGCCAGGTGACAATGGGTTGTCTGGAGGGGTGATGTCAAAAGTGCTGATTAAAGCGCTTATGAAATGTGCTCGTACTCTTGAGAAATCATCACAAAAGCTATAAAACAAAGCGTTTACTATTCATTAGCCGGTCTCAAAGTACAGCTCTCTGATAATGGAACTTTTACGATTACGCCTTTTACAATGTATAAATTGTAATTTTATATTTGATTATGAATACATTGGAAAACCATCTATTTTGTTTTCTTACGAATTTAATTTCTCGAGTCTATCGCTTTTTATGTTTATTGATCTCTGTTATAATTTCTATGCAGAAATTTAATTTGTGACAGGAATAATAAGGTATAAATATTTGAGTAGCTATTGTTATGCAAAATGTACAATTTTAACATATTTATCACTTAGCTGAAGGCAGTTTGGGATGAGTGATTAAATGATCCAGTTTGCCAAACGCTTTAAAAACGAGTTTTAACAAAAACAACAAATCTCCCACATTTGTGCATTAGAAACTTTCTATCTCTGCCGGTTCTTTGTCGAACATTCACCACAAAACAGTTTTTATATATATTACATAGCAAATGGTAAGAAAGCCTTTCATTCCACTTTACTCAAGTTCAATTTTGCAGGCTTCTCACTGAGATTTCGTGGAGAAGGTGTTGAGCAAAGAGTGCCACGAATTCGCTTCAATTTCGATTTGGTTTTTGTAGACTTACGGCGTGGAATTGTAGTGTTCTTTACGCTTGGCATTCGTCTTGAGCCGATCGACGCCATCATGCGTGCGACTCTTCTTCAGAGTGCGCTCTCGCATGCTGCTGCTTCCAGAGGTGTTGTTGTTGCCGCTGCTGCTCGATTCGATGAGCGACATGCGCTTGAAGGTGCGCGCCACACTGCGTGCACCGCCGACGACAGCATCGCCGGCCGCATGGACAAAACTGCGATCGCGTGTGCCATTTGGTGTTGGACCTGTGCTGGTGTTCTTGCGGCGTCTGACGATCGGCGGATGTGTGGCGTTAATAAAATCTTGACTCTCATTAAAAGCATTCTCATTGCTGCTGTTATTGTTGTTGTTATTGTTGTTGTTGTTGTCATCAACCGGGGGAATTTCGAGCGATTCACTTGACGCTTTGCTGCGTATTGGAATTTCCGTCGATGTCTCTGCATCGATCGGCAGCACATCTTGCTCAAAGGTGACGCTAAGCCGGTCACTGCTGCCGGGCGTATAATCCGAGCTGTGCATTTCTTTTTAGTTTGTTAACCACAATACAAATATTTAAAACAATATATAAAAAAACATAACTGTTGCGTACGCAATGCAAAATACACAAACTATAACTAAAAGCTGTACCAATGATGGAAAGAAGTGCTTGCAATTGGGTGCTTTTGAACACTGAAACTGGATAACCGGTAACGGTGCTTATTTCATCATCACTTGCCGTCCGCCGCTGGTCGTGTGCGTGCGTCACCAGCGTTTCACGTTTACTGAAGCGCGCCAACTGTTATTGGACTCTTTATTGTCAATACCGAAGCGTCGACGCAGACGTTAGCAGCGGCAGTATCAGCGATGTTCACCGATTGCTTACACTACGCCGCTGCATTCCACGGGAGAGCAACATAAGCGACGACGATAAGCAGAACGCAGCTGATTAACTGACTTTATACCCTCGACTCATTGTAACTTTTTTAGATTAACATTTATAGACAATAATTGATGTCGCTGAGCAGTAAATAGTAATACCCTATTATACAATAGCATATGTTACAGGGTATTCCATATATACATGTCAATGTGATTTGTTTTGCTTTTTATTTTCTATCTATTTTTCGTTATTGTTTTGCTTTTCGTTACTGTTACGATTGCAGACGCCTTAAGATAGCACTTAGTTCTAACGCAATTAGTTAATTGTTAATTTTGTATTCTGTTTCCGGTTTGTGGTTTCCAGTTTATGCTTTGTTTGTTTGTTTGTTTTTTTTTTTTGTTTCATATAAGCGAAAGAATTGTCAATTAATTATTTCATTAACTGATATCATTCACTGTGGGCAGATAATGCATATTATGCATAGCAAAGCAGTGTGTGAGAAATGAATGCGAGAGAGAGAGAGCGAGGAAGAGAGAGCGATAGGGAGAGAGAGAGAGAGAGAGAGAGAGAGAGAGAGAGAGAGAGAGAGAGAGAGAGAGAGAGAGAGAGAGAGCTGAAGCTTTTGTCTTTTTCCAATATCAATGGAATTCATTATTTCAAACATTGTAGATAGCAATAATGCTGTCTGTGTCACAACCTCGCCAGGGTGTGCGAAATATATGAAATGGCAATAATTTTGGCTGGGGTTGCTTGCGCGTCGCATGATTCATCGTGGCGTCCATCGGTGCTCACATAGATATCGCACATAGATTAAACAATCATGTGTATGACACTTAATTGTTTATACAACTCGCAGCCTGTCAAGTGGCCCTGAGTCATCCCATACATAATCTGGGCAGGTGCAGGGGTGGAAACAGCAGTGCGTGGCACGAGTAACCCTCTTCAATTTTTATTGCACTGTTTTGGGCACCTTAATAGCCTCTCCCCCCCGGGTGAAAGCATGTGAGCCATGAATCATTGAATCATTGGGCCTTATCGAAAGTCGAGCGAAGAACAACAGGAATGCAATTGAGCTCGAGAGGAATTCAAACATAAATAATATGCACATTGGAAGAAAAATCGACATTTTAATTTGAATTTAAGAATTTTGCCATACTCTTCGGTAACACATCTTAGTATTCGGAAAGTATATTTCTAAAAACCATGGTTTTGTCCAAAATTTGAACATTTTCCGGTTTTTTTTGTCGCTTATTTTATTAATAAATCAATTTTAAAGCGTATAAATTCATATAATTTAAGAAATACAGATTTCATTACTTGTTTCTGAAGTTGAGAAAGGAGTCTTTGTCCACTCTTTTGAAATGCATTTCTTGATAATAGAAATTATATCTAAAAAAATTAGGCACCCCACCTTTGGGATTGTTGATTTGGGGGAAGCCTTTCTAATTTTTAGAAATTATTTCTAAAAAAAAACGCAATTTTCTAAAAGTCAGGTCGTTTTTTTCTGAGTGTACGATTATATAAACATTAGCCGACTTCTGTGTTGGCCACACGTGCCATTTGATGCTGTTGCTGCACGATAAATTAATTTTTGGGCTGTGAGAAACTAGCGATTGAATGAATGATTTGCCATTCGAATTTGTCATTTGACTGTTCAATCAACTATCTGATCTGAGTGATAAACATGCTGTTAACACTTAGCTAAACCAAATAACACAGTAATGAGTAACCAACTCGGACTTGGACAGTCGCAAATGATTCATAATGCCTACGAGACTTGGCACAGTTTGTGGAATACGCTAATACTATAAACTACTTATCAGTTAACAGTAGCAAATTCATGATGAGTATAACCAATTCAGTGTATAAGCCAACGAGTAAGCTCTAATGGAAATTGGCATCTGGGGTTCAAATGGTATCAAGTAGTGAGTAATGATTTGCTGCGTGTTGAGAGTTAAACAGTATTTAATTTCAAGTGTATCGTTGCTGTCTATTAAAAGAATACAATCCAAAGTAAAGCGACGCGACTCGTTGAAGTACTTTCGGTAAAATGTCCTCTTCAAGAAAGCAATTGATTGGTTTGCCTGCAGTCTGCAGGCTGCAGCTGCAGCTGCCAGTGCCAGTGCCAGTGCCGCACCAATAACAGGTAATCTATGTTGTTCAATAAAATCGATCTATTGATGTATTCTTTATCTTTTATAATACCGCATGACTACACAGTCACGCCCCCAATACAACTCGTATGACTGCCAGCCAGTCAACCAGCCAGCCAACCAGTCTTTTGTTTGAGTAACGGCAGGAAAAAAAAAATAAAATAAAAAATAGAAATAGAAATAGAAATAGCAACACGCGAATGGCTTATTGATAAGCTGCTCGAGCAACAGGTGGCCAACACAGGCAGTGGCAAGCTGCCGTTAACTGCACCTTAGCCTGTTGCCTATCTTATCGATACCAATTGCTGGGGCAATTACACCAACACACACCAACACACACCAACACACACCAACACACACCTACACACACCTACACAGACCAACACGCACACAGCGCAATTGGGCTGACTATGGCTACTCACCTGTGTTGTGGGCCAAATGTCTCTGGCAGGGATAACTGTATTATGCTATATTGCTGACGTCTCAATTGTAGCTCTTGCTGTTGTTGCAGCTGCCTTTGCTGTTGTTCGTTCAGGGCTGCTGTTGTTGTTGTTGCTGGAGCTTGAGTTGGAGTTGGAGATGTTGCCGACAATTGTGGTGGTGCCATGGAAGTTGTTGCACGCTCATCGGCGCCAATATTGCTATTGTTGTTGCAAAGCAGGCTGCTTGTCGATCTGCAGAAACAAACCACAGCCAAAAACAGTCGGCGAACGGGGCGCATGAGTAATTTTGTGCAATTTAAAGCAGCGAGCAAAAAAACTGTTGCATGCATTTAGGCGGTACGCAAAAAATAAGAGTCGCTCACAGCAACTATTCAGCGACAAGAAATATACAGCATACCTATGTGTATATAAATCTACATATATATATGCATATATATATATATATATGTGTGTGTGTGTGTGCGTGTTGAGTATTTAAACAAACATACTTGTGTATATTTGTGTGTGTGTGTGTGTAAGTTGGTCGTTGAGTTATGTTCTTAAATCCATATCTATGTGTATAACTTACAGCTAAGTAAATACATCTATTGGAGATGAAAAACAAAAATTCAATTCAAGAATTTATATATTCAGAATGGAAAATCTTAAACTAAGCACAGATTGAGTTGAGAGCATTCTAAAAGATAGATTGATTGAAAGGGAGAAGAAAACTACAAACTTTATTTAAATTTGTTTGTTCTCTGGAATAAAAGCCGTTTATAATAACTATTCTACTATAACTATTTCTGATAATCTGTTAACTTCCGGTAGTTTTTCTACTTGAATCAAGAGTGTGTATTATAGGGTATAGCTTGTTGTTTTTACTCTATTTAGATATACCCTGTGCAGTTCACAGTAGTTATTTATTTATTTACATTTCAATTACTCGTTCGGTTGAAAAATATGATTGGCGGATATCGGATTACTTAAGCGACTAATTGAGACGACTATTTCGATCAAATATTTATTTACTCTATATTTATGTATGACAACTTTGTGCATTTTCATCTAGATTATAATCGGAACTCGACGTGTTAATATTTCAAACGGCACGCAAACTAATTAAGGCAGCGCTCGTTCATTAATTGACCAATTTCTAACATATGTACATGTAAATATATAGAATATAGTATGGAAAGGAATGTCGAATATATAATGTGTGTGTGTTTTTGGTAAACGGGCAGAACTTGTCTTTCATTGCTCAACTGTCTTTAAGATCTCAGCTATTGCAGCTATATTTGACACACTTTAAATACTATTTTGGTATATGACTAGCCGGTGTAAAGATTCATTATTTTTAGACGGAAAAAATGCTTAAACAATGCCAGCTATTTGGCATTCAGATTTGAAAAATATGCACGAAAAAAAATAAGAAAATAAAAGCTTGTTTTCTTTAGAAGGTCTAAGGTGGGTTCAACTGGAGGATAAGCAAAACATGTTCAAATGTTATTCAAAATTTGGCAACCCTACGTAAGTTGTATGTTTTGGTAACCCTTAAAGGGATTTGAAATTAAAGACAAAACAACTCTGACAACTCAATCAGTCAAAAACACAAAAATCCTTTGGATTTTGTGTCAAACTGTTGAACTTTATTTCGATAGCAGTTGCTTCTAAGACAAATTGGAATTCATTTTAAAATCTCATTTTGAAAACGTGCTTTTTTTTTCTTTCTGTATTTTGCAACAAGACGAAACAAAAGATCTAAATTATTAATTGAAAAGTGGGAAACTAATTATCGAAATTATTAATTGAAATTGAGAGAACTGAAGTGAAACAGTCAGAGAAATGCCGAAACATTCTGGTAGCTTGAAGAAGACATCGCTTAGCTCGATGGAGCAGTACGAGCTGAGCCAATGGCTAAAGGATAATCACATCAATGCATCCAATCTGAGGCGTTCTTTTACGGACGTACATCCGCTGGCGCGTCTAATGCTTCGCCACTTTCCGAGACTGATCGATCTCAACTACTATCCGCCGCGGAACAGTGTGCAGAACAAGCTGTGCAATTGGGAGTCCTTCAACAAGCGGGTGCTGGCCCGCCTCAATCTGCATCTGACACGCGAACAGATGGTACGCGTGGCACGCAGTGTGCCCGGATCCGTCGATTTGCTGCTGTACAGCGTGATGCGTGTCCAAAGGCTGGCGGAGCGGCGAGCGCACGCTGCGCAAGAGTCTAGCGCAGAGCAGGACGACGACGAAGCGTCCAAGCCGGCATCCGAGTCGCAACCGGTGAGCAAGGCTCCGGCCAAGGCAATGGATTCCGTTGCCACACCAAAGAACAAAACACTGAAGATGAATCGCACTAAGGCTGCAGGACACGGCAAGAGGCAGCAGCGTAGCAAGGATCTACAATTGACCTGGCAAAGAGGTGAACAACAATAGTCCTTCCTTATGCAGATCGTTGGTCAGCAGCAATGAAAAGAGGCTAAAAGCTGTATGCAACAGCAGATGGCAGTGGCACCTCTAGCTTGCCACATCTAACTGGTTGCCCTCAATTGAATAAAATAAAAATTATGTTGTATCTGTTGGACTGCTCTGACATCCACAACACTGAGTTGTGCATAAATTTCTGTTTAAAAACTACATTATTGAAAGGCCTAATGAAATTGATCTAGCTGATTAAATTGTCGTTTATAATTCGAGAACAGCCTAAGCACAATTCAAATTAAATTATATGCATTTGAGCTATTGATAAAGCTTCAGCTTGGCCTGCTGGGAAATAGTCCAAAATAAGATTCTGACGATTTCAGATTTATTTGGCGAGGCCAACTATATAAATTCCCAAGACATTTTCGAGTGTCGTACGTAATAATTTCATTAACAAGAATTATTTTCGAAAAAATGCTGACAATTTTTCATAAAATGAATCTCGGATTTCGAGTAGAAACTGCTTCTGGCAATATGAAATTGAAATTGACACATTAACGATCAGAGCAGACTCTGAGGCTGGCTTCAGCTGCTGACAAACATTCCGAGCACCAATATAAGCACCCAGCTCGAGAGTGTGTATATACACCATATATATATATATATATATATACATATATCATTTGTAATACATACACATGTACAGCAGTAACGAAATCGAGTGCCCGATTGATATGGTAGTGCGGAGAAATAGAATGCACACCATCAGCAGCAAGAGTCTGAGCAACGAGGAGATTGCCGAGGTGCACAAGTGGCTGCAACAGAATGAGTTGAATGCATCCCGGATGCGACGCGAATTCTCCGATGTGCTGCCCTTGGCGGAGATGATGAAGCGGGATCATCCGCGACTCGTCGATCTCAACAACTTTCCGAAGCGCAGCAGTGTACAGCGAAAGGTGGCCAATTGGGAGGCCTTCAACTACAAGGTGCTCTCCAAGTTCAATCTGCAAATGAGTCCCGACTTCATATTGCTGCTCGCGACGGGTGCACATGGCGCCGCCGAGGTCTTACTCAGCGAGATAATGCGCGTGAAGAAGCGTCAACGTGTGGTGGAGTCACGCAATGCGATCCTTGCCCAGGAGCAGATCTGGGAGGAGAACGACGAGGTCAAGACGGTGATCGTTAACAAACAGGTCGGCGACGGCATCGTTCAGGTGCCACAGAAAATGATACTCTATTCGCTCTACGAGAAGATGGCCCGTGACAATCAAACCAAGGATTTGATCATTGAATCGAACCGCAAGCGACTCGCCCACATGGAGAACATTATCAAGGTGAAGACCGAGCGCATCGATGAGCTTCTCATCCAAGTGGGCAAGTCACCCACCAATAACAAGCAACAAGTCAGTCCTCGGTCCAGCTTCACTTCACGTGTCGCCTCCACATCACTGATCAGTTACGAGGCTCTGGACTGCACACGTAAACGCCATACGAATACGCCCGTCTCCTCCGACTAGCCAGCCGGATGGAGGAGACAAATGGCGGAGCAGGAGAGAGGCACACAAACAGAGTGACAAAAGAAAGAGAGGGAAATGGTAATGCGTTTGGATTTGGAGTTTATCTATTGCATTTTGTATTTTGTATTACAGCAGATACAGAGAGAGACAGATAGAGAGTGAGAGAGAGAGAGAGAGAGAGAGAGACAGAGAGAGTGAGAGAGAGAGAGAGAGAGAGAGGGAAATCAAAACAATTCACATTCAAGTTGCATTCACTTAGGTAAACACTGCCATTGCGTCAACTACAATTCCGAATAGTCGTAAAATGTAAATTGCATTTATTAAATGTTAGCCAGAAACCAAATTGTACCTGAATCAAATAAATTGCTAGTTTCAGCTGTAATTGTTTTCCTATAATTTGTTCTCAGCATATACTAGCAATAAATATATAATATGGCTCTAAAAACTGTTTCATCAACCATCTCTCACTCGTTTCGCTAATGGATATTAATACTACAAGGCATAGTTGTGGGTTTCACATTATACTGCTATAATTCCATTGTTTAGGAAACCAATTGTTGTCTTTTCTTATACTAGATTAACTGTTGTTTCTATAGGACTCGCAATATATATATGCATTCTATGGCTTCGATCAATCAACCACCATATTATATAGCTGCAATCAGTCAAAAGATTTGTTCTTATATTAAAAAAAAAATCGATTTTCCTACCAAGACTATTCAGATCAAACTCATTTTCTTGAAATCTCAAATTGGATTCCTTTAAGAAACTTTGTGCATTGGATCATTAACTAAAGGATAAAGGTATCTGGTCGTATCTGGCCTTGAGTAAAAATTCCTTTTCGCACGATTTCGTTTCTGCTTCCAACGAATCCTGGCTGCTGAGACGGCTCGGATGAGTTGCAGTCAGGTTTTTGGATTAGACCGAGTCGAGCATTAAAGAAAACAATAAAGAAAACAAAACAAAGTGCGAGTATCTTGCAGATACAACAACAAGCAGCCAAGTTGGATGTGCGTCAAATTCGCAGCCTGATAGCTTAATTAAATTAAGTTTTATGGACTTGTTTGTGGATGTGTTTGTCTGTTTGTTTGTGCGAACAGGCACGACTAACTAAGTACTATATAGATATACGTATGTGTATATATATATATATATATATATATATGCTTTGATAAGCATTAAAATACACACAAACCCGAGAAATATATATGTATGCATTTATGGGCGATAAAAAACACAATTCAGCGTGTCAGGTCAGTCGCATGCCTCCGCCTTGTATGCCCATGAGTCTTAGTAGTGGTATTACATGTGCGAATTTGATACAGTCGACAACGAGTGGATTCACATGCGATTCGTGTGTATTCGAATCGAATCGAATCGAATCGAATATTCGCCATTTGCTTGGCTAAGCTGGCAATTGACTTTTGCTTAGCATGGCACAAGAACAAGAACACGACGCTAACTGTTTGCCTGAAAGTGTCGACACATCAAGTTTATACACCCATATATATACACCTATATATATATATATATATATATATATATATGTATGTGTGCTCAGGCAAATGCCAGAGTTGAAGGAGACACACACAGTTAGGTTCAGAACCTTTTGATTGCTGTGCATATTAAATTACAGCATTGTGTTTCAAATAGTTTCCGAGATGTGCCACTGAAACCACACTTGAACCGGTTCACAAAATATTAAATATGTACGGGTTCCATTCAAGAGATTAAGTAAATTATATATATGCCTGAGCTATGCCTCTATCCACATCAAGTCAGCGACACAGACGCTATCTAAATGTTTTTAGATAGTGATTAAAAACAGTTAAGCGATGCGGTAATTTTAGATTGGCCTTGTATATCCAATTTCAGCAGGATTGTTATAGCTACAAATAGCTACAAAGATATGACGCTAAGCCGCTCGTGAACCGCTTCATAAAACCAATAAACCTGAAATAAATATGATTATCTAAAAGTTCCGAGTGCTAAGAAGTGTTCTGAACCAGCGCGTGAACCGCAAGGAACCACAGCAAACGCGGTGCAAACTTAATACGCTTCTTCTTCTTCTTTTTTTTTTTTTTTTTTTTTTGAGTAACCACGCCCCACTTGTCAGCCACAGCTGTGATTCTCAAGGTTTCCCATGGCCCTGTCCCTAGATTTGTTTTACGAATTGCATTCTCGCCTAACTGGGGAGGGCGCCAGAAAGAGAGAGAGAGAGAGAGAAGAGAGAGGAGAGAGGAGCAGAGAGTAGCTCGGTATATCGATTTCTAGAGACTGGCTTTGGCCATTGAGTGGCTTATGCAACACCAATTGGCCATTTTAGTGCAATTTAGAAGACCACTTTATGCACATAAGGGTGCGTACCACTCGAAAGGCATTCAAGAGTGCAACCGACATTGAGTGAATCGTATATAGTATATATAGAATAGAAGATATCGTTGATGGCTTGTGGAAAAACCATATATGATATTTTATCATTTAAATTTTTTGTTTGTTTAGCCAAGGCTAAATGGTTTCTTTCAGTGTTGTGCCTATCAGAAACCGACACAGAAACAGAAACAGAAACAGAAATTGAATTGCATTGCTTGAGCTGCGCGCAAGGTCAAAGTTTATTAACCTTTTGTGTGAGTGTGTGTGGCAAGCGGCATGTGGCATGAGCAATTGCCTGTGTGCAAGGCAAATTACAAAAAGCATTTCAGGCGACGTCTGCCACTGCTTCCGTTCCCCCCCCCCCCCCCACTCCGCCTCCCTTAAAGGCGCAGGCGACAGGTCAGCATAAAAATTGCATGCGTCTCGGCAATAAGCGTTGAACGCAGCTGGAGAGGGGGCGAATTGTCGACACGCAACTAATTAAATGGCGACAACATTGTCTAAGGCAGACACCCCTCCTCCTCCCCATTCCCCTTCCCCCTTCCACCCTCCCACTATTCCGCTCCATGATTCACCCCCTGCCGAGCGTGCAGCAGCAAAAGAAAGAAAATAACACTTGGCAATCGCGCGATTTATATTCCAACGGAAATTGTGCCACTAAATTATTGTAACCACAGCCGACCCCCATCCACCATCCCCCACCCCCACACCCCCCCACACCCCCCACACCCTTCTCACCTTCCCCCTAGCGCCCGCCTGCTCATTTAATAATTATGCAATTTACACATGAAATAAACAGTTTAGTAGTCAAATGATTTTCCCGTTTTTAATTGACAAAACAGTTTTCGGAATTTTGCATAGTTTACAAATAGAAAACATCAAATGCTGTGCCAAAAAAAAAAAAACAAAAAAAAAACAAACTCACACATTGAAAAATAGAAAATTCTCGAGCAAATGGAAATGTACGCCAAAAATGAATACCATTTGACGTCGCTCGTAAATATTATGGAAAATCTGTTGAGAAATTCGATGAACACAAAAACCCCGCAAGGCAACAACAAAAAATAGAACACCGTCTAAATTTCAGAAGAATTACAACTTGAATTTATAGACGCCCAGGAAGGAATACTAAACGAAAGCTATGCGATCGTTCACAATTTATATAGTTGACTAAAATATCAGCAAATTGCGTATGAACATTTTTGACAAACAATTTTGGTTTTTCCCAAACAGTATTTCTGATTCATATATCATATATATATATATATATCATATGTATATACCGAATATGTATATCAATGAAAATGCAATAATATAATGGTTATTGCTTATCAGGCTAGCCGGTGTAGATATAGCAAAGTCGTATAACAACAAGCTAGTTTTGGGGTTGTATTTGAGTGTACTTGATCAACAGATACCCTGTGCAAAAGTGTCTAGTTGTGTCTTTTGTTAATCTGTCAACAATGAATTATCTTTAATTAAATTGGTGTCTGGCTGCAAAGTGAGTTTAAATTTAGAATGACAGGCCTGATTAGGATTATATACATGCAACTGATAAGCTTGTGATAAAAACATTTGCCCACAAGCAGGTTAGCCTATTCCAACTGACATAGGGTATCAAATTGCTTGTACACATTTAATATGGCAAAGTCATTAAATTGGTATACAAAAAAAGCTTATCAATCGTGAAATACTCTGATTATCCAGTTGGATACAGCGAATCGAACTTGTGTTAGGCAAAATAAAATTTGCAAAACAAAATATATATATATATATATATATATATATATATACAGTGTCTCACAGCCTTTTTAATTTCCTGCCATAAGCTGTATATATAAATATCAAAATATGGAGCTTTACACGGCTATTAAAATGTCAAAACTGAACCGATTTGCATAAACACTGCATTTAAAGGGGGAAACACGATTTTTGGTTGGAATGTGGAAATTGTGTCTGGACAAATCCAATATTGGGAATAGCAATGCTTTATTGCTGACAATCGGGCTTCTAGTTTGGAAAGACAGTTTATTTTCGAATCGATCGTCTTTCTATCGATGACTTGCAAAATTCTTTCCCTAAATAAATAAATAAACAATTAAATGTACATGTGGCGAATACATTTTTTTATGTTTAATAATTCACAATATATCTTTCAAACACAACGAATAGCAAACAAAGCAGGAATGATGGGTTTCGTTGGACACACCGATGATTGCATACCCTAATCGTAATTATAAAAAATAATGTTCAATTGATGGACATATAACAAGTATCATCAGGATAGATTTACAATTCAGGGCAGATGGACAGATGGACATGGCAATATCGACTCGACTAGTGATGATGATCAAGAATTTATGTGCCTTATGCGATGGGAGGCGTCTCCTTTGAGGCGTTTCACAAAACCAATAATGATACCTTTTACAAGCGCATAAAAAGATACAAGTTAAAGGCAAAATTATTAGCATTTTTTTGTTGTTGTTGCTTGCGTCAGCTTTGAAGTTCACATTCGCTATATCATAAATAATTGCCTGCCCCCCAAAACTGAACTGTATACATTATAGGCACACACACACACACACACACACACATATATATATATATATGTATATACTATCACATAAACACAGGCAACGATTTATAGCTATTGTTTGCCCATGTTACACAGGTATTAAATGTTTAGTTCTAAACACATTCCCTCTCTCTCTCTCTCTCTCCCTCTCTCTCTCTCTGTGTGTGTGTGTGTGTCTGTGTCTCTCTCTATCTATCTCTATATATCTGTATATATTACGTGTCATCTTTGCATTTGAACAATCCATTGATTTTGGCATCCCTAATGATTTGACGCAAATGCTTCCATAATCGTTGTGCCTTTATTACTATACAGATATATATAGGTTTTACATATGTAGGTAAATACTATATAAGGTTTAGCACAAAGTTCAAAATGATTTGTGGCAATATTTTTGCAGCGTTCATTCTTTCATAATTTTGATGATATAATTACCGACAATTTAGTAGCCTTAACTTTGTCCGTCTGTCAATCTGTCCGTCTGTCCGTCCGTCCGTCCGTCCGTCTGTCCGTCTGTGTGTTTATATTTGTTTATTTGTTTGTTTGCCACTTGGTGATAATTTTGTTGTTTTTGCTACTTTGTTTTGTATACAGCCGCTGTGAACCGGTTCACACTTCAATTATATAATAGAAGGCATTAAATTAGGGCTTACACACACACATATATATATATATATATATATATATATATATATATATATGTGCTATTTATAAAAAAGATACTTGACTCGGCGAGCGCTTTACACTCGATTAGTTCTTATCAAACATTTGAAGGCATACCTGCAAATAGAGAAGAGCAAGAAAGATGGGATTTAGTAAGATTCAAATAGATTCGACTATATTTACATATATATACAAAATATGCTACAAAAGCAAGTTTATTAATTGTATTTTGAGTGTTAGAAGTTTGTTTCTTACAAGGTTTAGCTTATACAGCCAGCCAAAGAGCACTGATCTTTTGATCTGTGTATCATTGTTTGTCTCAAAGTTAATTCAACAATCAAATTTAAATCTTGTTCAACAAGTTTTAAGTGTTTCAACTTGTAACATACACGGACCACGGCTCCATTAGTCATTCATTTAATTAAATCGACTTAAAGCTTGCCTTTTAATCGTTTTTACTTCTATATATACACATATATATTATATTATATATATATATATAGATATGTGTTGCTTGAAACTATTTCGTTCAGCTCGAAAAACACTTTCACTTCCGACCAAAAAATCAATTTTGACAATTCAGCATGCCCAAAAAAATCATGATAAAAAAACCAATATACATTTTTGGGGCGCTTTTTTTTTTTTTTGGCAACTCTTGCAAATAGTGCAAAGCATTTAATTATTTCGATTTTATAATGTATATATAGTTCTAGTTGCGGTCAAAAGTTTCGACGGGCCGCCCGACGTCGACTGACAAACTGAAATATGTGAAATTATTAAAATCCATTCAATGGCATTTGCACTCACACAGCTACAACGAGAGCGACAGAGAGAGGGAGAGAGAGAGCGACAGAGAGAGAGAGAGAGACGAGAGAGAGTGGGGCAGAGGGAGAGGGAGAGCGGAAGAGAGATGCTGCGAGAAGGAGACAGACAGAGCGGTTTACTGTCAATTGGATGTGAAGTGTGTTTCTCAACTGATGCCGCGGCTGCCTGGGGTAAGATTAGCAGCAAGGTAAGGGTTTGGGGTTTGGGGTTTGGGGTATGGGGTGATATGTGCTGTGTGGCATTATCAAGCACAATAAACGTGTGTGTGCCTCTGCCTGTCTGTGTGTGTGTGTGTGTGTGTGTGTGTGTGTGTGTGTGTGTGTGTGTGTGTGTGTGTGTGTGTGTGTGTGTGTGTGTGCTTACATCAAGTGTAACACTCGCTGATGGGTGTTTTCGAGTGCGAGTGCGAGTGCGAGTGCATTAAATGCGAAATTAAAGCGATTATCTTTAGACGCAACAGCTAATCTTAAGCAAACGTAGCAGAGGAGTGCTGCTTGCCGCGGGGTGTTGCTAGGAGGTGTTGGCGGGACTACACTCAAAGAAAATATCAAATAAATTCCGCAAAATCTATCAACTTATTGCCTTTATTGTCAGACGTATTTGTCTTTTCTTAAGTCCAAAGTGGATTTTCGTAAAATTTTAGTTTTTGTTGTTTTCTGTTTGTGTTTCACAAAGCTTTGTTTATTAGCTCCTTTATTGCTTGTATTATTATTAAACATTAGTATTTTGATGGCGATTGAAATTGGAAACTTTTCGTTCGCGATTTGTAGGCTTTTCCACAGTCGACAGAGTAAAATGCATTACTTTTTCTGATTACAATTCTACTTTTTAGAAATATTTTTTTTATGATAATATGCAATAAATGGCGGGTGATTTTTTTTTTTGCTCAGTGTACAGCTTGTCGCTTGTTACGCTTGTTCTTCTGTATATATATATATTGTTATATTTTTCCTAGCAACATATAACTGGAGCACTGCGTTCAATAGATCAAAGCTTTCTCCTTGACTCTTTGGTTTCTTACTTCTTTGTTGTTTTTCTGTGCTGATTTGACAGCAAAATCAAATTCTGCTCACTCAAATATCAAAGCAGATGCGAAAAAGAAGCTTTAACCACAATTGTGTAGTACAAAGTATCTTTTTTCACGCCTAAGAAAAGAGACTTCAATCGAATTGCAAAGCTGATGCTGGTTGAGATGTAAGCTAAATCGATATTTAAATGATCTTTGAGGATATCTTCAATGTTATAGCTTTGGCTGAAGGTTAGCGTGATTTCTCTTAAGTTGCAGCCTATTTGAATACTTTACTCGTCTCTCTCCAATGTCAGGTCACAAGTTAATGCTAGTTAATGAGATCTCACAGATTGGTTGTAATCATTATGGGCTTACGCATAGTTTGTATGGTATACAATAGTCATAATGTTAATTTTACACAATAAATGCATTTAATTGATTCCGGCTGTCAACTCAACAAATTTACGACGAACATTTGTCGTTGTTTAACAAATTGCAAATGAAACTCGAAACCTATAACGAACAATTGACCCATTTGAGTGAAAATATTATCGCTGTCATTTGCGGAAGGGGAAGGTGAGTGTGTGTGTGTGTGTGCTGTGTGTGTGTGTGTGTGTGTGCGTTTGTATGTGTGTGTGTGTGTGTGTGTGTGTGTGTGTGTGTGTGTGTGTGTGTGTGTGTGTGTGTGTGTGTGTGCGTGTGTGTGTGTGTGTGTTCGAGGGGGATTGGCCAGCGGGTGTATCCACTTGGGCTACCCACTTGTTCGTTCATCGCACGACGCCTTTGATAACAACAAAATGCACTGGAAATTCAATCAACGTGAATGCACTCGAAATAAATATTCACCATTTTTGTCATGTGAAGTGAATCGCCCACAAACTACACTCACACACTCACACACGCACACACACACACACACACTCACAGACACACTGGCAACATTAACAACAATGTCGTCAGTTACAGCAACAAATTGCACGCATCTCAAAATTCAATTGCACAGATTGCATTTGCGTCTGGTGGGTGTTTGTGTACCCCTACATATATATATATATATATATATATATATATATATATGTTATATATATATATTTACTACAATGCCTATCTCTATCTGAACGTTCACATTATCAACTCGGCACACAGATTGCACTTATATTTACGGGTATTAATGGACTTTTATAATAAAGCGAAGCAGCTGCCATCCAGCCCCCTTCCCCTCCCCCTCCCCGCCCCACCAACAAGCAGATCCCCAAGCAATACTCTCTCTCTCTCCATACTTCAATGGACACATGAACACACACTTAGTAGACTATCTTAAAGTCCATTGTAAATTTCCATCTTAAAATGTCGTCAGATGTAACTTGATCAAAGCTGAACTGAATCGAGTCGGTTAAGTATATAAAAGTTATATACTTAATTTTTGCATAATCGGAGAATGATTCGAGATTGAAGCGATTTGTTTTATTATATAAAAGTTACATGTTTTATTTGTATTACAATCGGAGATGGATTGTTCATTGATCTACTAACTAAAACGGAATCAGCTAATCTATATACTTAATTTTTACTATAATCGGAATCACATAAATTTGAATCAGTAAGTAAAACGGAGTCATTGAGCATTATAAATTATTTAAAGTTCCATTATCTTCAGACAAAAGAGTTAAATTGTTTATTGTGACGTCATGGGAAATTCCATTGCTTCAACTTTGGCAACGGGGCAATTGCAGCAAGACAGATGCCAAATATGCTCAGTGACACCAAATATGTCTGTGGCATAATGTCTTTGTATCTATACACATCTAAATATGTATACGTATATGTATATGTATATGTATATGCATATGTATATGTATATGTGTATGCATATGTATATGTATTTGTAACTGTCAATTGATCAATGCCTCATTTGGTCAATCGCTCATGCGGACATTGGCTGCATGCAAATCGGAACTCGAAGCGCTCTCTCAATTGCCCATCGATGGACGGCGATTGGGAAGTAGTTGTTGGTATTGTTATTGTTACTGTTGCTGTTGCTGTTGCTGTTGCGGTTGCTGTTGCTGTTACTGTTGCTGTCATTATCGAAATGTCGTTTTGCTCATCCGATCTGGCAAAGTAAAAGTGTCCAACAACGAATGCAAATCTATGCCTGACATTGGCTATCAATTCTCAAAATGAGCTCAGCTGTGTTTCAGCTTTTTAATTGGTGCGTCTATGCAGCGGGGGAAGGAGGGTGGGGGCAGATGAGGCGGACGGGGTCAGGAGACAAATTGCGGGGCATACGGGGCATGATTTGCTGCTGCTCTAGTAATTGAAAAGCTTCTCTGCATTTGTGTCAAAATCAATGCCAATTGCAAAAGGAAAAGAGTTAGGCGAGAGAGCTTTAAGCTTGCATGCAGCTTCCAATGGAGCTTGATTCAAAATGGCGACAACTTCAGAGATCAACTCAAATGGAAAAGCTTTGCAAGCTTGCAATGCAAGGGAAAGGGAAATGAAGAATGATTTATATTTGTTGATAGTTGATTGCTGGGCTGGGGCAAGGGAGCTTACCTCTTTGCCACGTAGACGGCGTCGCTGACATCGGAATGGTGGGCGGGATCATCGTTGAGCAGCAGGACAACTGGTGTGGGCAGGAACTCGTCGAGGATGCGATTGTGCGCCTGAGCCCTGCTCAGCAAACTGATCGCCGTCGATGAGGAGCACGACGAGGTCGTCGAAGACGTTGTCGACGTCGACGATGACGATGACGATGTCGACGCATTCGATGAGCCCGCCGGCGATGGTAACGATGGCGTCAACGTGCCACCAGCACCAACACCACTGGCTATCGATAGCTTCGACGAGTGCTTGTGGGAGCCAAAGCTGCGCCGGATCGACTGTAAGCTCTGCCGCAGAAAGGATTCGCGTTTGATGTGTTGTGTGTTGCCGCCGTGACGTATCGTGGGCAATGGGTGTGGTTGATCCAAGGTTGCCCCCACGGCGACGGCATCGAACTGCACCTTGCCAGGCAGCGATTGGGGGCGTGGCAACGAGGCGTGTGGAGCGTGTGGTAAATGCTCGAGCAGTTCCTCGTATTCGTGGGCATTGACACGCAACAGTTGCACCTCCTGCTCACTGAGTTCCAGCTCCCGATCTTTGTCCAGCTGCTGCTGCAGCTCCTGTTGCTCCTTTTCAGTTTTGGCTCGTTTCGATTTCGATTTGGGCAACTTTTTCAGCTGCAGCTTAAAGCGAGCTTTTTGCTTTTTTGTGGACGCATCGGCGAGCATTAGGGATGAAATGTCCGGAAATGGTTCCATGTCCGGTGAACTCAGCAATTTCGTTGGATTTTCATTATTATTCTTAATTTTATTATAATTATTATTAATATTGCTATTGTTGTTGTTGTTGTTTCTGCTGTGAGTGGTCTTCTCAATGCAACTGTAGGATTTGATGAGAAACAGATTGGATTTGTTCTTTGTGGCCTTTAGCTGTTGCAGCGTCGAGTCCGCTTCCGTCCACGAGGTCTCCGAGTCGACCTTCCCGCTAATCGCAGCCATTGTGCAATAAAGCTTACTATATATATATAAATATATATATAATATTCTTATTTTATGACTTTTCCTTTTTTATTGTTTTTTGTTTGTTTTTGTTTGTTTTGCACTTTCTGTCTTTCTGTCTTTCTGTGTTGGTGTGTGTTTTGTTTATTGTTCTAGTTGGCAGACAGCCTTAGCTTTCAGTTTTCACTATCAACGGCAGCATCACGATCACCTTTGATCACCTTTCTTTGACTGAGCAGAAAGAAGAGAAGCTAAGTTATTTTTATACCGCTTGCCGGCACCGCAATGAAAACGTTGACATTGCGCTGACAGAGTCAAGGAGAGCTGAGCTGAGCTGAGCTGAGGTGAGGTGAGGTGAGAAGCGCGAAGTGAGAGCGACAGTTCACTCAACTAACACACACACGCACAAAGATTGGTGGTGTGCATTGATATTGGTGAGCATTTGACGGCTCTCGTCAAGTGCAGTTTAACAAGATGCAGCTGCTGTCCTTGTGTGTGTACGTGTTTGTGCTTGTGTGTGAGAGAGAAAAAGGATATGAAGAGCACATCCCCCAGTCGCATTTAATGTTTTTTTCATTGCTCAATTCAATATTGTTAAAAAATCTAGTAAAGATTTATTTATGCAGCTTAGCAATTGCTAGCTTTACGTCTTTTTTTTTTTTTTGATAATTACTCAATTGCATGTCAAACAAATTTTGACTGCTAACTGTAAAATGTACGACTCGAAATTGCCTTAACTGTATGTAACTGCTAATTTTTGTCGTTAGCAACCCGTGCATGGGTTATTTGTATGTATGTGTGTATACGCGATATGCCAGCCGAAGAGTACCAACTGATAATTTAGCGTATTTCAATCATAATTATCATAGATTAAGATAGTAAATTCTATTCTACAGTGATAAATAATGTTTTTTTTTATTTATTTTTATTTTTTTTTTGCTGTAGTATTTGCGTAATGGTACTCGCTCTCTCTCTCTCTTTCTTTCTGTCTCTCTGCCAGCCTCTCTTTTACATCAGCTGTTGTCTGGATTTGAATTTGCAGAATGTAAACTTCTTTCTGTGAACTACAATAGGTGGCGCCACACAGCAGCCGCCCGGTATTTTACGACGTTCGCAAACACACACAGATAAGCTAGCTCTCACTTCGCGCTGTCAGCTTGTCATGTTGTTGTTGTTGTTTTGGTTTGGCCAACAGCAGTTTTCTGGCTGCTTGCTGTGTGCTTGTTTCTGATTTTACCGCTTGCTGTTGTTGTTGTTGTTGTTGTTCTTGTCGTTATTTTTGTTAGCCTGTGGAGTACAATTCGCTGTTTCTTTTCTTATTTTATTTGAATGTTGATTTTTTTGTACGACTTTTTTCGTTTTTTTTTTTTGCATTTATTTTTGGCCACGACACAGAGCCAACAATTTCCGTCACTTGTGCTTTATGATGTCACTTGGCCGCACTCCCGATTATTTCCACATTTACATTTCTACAATTCTACTGGCCGGCAAATTGTTGTGCGAAAAATATGTGTGTTTTAATAACGAAGACAGTTATTGTTGTTGTTAATGATGTTTTGTTGTTAATGCCGCAATTAATAAATACCAAAACTCAAATAAGCCTTTTATTTGATGATAAAAATTTATTGTTTGTTGTTTGTATTCAAGATAGCATTCAAAATACAACCAAACACACATATACAAAGGAAAAAAAAATTGGAAAGAATAAAAAAACAAAAAAAAAAGACGAAGTGTGGAAAAGCGGCCACAAGCTGCGCTGCTTTAAAAGCTCTATCTCTCACTCGTTCCCGGCGAATGCCCGTCTGCGTCGTCGTTCGCTTTCGCACTGAATTTGAAATTGAAGCGCCGTTGCGGCCAGACCCAACGTCCAGCCAACAAGCAGCAGCCAGCGAACAGCAGCAGCAGCGACCCTACATCAACAATACAGCAACAGCAACAACAACGTCTGAGACGAGGTGTCGACGAAGCAACGCGACGCGGCTACGAAGGCGAATCGTGGCTACATGCATGTGTATGTGTGCACACATATGCATTTGTGCGTGTTTTTGTGTGTGTGTATTAAACTTCTTCTTCGGAGCGCTTATCATGCTGCGGTGCGGTGCGTTGCGTTGGTGTCGGCGTTAGCGTCAACGTTGACGTCGTTGCTTGCTGTTATGTTATGTTATTGTTGTTAAGAAATTTAACAATGAAATGAGAGAAGAAGCAACGCAGCAACAGCAGCAGCAGCAGCAGACAGACTACAAAATTTCTGCTGCTGCTCTCGCTCTCTGTCTCTCTCTCTCTCTGTCTCTCTGCCTAACAGGTGCTTAGTTTATCCACGAAGCATCAGCAGCAGCAGCAAGAACAGCAGCTCAAGGCGCCGACAGAGATCATCGACAGCTGAGATTTTTCGGCACACGAGCTTTAACTATTCAGTTTAACCGTTTGCTGTTGTGCACACCTTTCGCTCTGTAAATTATTTTTGGTTGTGCCGCAACAGCGTTAAATTCAATTTTTTTTCGGCTGACCCTAAAACCATTGGCCAATACACACACACACACACACACATACACACCCAGACACACACACACACATAAACGACACACTTTTTTCTTTCCCTTTAGCGCTCCACATGATGATTTGTCAGTTTTGCTTTGTGCCATTGTGCAAAAAAAAAAAAATTACAGAAAAAAAAAAATATATCAAACTGAACAACATTAAAATAAACGAACTGACAAAAGAGAAATATAATAATACAAGCAGCCCATTTCCCCATTGCTCCTGCATACCCCGTCCATGCCAACAAACCTAAAATAACACGCTTTTGCTATCGTATACACGAAATAAATGGCAGTTGCCGCTCCTCTCCACACCCGCCCCACAAAGAGTACTTGTAGCCTTAATTGAACTTTTACCGTATTATTTTTGATAAAAATCGAAAGATAAGCGAAGGCAAATGTTTATCGATATGGCAATGCTGCTGCTGCTGCTGCTGCTCAGCGCTGCATGCAAAATTTAATTCGCCGCCGAGCTGAACTCGCTCAGCCTTCGCCGTCGAGCACAAAACGCATCTCTCAAGTTCGACGCGTCGTAAACCCCAGCAGCGCTGCCAGCAGTCATGGCCATCCATCCCTCTCAGATGAGCAGCGCGAAAACCGCAATCGACAACAACAACAAAAAGTACAACAACAAGTACAACGATCACAAAGCAAGAGCAAGACCAAGAGCAATCTTGTTTTTTTCTTTCTAACTTTTGATCTGATGGGGTTTTTAAAGATACCCTGCAACCGCACGAGAATGCGTAAAAAGGGTATCATAGCTCGCACAGTGGTGTATCCCTGAACCCATCAAGTATAAGTCATTAATACTGAAATTATAATACTATTAAATTCTTATTTTATAATTATAAAAATATCATAATTATAATAATTATTTCGATGTCAGATTTCACACAGTTCCCTGCTCCCAGGGTATCTGTTAGTTGCGCACAAGCACTTTTACTTTTCTTCTTTTATTAGTTTATTTTAATGTGGGGCGTCACTTTTTTTAGGGCGTTTTGTTTGTTTAGTGGTCAGATATGATAGTGTATCTATAAGTGGGTCGTGGTTCGAGGAGAACTTCAATGGGATCAAGACAAAATGAAAAAAAAGCAAAAAACTCAGAGAGAAATCAACATTAGTAATGCATTACTAGGCTCGCACGTTATCCATAATATAATATAGCGCCACATTGATAGAACCTTGCGTAAAAAAAAAGGAAAATCAAAAAAAAAGTTACAAAAATATCAATTATAACACAAATAATCTTTGCACCCCGAAAATCATATGACTAATGCCTTCCAGGTGTTCAACATTTGGATAGATGACAACAAAATATTCTGCACACCTGGCTAATGAACCAGACAAGCTATGACATGGACACACAAGGTATACCCCCCAAAAAAAAAAAACAAAAATTTTTAAATAGAGCACACTCTTATCTATAGATATTATTTTGAGCAGGTGGCCTGACATCTATTTAATTTGTATTACAAATGAGTTGCCAATCGAAACCCGGAAAAGCGCCAGTAAGGCTTCCCATGACTAATAGGCGCCTGTCCATAAATTGAATTTTGCTGGGAGCTCATTGTAATCCCTTATCATGTGCAAAATATATATATATATATATGATATATATACATAGAGTACAAACTTATGCATAATTCTTACGTATGTAGATGATTTGAAGTCTGTATTCAGTTTTTCCATTTTGGTGGTAAAGGTAAGTGTGTCAGACAGAAGGCAACATCTCATATAGTATATATATTCTTGATTCTGCCCGTCGGAGTCTGTACTCGACTGAGCCCGACTACGATATACTCTGAATCCAGCTGTTAAATATATTCTAGTGTTATTTAGTAATGACTATAACTTGGATGTTTCTTGATGAAATTCTTCGAGTTGATGTATATTTCACATCAATTAGAAGCCTCTCCCTTAAAATTGTGGCAACTGCGATATGCATCGACATTTCCGCGTGATATACGATATCTTATATTATAATTTAACGTCTCTATCTCTGAGATCGACGAACAAAGTTATATCAACTCGGCTGTTGATCCTGAATCAGAACATATACATATTTAATTTATGGGGTCGGAGATGCTTGATGCTGCCTGTTATATAATTTTGCCCAATATCATTATAACCTTTTTACCGATTTTTGGGGATGACCAAGAACATGGTTTCAGGGTCGAGCTCTCTCGACTGAAGCATTCTTATGACATAAATAATATCAAAATATTAACACTATACACTGTTTTTTATTATTATAGAATTTATGAAGACGAACAAAATACTAAGGACAGGTCCATTTAAATGCGCAACCAAATATTTTGACACAATTCGTGCAAATTTATGACAACAACACAAACAGATCAACACACAAAAATATACACAAATATATATAATATATATATATATATATATATAAATATAAATGCGATCATGCTATCAGTCACGACTATGCGAATAGATGTCGGTTGGTTAGAGAGATGACAAAAGAGTTTTAATCAAATGATGTCGGTCTTTGGCCCTGGAATTGACGCAGGCATGGTAAATAGTAGTATATAGTATATAGCACGTCTATATATAGAAACGATACGGTGACACTAATAAATCAGCACTCGACATCTATTTAAACAATGCTGGCACGTGCAATTCCAAATTCGCTGGATTGTCAGCAACGGTTTTTTATACCAAAGTTATCGAGTATGTTTATATATTATGTATGTATTTATATATGTATATATATATATAGGGCAATTCCGGACTGATATGTGTGATTTTCCAAAAGGTTGTTCAACTTGATGGCCCAGTTTCCAATCTTTATCCATCTGTGTCGTCTTACTTCGCAGTCAGCTTCAAAATGGAGATCGGATCAAGCCTTTAATCTTACTAATTACCAAAACGGTCCCCTGTCTATTATCAAGTAGGCGAACAACAAAATTCCACTCTATTGTATTAATCTGTGCAAAATGTTTGTTTACATTTTATACGAACCAAAACTATTTAAAAATAGAACCGAATTGTCTAAATTGATAAGAGATTATTTATTTAGAAAGTTAAAAAAAAAGAGTTCAGGTACTATTTGAAGTTGTTATTGGAAGGAACTATCTGGTTTCGATTCAATGATATGTCAATGCAAATGGCGAAGATCGGACGAATAAAATTCTACTCAATGGCAATGAAAATCTGTGATATTTTTGTCAAAATGATAGTTCTCGCAGAGGCAGAGAATTTGTAAATGTGATCTTGGTTTATTTCTTGTCTTTCTCTTATAATCATTATATATATTATTTCTGTAATATTGTCCAAAAAAATAGGTGACTTCCCATTCAGTATCAGATTGTAGCTCGTTTAACTGTTGTTAAAGCTCATTAGCGTTAATTGTCGATCGTTTATTTTACTTGAGGTGATTGTTGTTTGGATTGTATCTATATAATTCACTCACCTGGAATGCTTCCGTTTCGCATTGTCGCCTAGCGAACCAGTTGTGGCAAATTTCGTTAACCTATCGGAGAAAGAAAGCAAATAACGGCTTAGAAGCAGTTGGAAAACACTCAAAAAAAGATCAAAATATTTTGTAAGATCTTAAATATTTTCCTAATTATATATTTATAACATTAATTATACAATAGCAACACTTAAAACTTGGCTAGTTTATCGCTTAACTTTGCTCAACAAACTCAAGCAAACAATTTAGTAAAATATTTGATGCTATTTGCTATTATTTTAGTAAACAATTTTATAGTTTTTAGTGTGTTAACAGTTTGTTAGTTGTGCACATAATGTTGGTCAATGAACATTATAGTTTAGTGTGTGTACACATACATATATATATACATATTTATCTAGCTCAATGCCAATGCCTCAAAGCCACTTTTCCGAATTTCAAATATTTTCCGACACAAAACCATTATTATTATTATTATTATTAAAACCACGTATTAAGTTACAATCAGCATTTTTGTTGTGCGCTTTTCTTGTTGCCAACTGTGAAAAGTTTGATAGTTTTGCGCTTAACTTGAACAGCAAATAACGGGCAGGCGTCTATTTGCACACCTTTCTTTATATATGCACCTCCTCCTCCTCCTGCTCCTCCTGGTTTCTGGTTATTTGCGCAAACCTTGACATCGGTGCACAAAGGTTATGTTTTCCGCTTTCATAATTCACAATTACACAATCAAAAGGAAGCCCCAAAATGCGTGTGTGTATGTGTATGTCTCTTTTGCTCTCTCGCTCTCTCTCTCTATGTATACATTTATGCATGTGAGTGTTGTGTTGCAACCGCAGCAGCAGCCACATATATAAATAAACAAACATGAAAAAAAACACGCGCAGAAGAGTGAG
This sequence comes from Drosophila melanocephala, assembly GCA_037043625.1. Lineage (NCBI taxonomy): Eukaryota > Metazoa > Arthropoda > Insecta > Diptera > Drosophilidae > Drosophila > Drosophila melanocephala. The sequence goes on along the minus strand of JBAMBD010000015.1, from coordinate 1,217,269 downwards.
AGAGCAAACATTTCTGTTTGCCTGAGCGAAAATCCAGAGGTCGCTCGCAGTCCACCGCCCACCACCACCCAGCTGCCCAGCCAACTGTGCGTGTGCTTCTTCTCGCTACTGCTAAAAGGCGAAAGTAACACACACACACACATATATACACATATCGCTGCCGATAGGGGGCGCTCACTTACATACATACCTTGATTTTGCATTTGCACAGAGATTTTTGCCAAATTTTCGCAAAAGTTTTACATGCTGTTGCGTATGGTAAAAGTTTTCCAAACACTTTTTGCACTTTTTGTGAATTGTTCTTGTTGTTGTTTTGACGGCGTGCGCTTTAACTTTTCCTCACGTTTACGCACAGGATTTAGCCAATTGCGAATTTCGGTCTTTCTTTCGGTTGCGTGTTGCGCTGACTTTCAAATGTAAAAATGTCGCACGAAGCAAAAAGCATACAATTACTTTACGGCTGTTATGCTGCTCTTATTATTATTTATTTATTTTATTTTTTTTTTGTATACCGGAGAGATTCCGTTAACGATACGACGCGCTCAACTCTCCAAAGAATATGGCAACAAGGGCCTGTTACAACTGTTTCTGCTATTCTGTCGCTGCGGCATTATGGCATTCACAGGCTCAGCAGCAGCAGCAGCAGTACCGTTAGAGGCCCGGTTGCGTTGGTGGTGGGTTTAAGCTTGCGAACCACCACCAAATGGAGGCGGCGCACACAGTGGAACATATTGGCAATACAGTGGTCGCTCGCTAAAGTGAAACTTACGCAAAACTTATTCTAATAAAATAAATGTCTGAACTACATTTTGAATAAATTGTGAATAACTCGAATTCAGTCGAACTTCTCTAGAGAAAACTTAATTTCAATTTGAAGCTCTAGAAATTCTCATTCTTTTATTTTTAATTTACCATTAGACATTAATGGATCAGTCTAAATTTGCTCTTAAAAAAAATATATGTGTATAAAAAATAGTTGATAATGGTAAAGACAAATTATAGAGTCAATGAAAGCTATTTTTCGAATTTCGCAAAAGTCTTATCTTTGACTGTTTTCTGAATTCTTGCGAAAGTGCGGCGAATTGTGAATTTGGGTGCTGTGTGCATGCGTGTATGTGTGTGTGTATCCTGTGAGATTTACTTATCGCAACGACAAATTCAATTAGAGCGCATTGCGTTGCCCGAGGAGCGATTAGCGAGCGAGCGAGCAAACAGATTGAATGAAAGAAAGAAGAGTGCGTCATAGAATGCACACCGTTGTAGAGCAAGAGGAAGAGTGCGCACAGCACTGCATGCTGCTTAAAAAGTGGAAGAAGCATTGTGTAAATGCATACACACATACACACATACATACATGTACCTTGTGTAAGGAGCACAACTCAGATGCTGCTTCTATTGCAGCCAATAACATTTTTCGCACTAACACTTTACTGCGAGTGAGTATGCGCATGTACACATGTATATGTATATATATATGCACTTTTGTACATATTATGCATGCATGTATGTAGTCAATAACCCCTGATTTGTGTCAGTCTATAACAGTACTGTTCACCTTTGGCGTGAAAAAAGCTAACTTAAAGTGCTCGAATATATTCATCAGATTTTCATAATAAGAACGCGTTATTGAAATATCTAAAATTGTCGCAGCGGAATTTATGCAATTAATGTTCACAATTTAAAAAATAGCTAAATTGATGACACTGTTATGCAAGTTTGTGTGCCCAATTGTTATGCAAGCCGCGGCTGTTGCATTTGCTTTTCGAATAAATAAATAAGATTGTGTTCTTGATAAAGGTACTTTCCTTAAATAAATATTTGTTTCACTTGCGAGTGAAAAGATCTCAGCACGCGCTCATCTCTAATGCGAACGACGTCAGCAGAAAGTAGAATCAGTGACAAAAGCAACGGTTAAAGCAAAAGCGAAAGGTCAAGCTCATTAGTGGCCGTAGATGTAAGTTACGCAGCGCCATCTAACGTCTCTCAAGCGCAACCCATCGCATATTATGAGCCGTGTGCGTCTGTGTGTGTGCATTTGCTTATTGAGCAAACAAAAACAAAACGAAAAGTTCATGCAATAAATTAATTGGCAACAAAACAGGCAGCCGTCACGCTTAGCCAACGAGCGCCAAAAATTATGACCAGCTGATAGATAAACAAACAACAAAACAAAAACACACACCCATTATTTCTAAATCTTAAACAAATAGCACATTTCAAATGAGCAACGAGCAATAACAACAACAACAGCAAAAACAATTACATGCAAAATTTAAGATCGCTGACCTTGCAAAAAATATAGCGAATTGGAGCGAAGTGAACGAAATGTGTTCGTTCAACTCTATTTCGCCGCAAATATTTACGTTAAGAGCTTTTGCTGTAACTTTTTTACTGTAACTTTAACAGCTGCTTACCGGTCCTCGCTGGCACTGAAGCCGACCGATGCCGATGTCACCTTCAGCGTCTGTCGCAACAGAGAGCCGAGGACGCTGCGCGTCGCAGTCGACTTCTTAATGTTAGTGCTGCTGTTACTGTTGCTGGGATCAGTGTTGCAGCGCGGCCGATAAATGTCATTGAGATGGGATGTGGAGGAGCATGGCGGACGCCTGCGTAGCGGCTGTGGCGATGACGGCGACGATGAGTCCTGCTGTGTGGGAGTCAACGAATTCGCCCGACAGCGGTAGCGACACGGCGAAACTGAACGACTGGTCAATCGCGGCGAATTGCCACTGCGATGGCTGCTGCTCTTGCTGTTATTGTTGTTGTTCTTGTTGCTCGCATTGTGGGGGGCGGGCGGTGCAAGATAGTTCATGTTCATATTTATCTATTGATAAAACACTGCGTTTACTTATTGTTAATTGTTCCTCTTCTTTTTTTTATTTATTGAATCAGTAAATAATGGCACGCTTTGCTGTAAGAACGGCTATTTTGCAACTGTTTGGGTTCCTGCTCGAGTCGAGGGTCTCAACTAATGTTGCATGCCAAAATGCGCAAAACAACTATGCGGCGCCTCCCCCACCCACACCTGTGACATTATCGAGTTGTCGATGAATTGGCAGTAAAAAAAGAAAATAGACTAAATGTTGAGTGTGAATGTGGCAAGCAAAGCATATACACAGATAAACGCGAAGAGGCAGCAACACGGCAATGGGCGACGACATCGACGACAGCTTTATTGACACAACACAACTACGCAGGAGGCATTGAATAATTGACTGGCAGTTGGCAAACTAAATTAGATAGAATCGGTTCGTCTTTTTGAGCATATTTAAAATTCAAATTGTTAAAACGGCTCCCCAAATTGAGGCATGATTTGGCTGTTTGTTGCCGCACGGCAATTTATATCCCCTTCTGTTGCATCTCTCATACTATATGCTTCTTAGTAACTTTATGGTAAACAAAAAAAACACTTCACAAATGGACTAAAATTCGCTTTAAACAAGAGAACAAATTATAATAATTTTGTTGTTAAAACTTAGTAGCATTATTAAAAACTCGTCTGCAAAGGTTGTATGTTAGATGGTTCCAGGCTGAATCGTTCGAATATATTCAATAAAATAAAAGTACACCAAATTATTTGTTTTGTTGTTGTTTTTTTATTTATTGGTTTTATTTTTGCTGTTCTTGACTAGTTCTTGTTAAATTTCGTGCTAATTATTTGGTTTCAATTTTGTTTGGAATTTATTTATCTTTATTGGAATCTTTTTGTATATTTCACAATATTTCATAACATACACGGTTCACTTATCTTAACCAAAATCGCTAAACGGATATTAGCTGATAAAATTGTCTTTTCAGTTCAGCCGAGTTTTTTGTTGTTATTGTTGTCAGACTGCTTATAAGGATGCTCGCATATCATATAATATCCATGCATAATAGATCAATATATAATCATTTGCTTCACATAGTTAATTAATAAATATTTCTCATAGTTTCATTTAATCGATTTCAATTTCTTAGTAGGCCCAAAAATCGTTTGTACTCGACCGATCGAAAAACCCGAAATAACAATTTTCCAATTTTCTAATTTCTCAATATCATCAAATGTTTCATCTGCTGTATATATATGTATGTCTAAATATATATATATAGATATATATATATATATATGTATGTATGTATGTATGTATGTATGTATGTATGTGTGTATGTATGTCCGTAGATATTATGTAAGATCCCTATGAATAATCTCTGTTCCGTCCCTAAATGTTTTAATTGTGCTTTGTGCGTTGCTTTCAATTGATATTGCTAATGAAATTTCGGTTAAGTGTTAGGAGCTGTACGATTATACACATATATATATCGTACATTTATATATAGATGTACACACACATACATATGCATTTGTATTCTATATAAGGTTTCTTTGAAATGTATCTGAATGAAAGCGAGAAGTGCTCTTCATAATTCTTTTTTCTGTATAGTGAAAAACATAAAAGTACTTCTTGAATATTCAATTTATAATATATATATATATATATATATATATAGATAATATACATATGCATGCATGTAAAATCATTATTTTTTGTGGGTAACTAGCAAAACTAGCAAAATGATCAGATTCAAGAAAAAAATTTTAGTAGCTATCACATGAATATACATATATATATATATATATATATATATATATATATATACATATATATACATATATATATGAATCTGGGAAAACCAATTGACGGGGGAGAGGAGGATGTACAACATAGGGGACGGCTTGAATAGAAACTAAATGGTGCAATCTCACTATCTCACTATCTCTCTTCCCCCTCTCTCTCTCTCTCTCTCTCTCTCTCTCTGTCTCAATCTCTTTCGGAGTGTACGTGTATAGAATAGATTCATAACTTAACTGAGGCCTTACATCGCTAGTCAAATATCACAACATCACATATACATAAGTACATATATCATATTCGGTAATCGGTAATCGTTAATCGATAATAATCGTAGGCATCGTATTATGCAAGTACGAGTATACACACATATATGTCTATATACATATATATATATATATATATATATGTGGCATATATGGAAACGCAACGCTCTGATTTTTATCTCATTTTTTTCTGATTTTTATCTCTCTCTTTCTATCTGTTTCCATATTTTTTATCTTAAGTAATCCGTTCACTATTGTTTGGGGAGCACAACTTTTCGGTTTTTTTATCAGACTTAACCTTCTACATTAAGTTTCTATGTGTGTATGAGTGTGATTGTTTGTGTGTGTGTCTGTGTGAGTGCTCAAGGAACTGAAAGTGACAAGTTTTTCATTTTCTTTTCGATATACTCTCGTAATACTCTAGAAATGCTATAGAAAATAGTAGAAAATGTATGTTTATACTCGTAACTGTAATCGTTTGGTTTTGGTTTTAAATCGGATCTGTATTTGTATAATGTAAAAAATATTAGATTGGCTAAGTATTTTTTGGAATATTGTTGGGTAAGTATTAATTTGGATAGGTTCAATTGCGAGAGTCCACTTCGCTCCGAGTTTGTTGTTCGTCTAATTGTTTTTAGATTATTCTTTGGCTATATTGATTAGATATAGTATGTCTAGTATATTATATTATAATGTACCTGCTTCTGTCTTTTGCCAACTTGCCAACATTTGCCATTTGCTAATAAACCATGACTAGAAGTTAAACAACCCTCAACAATGTTTGATTTTCCTGCATTCTCATAAATTGTGCTTGACGTTTACTCTCTTTCTCTTTCATACAACATGTATTATATGCCTCTTCTCTCTCTCTCTCTCTCTCTTCTATCTCCATGTTCATCTTTATCTTTGATATTTATAAGATTAAACATTCAAACATTCAATAATTTATTCTTTAACTTTATATCGTCGGGTAATCTGCTCAAGACAAACAAACTTGACCAGATCTTACAGTGGAAAACATTCTGCTGATATGTAATATACAAAAAAATAAATAATAATTAAATAAAAAAAAACAAAAAGAGTAATGCAAAGGGGGATTCTAAATAATACAATCAGAGTTGGAGATCTGCTCAGTTTGTTTGCCGTAAGCATGGTTTCAATACGTATAGATAATATTTACCTAATAATTGTATAAAGTATTTCAAGTGGTTCAAATTCAAAATCATTTTGACTCGTTTAAGGTATAAGGTATATGGTATATAGATTCTAAAAAGTTGTTGTCAAAAAGAGAGATCCTGTTCTTTGTTTTTGATGTTCTATATACGTATGTTCATATCATATACATTCATATATAAGTTTCGCCTTTGCTTACGTATTTGGGGTTAGTAATCATGAAATATATTTCGCACATTTAACACATTGGCTGCCCTATACCTCGATACCACTAACTTCTTAAACATATACACATACATACACAGAAGTACGTAAGTAATTAGTTGTTGTGCATTTGAGTACTGAGTCACGTTCAGAAATGATAGTATCATATTATCATTATTATTCATATCAAATATAAGAAATCGCAACACTTTGATTATTTAATGGTTCGGTCTTTAATCTATTTGCTTTGCACTCTGCTACATTTTTTGATTACCGTCGAAGATACCAGAGCATTATTACATTTCGATTTTGATTGAGTTATTGAATATGGAATTAGCATTTTTTCCCCAATGCAAATTGGTTGACTAAACATTTGCTCGCCTCAAACATTTGCAACAACAATCAAGAAGTTAGGTGCTAATTAACTATGACAGTCCGATTAACTTGCAGTTAATTCACTTAGTTAAAAAAAAAAAAAAAAAACAAAAACATATTTGTTAATTTATATATATGTTAATATTTCTTATACGGATTGTTTTCATTATTTTGATTCAATTACGGTTTTTCTTGAATATGCTCTTCATTATTTGGTTTTCAACTAACGGCTAATTTCACTTGTCTTTCAGTGGGGCACGCCCCGCCAACTGTGAGTACGCGCTTAACCTATTTGCAGCAAATTATAGGGTATGCGTAATAGACTAAATAGACTAGCGGTCTAGTGTTGAACAAGTTAACAACTCTTAAGAGCTAAAACGGAAAATAACTCGAACAAGTAGGCTGCTCGACTAATGGATACCCTGTGGTCGCAATTCAGCCAGCTCTTTGTTGTATATATATTTATATATATACTATGTACATTGTAATGGTTTCTACAGGGTATGCGCAGCAGTTGCAACTTAGTTAAACTTGAACTTGAACAAAAGAAAAAGGCGAAAAAACATTGCTAGGCTCAGTAAAAAGGCAGACGAAAGGCAGACTACTACTAACGATAATAATGCTAATAATTATAATAGTAATAGTAATAATAATAATAATAATAATTATAATTAAATCATAATGTTAATAATAATAGGCAATCTAAATGCTTATATACAGCTTCTTATCTTCTTCTGTTTTCTGTTTGCTTTCTTCTTTCGAAGAACAAAACCAAAATCTAGGCATCTTTAAGTAATATTTGACTAGCTTTCGAAGGGGGCGTGGTGACGGGAAGGGGTGGAAGGGGTGCTTCTTGTGGTTTGTGATTGCAACTGTGGCCTTACAAATTAGTTTGTGCCGCTGCAGCTGCAGCAGCAGCAGCAGCAGCTGTCGGTGTTAAGCCACCCGCTGCTGCAGCACCAGGTGTAGTTGCCACCATGCCAACAGCAGCAGCTCCACTGGCAGTCAAATGAGCACCAATGCCACCGCCCACACCACCCACGGCGCCCAAGGCAAGACCCTGCTGCACACCCATGCCGGTGAGCAGCTCGTGCTCCGTCTTCGCCTGCCGCAACCAGTTGCGCAGATCCCTGGTGCGCTCCACCAAGCTGGTTGTGTAGTTGACCGCACGCGGACTCTGCGACACAATCGTATTTGCCGCCAGAATGGCGCCACCCATCGAGCTGTGCATGCGTCCGGCGGCCAGCTGGCGATACGTCTCCAGTCGATCGGCCAGCGTGGGTATCGATTGTGGTGCATGCACCGCACTGCCGCTCATGCTGTGGCCCGAGCTGCTTGTCTGTAGTACTGCACCAGGAGCAACACCACCACAGCCACCACCCGACGACGACTGCTGGCTGAGCATGTGCGACCAGCTCAGCTCGTTCGGTGATATCATCGGCATGGCCATTGGCATTGGCATGGTCAAGGCAGCCGCTGCCGGATGTGGATGGGGAAGTGGATGCAACTGCTGCAGCTGCTGTGACTGTTGTTGCTGCTGCTGCTGCTGTTGCTGTAGATGCTGCTTCTGGCCGAGTATGTCGAGGATTTCACGTATCTCCGCATTGAGTATCTCCAGATTCTGAATGCACTCGTTCGACTCCTGCTGGAAGTATTCCTTGCGTTTGTGCAAATCGGCACCGCTTGCGAAATCAGTGCTGCTAAAACCGGAACTGGAATGGGAGGAAAGGTCACTCAGTGTTGTCGCATCATCCTTGACATCCAGCTCCAAGCTGGGCTTCTCCTTCTCGTAGATGCGCAACAGACTCTGCTCCAAGTGCCGCAAACGAATCACCTTCTCGCCGAGCAGAGCACGTGTCCGGTGCAGGTTCACCTCCATTTCGGTGAGATCCTTCTCCTCGTGGATCAACTGATCCAGCGAGTGCCTGGGCGCAGCCAGTGCGATGCTCTTGTGTCGCTGCTTAATCTCACGCTGACGTGCCCGAAAATTGGTGCGCTGTGTGCGCAACGATTCCTTGGCCCGTCGCACCGAGTCGCGTTCCAAATGGATGCGATGCTTGAAGAACTCCAGTTCGGAACCAACCACAGAGCCAACGACGGCTGCATGCTCATTGGAGATGTCCGTGAATGGATAACGCAGATGATATGTCGTATCTAGCGTATGCTCCGGAAACTGATCCTCGAGATCCTCCAGCTTCTGCAGTTGATGTCGCAAATTCTCGACGGGAGTGCACGGACGCTCCAGCTGCTGCTTGTAGTTGTCCGAGTTGAGGCGCGACGTCGACGCCGACTTGGTGCGCGAGAAGAGTTTCTTTCGCGGCAACGCGACCAGAGATTTATTATTATTATTGTTGTTGTTGTTGTTCTCCTGCTGATTGCAGTGTTGGGCCACAGCTTCCGAATCGGAGTTACCATTATCGCTGAGCAGCACGCCACTGGATGCCATTGGTCCTCCTCCTCCACCTCCTCCTCCTGTCGCTCCCGTCTGTGCCGAGTGTTGGCTTGTGGCTTTTGGCGCCGCCAAATAGCGACCCTTGCTATAATTATTGGAGATGGTCGTGTCCGACTGGCTCAACGAGGTGTTTGTGTCATCCTGCAGCTGCAGCTGCTTCAGATACTTGCTGGCAATGCCCGGTTTGCTCAGATGTGTCTTTGGTGGCACGGGTGGCTTCAGCTTAACAACAGCACCGCCACCGGCTGTGCCAGTTGTGCCGGCCGTTGCCGTACCAGCTGTTGCCGTGCCACTCTGACTGACACCGGCCGTTGCCTGCTCGGAGTAGCTGAGCGAACGATTCTCGCTGTTGCCAATCGATGGCTTCTGCGAGATGGATCGTTCCGTTTCGGAGCCGGTTGTTGTGTTCGTATTGGTGTGGTGCACATTGTGCTGGCCATGCTGCTGCTGTTGCAGCGCCTGCGTCTCGCGACGGCGACTGCGTCGCTCCAGCGACAATTTCACATCGGTCTTGAGACGCACATACTTCTCCTTGAGGCAGCGATACTTGTCCTCGAGCAGTCGCTTCTCGCAGCGCACCTTCTCGTAGAGCCGCTCCTCGCCGTTGTCGCGCAGACGCTGCTTCTCCAGCTCCAGTTCGTGGGCGAGCTTGTCCCTCAGCTGGGCCAATTGAGCGGCATGCTCACGTCGCAGGATCTCCTGCTCGGAGCGCAGATCGCGCTCCAGTTCGTGCAGCAGCTCGGAATGATTCGATTGGAGCGTGGACATCCGTTGCTTGTGCTCGCTAACGACCTGGGCACGCTTCGATTGGAGCTGATGCTCCAACTGCTGGCGATACTCCTCCAGCTGCAGCTCGAATGCCTCCTCCAGCTGATGCTGATGCGAGGTCAGACGCAAATCGTACTCGTGCCGCAGACTCTTCAGTCGCGTCTCGTGCTCCCGCTTCACGCACTCCATGTCCTGCTGCAGCTGCTGCAAGGCGGCCGCCTCGCTCAGCATCTCGCTGGCGCCCGGCTCCTGTTTCTGCTTGAGCAGACCAACCAGTTTGCTGGCCATTTTCAGTGAACGCAGGCCGAGCTTCTCGTGTGCGGCCTGTGCCGATTTGCGCTGCAGTTGCTCCAGCTCGTGACTGTGCTTGCGTCCTAGCTCGTCGAGATCGAACGGATTGTTGTCCTGCTCGGACTTATTGATGATGAAACTGCGCACCGAGCTGCCCTTCGAATCGGAGTCCGTGTCCTCGTACAGCGGCTTCACCGATGCACTCTCCTTCAGCTTGTCCAGATAGCTGCTCGCCGCACTCGTGCCCAGTATGGATCCCGATTGCGATTCCGCATTTAGTTCGGACGACGAGTTCTTCAGCATCTGTATGGTCTGGGCTTTGGGCAAATTAATGATGCGTATCGATTTGTTGGCATCGCTGATGAATGGATTTAGGCTGCACATGCCGACCATGGCATCGGGGTCGTCAACATCCTCATCCCAGACATCGTCATCATCATCCTCATCATCGTCGACATCGTCGTCGTCGTCCACATTCTCATCCACATCCACATCCTCTTCCGCATCCGCATCCGCATCCGCATCCTCTTCCACATCCGCGTCATCGTCGTGTGACGTCGCCAGAGCCTTCGCCTCGTTCTCCTCCACTTCGGCGGGATCGTTGTCCTCGTCATCGGTGTTGATGGAGAGCTCGGGACTTTGTGTCAACTTGCGTGGCGTGCTCGCGTCCTCTTCGACGGGTGACGAGCTGCTCTTGGTGTGCGTTTCGACCAGATTGAAGCGTACGCTCTTCTTGTCCTCCACCGGCGCAGATGTCTCCTCATCCCGATCGAAACGCCGTCGCATATCGGTCAGGCTGGAATCACGTAGTATGCCCTTGACACCGGTGGCTGCCACGCCCGCCTCCGCCGATGCAGCCAATGCCGCCGATGTTGGCTCCATTTGCCGCCGCGATTTAAGGAACATGGCTCCAGTGCCGGACAATTGAAATGCTCCCTTGCGCTGCTCCAGCGTTGGCTCCATATTGCCCGCTGCACCACCGCCGGGCGCCGACTGTCCGAATTTCATGGCCAGACTGATCTGCGCGGTGGTTTTGGCCACCTCGAAGCGTGTGTTCTTCACCGGCTGAAAGATGGGCCCAAAACTCTTGCCACGCGACTCCAGAAAGCGACTGACGCCACCACTGAAGCCGTTTGGACCCGGAAAGCTGCTTGCCGTTGGCAACGTGCCCAGACTCAATTTATTTCCAGCTCCCACCACCGCGCCGGCTCCAGCTGCTGCTCCTGCTCCACCTGCTGCACCCACTCCGGCGGCGAGATGAGTGCTGCCATTGTTCAGCGGTGAGCTCATGTCGTCGAGCAGGTCATCGGTGCCTTGCATGCTCCGTATACCCGAGTCCAGCTGCGACACATCATCCGAATTGTCAATAATGGGCGTGGCAACGCCCGCCGTTGCGGTCAACAGCTTCTGGCGCGTATGCTCGACGAGATCGCGATAGACGGCGTCCAACGGATGATCCCACTGCGACTGCTTCGTTCGCGTATTGTGATAATAATGTCCGCTCTTCTCCTCCGAATAACTGCAAGTGTGTCAACAATTAAAATCATATATTAATATATATAAGAGATGACTTACCAAATCTTCCACTCTGGTGGCAATGCGGCCATGAGACCCTCCTTGGCCAGGTATAGTAAATGCGGCTCCTTGGTCGCCTCGATGCCAATTAGTGTCGCATAATCATTGATCTCTGTGGCACGAAAGCAAACATTTACAAATTAATGCATTGTGATTATCATTTGTTCAATGACAGCTCAGTATTAAGTAGGCTCTGAGATTTGTTTCACAATAAGTCAGAATCTCCATTTAAGTACACTTCGAGATTACTTAATCAATTCAAAGTTAACGATTACAATCAGAAGGAGCCGAGCCGCTATTATATCCCAGATCCTATAAATAAACTGAATTTCTTTGGTGAATCGATTCAGTTGCAGTTTCAGTTGCAGTCTCCCAGCGAGGAGCTGAAATGTGATGTCCATTTGAAAGAAAGTTAAGAAATCGTTGCTCTTCTTGTCGCAAGTAAGCCGTTCCAAAACTAATTGAGTAACGTTCAAGCGGTAAGTAATCCTCGAAGCTCTACTAGATTGGCATCATTTTATGGTCGACTTTGTCAGCCATAGTTAATATAGTATATGTGTGTCATCGCCATTGTTTTGTTAACGCTTTAGTGTCCTTGTTGCCCCAAGAGCTATTAGCCTAAGTATTTTACTATATACACATATATATATGTACATGTATATATATAAATGTATATGGTGCATACTTGGCTTGGAAGCACAATAACTTTTATAACGGCAATTAAGAGTAATGAAAACATTACAAACTGTGTCGCACCCACATCAATTGAGCAGCTCTCCTCCCTGGCTGGCCTCCTTGTGTGTGACGTCAATGAAATGAATGAATGAATGAATGAAAATCTTTTCGCAAAATATGAAAACTTTCCTTTCATCGAGAAAAGCCCCCGAGCGTTATCACGAATCTCATGGAAATTGAAACTTGCCTTCACCAAGCGCTTAAAAATTCCATTTAGCCTGAACAAACAGAGCACACAAAAAACATTTGAAAGCCCGTCCAAACAACTGCCAACTGGCAACTGAATACTGTAAGCCGAAAACTGAATTCGCAATGACGACGTGGCCTGCATTTTGCAGATTGCATATCCCATATTCCACTCCCCCCCATATTGATTACAGTTGACAGTCTGGTCTGTCTGGCTGTCTGTCAACAGCAACCACTATTCGACCAACTGCGACAACAGTATCTTCAGCGGTCAACGTTGGTTTCCTGGCAACGTCGTCAATTGCCAGCCAAAATACATGGGCTTTGGCCAACTTGTGCGCAATACTTTGGGGTAGTTGCTGTCGTCATAGCGAGCAATCCACGTACACGCACACACACACACATATATATATATATATATATATAAACACCAGACCCTAATCAGCTGGCACACAGCTTGACTGCGACAACTTCAAATCAAGTACTAAAGTCAACTTGGGCACAGTTTTAAAGTTTTCGTGGTTCTAGAGTTGCACTGGTTCCAGTTCCTGCAAACAGCTGGCTTGAACTAATAAAAAGATAAGGGAAAAACCAACCACCAAATCATACACACATACATATATATATATATAGGTATTGCATGTATTGTACATATTAAGTTGACCCATTAAAGGGACCCACTGAAGGACAAGGCATTACAGCAGAAACCCTATAGAGGACACCTGCATGCCCAAGCCTTACCCTCAATCATATTCCCACACAGTATACATTTATATATATATATATATATATATATACATTATTCATTCGCGTTGCATAGTGGCTGACCACATCCGGAAAAGCGGACAGCAAGCAACAAATGATTTAAATGAGTCAAGGGCCAATTTCATTCATATTAAACCAAACTAACTTTAGCAATGCACTCAGAAAAAAAACGCCATCCATTTTAGCAATTCGCCGTGCAAGGATTCTTCCTTATTATTCAAAATTTCTAAAATTAAAAGTTGTGGCTTTCTAAAAACAAAACCATTTCATAATTTCAGGGCGAATATTTCTAAAAATTAGCAAAACTATGTCTAATTTCTCTATGTGTGCACATAGAAGAATTCTTATATTATTATCAAACATTAGTATTTTAAGATTTCATATAACTTAATCAATACTATTTTATATTTCTATTTAAAACAAGCCTGTTTTCCTTCTTAAGAAATATAAAAATAGAATTTCAATTTATACATTTTTGAAAGGCGATTCTGGAAAATAGGAATAGTTCAAATCCTTATGGGGAGAAATTTACTGTAATTTCTTATAGATTTATATAAAATAAATTGACATACTTTATAAATAATTCATTTGCAAGACATGTTGATTATTGAGGAATGAAAGGATTCGGTTGGTGGAAAGAGAGTGATTGAGTCATTGTAAAAGTGAGTCCCACAAAACAGCTTCCATTTTATCTAGAGGAGTTAAAACTTGTGTAATGGGTGGGGGGGAGGAGGGAACTCACCGTCGGATGATGGCAGACAGGCCTCATCGAAGACCTCCTCGCAAATCACCGATGATGTTGAGGATGGCGAGGATGTGTTGTAGCCCAATCTTTTCGCTGTTGTCATCGCGGTTGGCGTTGTTGCCGGTGTGGTGGCCAGCGAAGTGTTTGCCGACGAGTTGCTGTTCGTTGCCATTTCTTATATTTTTTTTAATTTCCTTTTTTTCTTCTGTTCCTTTTTGTGGAACGAAACTTTTTGCGAGTGCAGCGTTTGTTTAGAGTTGTCTTAATGTGCCGTCAGATGTCGCTTGCGTTGCGTAAGTGTTGAGCAGCATCCTACATACATATTGTATATATGTATGCAATATGTGTATGTGTGTGTGTGTGTGTGTGTGTCTTAGTTTAATTTTCACCGGCAGCAATTCGAAGCGAAAAGTCGGAGGAGCCAAAGGCGAAAATCGAATCTCGACGCTGCTCACTCGGTGGCTGCTGACCTAAAAATAAGAAGAGCAGAGCAGAGCAGAAAAAAAATAAATAGGGATAACCGTTAGAAATCGTTGCACGAGTTGCATTCTGTTCTTGCTGTTGTTGGGGCACTCGTTCGGGTGTTGCGTTCGCCAAATGCGTTGTTGTTGTTGTTGTGCTTTTTGCAGTTGCTGCTGCTGCTGCTGCCCTGCCTGGCAACAGGAAACATGCACAAAGTACACACACACGTATATAATAATATAGAAAATTCTCTATAGCAGACAATCTTTAAAATTATATTAACAATTTGCATAGTACTTTTTTACCTACATCTAATAAAACAAAATTAACTTCAAAAAGAAAAATAAACAAATTTAGCTTAAGGGCATATTTTTAAGATATCAACTGTTGACTCAACAAAAAGTTTGCAATTATTGAGGTACCACTGTACTTGTATATACATATATAAACACACATATATATATTTATATATATGTACTGCTAAAGTCTAGTATTGCTGCGCAGCTTTTCTGCACTTTTTAAGTTTTCGTCCATTGTTTTCAAATTCCCCATTTCGATTCTCAGCACACACACACTCTTACACACACGCACACGAATTAAGTGCGCAAAGCACAACAACAACAACGAAGCACTAACGGTACAACGGTATTGATTTTTCACTTGTATTTAATTATTGTGCTGGCTTCACCCCACCCACTCCTAAGCAGCCCAACATACACACACACACATAACACATTGGCAAACATATTGCAAAAAGTGAAAGAAAAAAATGTAAATTCAATTGAAAAGTTCACTGCTAAATACGTATATTATGTGTCACTTGCAGCAGCAAAAACAACAAAAACAAATAACACAAATATACATATATATGTTTATATATACATATATATATATATATATATATATATATATTGTCACAATTTGAGCAATTGGAATTGTAATTTTAAATTCAACCGACCGATTTCAGCTGCCGTCTTCGTTCTTCGGCTTTTCAGAGGGAATGTTGTCAACTCCTGCCAGTGCTGCCAATGCAGTGCAGAATGTTGCTAGGAGATGTTTTTTGTTGTTTTCCAAGCAGCAGCAGCAGGCAGTGTTGATTTTGGTATGTAAATCAGCACCAAACACATGCGCATTGTCCAAGATGTACCGATAACCGATAATTACCGTAAAATAAATAAAAATGTCATATGACTATATCTAGTCACATTTTTGAATATACAAAAATAAAATGTAATAGTGGAAAGGGTTATCTAAAAGAAGTACAATATTTCGAAGTAACTTCGTAAAACTGCTGTAACTTCTTCTGTGTAGGCTTATTATATTTGTAATCAACTGCGAAATTTTAATTTTCCCGCACTGCTGCTCATTTTGGCATTGTTAACAGAGAAGACACAATAACTGTTAAAAACTATAGAAAGCTGTCTGGTGGAGTCGAATTCTGTTATGCGAGGAGTCATTCTTTGTACTTGTAAATGCTATACGCTTCGCGTTTGTGTTCCGACTAAAATGAGTCGGTCTCTGCTCAAAGAGGAGTCAACCTTCGTTGAGTTTAGTGCTGGGTGTGTGTTTTCGCTAACACCTTCGTTAAATTTCTCATGTGTACCAAACAAAAAATGTTTGGCGAACTCTTAGGCGCTCTTCAAAAATAGTTACAAATGTACACAAAAAAAAAAACAAAGAAATGGATTGGCTGGCTTTGTAATATATATATTTATTTTAAGATGGTAAGCCAACAAGGAACTGACTGTAATGCAATTATATATTATATATATATTCCATGTATGCACATGGATAAATGGGTGTTTGCATTTGCTGTGTTTGATTTTCCAGTTAACTAATGACTGATGCAAATGTGTTGTGTTTATTATACACGTGTAATTTATGGATGTTATATTTCGTGTAACTTACAAATAACACTATACATTTTTGCATATTTCTCGCACATTTCAACGGCAGTTTTGCATTTTACATTACTGCGTTGCCATTAGGTAAATGCCATCATAAATTTTGTGCCCAGTTCCACGCCCCCGCTTCCCACAAAGCCAATAAATGCATTATCGATTGGATCGATCATTCAGAAATCTCGTCATTTGCGATGGGTGCGCTAAGGTTAGCATTGTTGCACGTGACACGACACGCACGACTTAACTTTTGGAAAATAATTAAGATAAGGAGTAATTACAAATATATATGAATAAATTCTTTTATGATTGATCTACATTTCTTAGAAGATGAACTCACTCTTCTTAGCTTCTTCATATTATTCTTAATATCAATATCGATTCTGACTTTATAATTAAATATTTTTGTATTTTTCGATTTCGATTCGTTTTTGGATATTTCTCAACTTGTGTAAAAGCATTTTCTGCTTGGGTATATTTTCAGCCTCTATAATTATGCTTATTTCCAACACGAATATGCGTGTCATACATCGTGACACGGTGTCATCTCTGGCTCATCGGTATCGTTGCGATCTGGTTAGTAGCTGGTAATTGAGGCTGGAAATGCGGCTCATTGAATTTCAAAGAGAGAATAAAAGACAAAAAAATCAAATAAAAAGCAGCAAGAATATGTAGAAATAGCCATCAACTAAAAATTGACGCTTAAGTGAGAAAAGCTTTCAATAGAATTTTATGTGAAATGTTGATATGCAAATCAGGCGTAGTTTAAGTTTAGCGCATTCTGCGATTTCCGCTGCCGCTGTTGTTGTTGCTGTTATTGTTGTTTTGTTTACTTTGTTTATTATTTATTTATTATCTATTTTGCTGTCGAGTCGAATGCTTCACTCTTGATGTACTTTTGCTTATAATGTAATGTTGTGCACAAGTACAGTAGCCTCTCGTATCCTGAGATGTGCCCCTGTAAATAATTCCAATTTCTGTTTTTTTGTTTGCTATTTAATTCATTTTACATTTATAGTTTTCTCACGAAATGTGTAACGCATTAAAGGAGTCCTCACCGATCCCACCCAAATTACGAATACCTAACTTAAATTAAGATCTAACATCACAAGTAATGAATATCTGTTGTTAAACATGTTTTTGATTCAAAAGCTTATTTAACTCTTGCGGCATATTCATGTTTTATGCTTATTATGGCCGCTCATTTTACTTTTCTGCTTGCGTCAAACATCAAACTCTTTTTGCAGTCTGACTTTGCGAGCGTTGACTGTGTTAGACACACACTTGAATCTGTAATGCGAATAAATGAAAACATTTAGTGGCCCACAGCTGCCGCCTACAACAAATATCTCAAATCTACTACTACTGCTACTGCTGCTGCTACTGCTGCTGCTACTGTTGTTGTCCCACAACACACTCGCACCTCACCTCGCCCTGGTTGCCCTGCGAACTGGCAGCCCACAATTAAAGGCACATTCATCATACGCCCGGTGTTACGCGCAAAGGAGCTGATTCCATTTGTAATCACCACAGACAATCACCCAACCGCCCAGCTCCCCTCTGCCTCCCCCGCACCCCACCCGTTCTATTACCCCTCTTGGCTCGATGGGGGCCTGACATGTGTTTGCTCATTGGCATTTGTAAGAAACTCGCTCGCTGACATGTCTCACTTGTTATCGATAAATATGCAAACACGAAAACACACACACACAAATGGAATTGATCGCTTAAGGGTCTTTATATTAACAGACCCACTTTCTGACTCCGATAACACACACACACACACACACACACACTTCATTGAACAGTAAATGGCTATTAATCACGCGATTGGTATTTTAATGTGACCAGCTTATTGGCATCAATCGGCAATCGCATGTGAACCAGTTCTTTGTGTGGCAGCAGTTATGTGTTATGTGTTCGTTCAGCAAACTCAATTAATAATTTATACGATATCAATTAATCACAAATTGTTTTGTGCATTGTGTGTGTGCGAACCAGTTCAGTTTTGATTCATTCAATCAGCTCATCAATCAAAATTTGAAATTGCTGCCGATTTGCTGAGTTGCGAAAGAGTTTTATTGATCGGCTCCCGAAAATCTTAAAATCATTAATGAACCAGTGTTATTTTCTTTTATTAATTAATTATCAACTGGGTCATATGAACAAATATATGTATACATATATATTTAGATTCATTTATCAGTATTTGCTTTGTTAAGAAATCAGCTTTGGTCATCTGAATTGCCTATGGCAGATCAAATGTATTTAAAGCTCTTAAGCCGCGAACTGGATCTAGAACTTAAGACTTTTGAACTACTTATCACTTTGATATATTTATAACAAAGTCAAGCAGAGTTTTTCGCTTTTTATGTGCACCGATTTCATTTATTTCTTATTATTTGAAGTCTTATTCTGCTACGCTAGTCGGACTAGAAGAACCAGAACCAGAACTAGAACCAGATCTCAACGGTTAAGGTATGATTATGAATATGAATATGTTTTCCTGGGTGTTTCTTATCCGATCTTGTGCAACTCATTAAAAGTATGCATTAACTGTAAAGCTACAATTTAAAATTGCAATCGAAAATCGATTTGTATCGATATTCGCGAAACGAAGGGACTTATCGATCAAATGAAATGAACTGGATATACGTAAGGCAAACGAGAAGTTATATTCCAATCGACATGCGTAAGTCGACTCGGTTATTGATGCTGATCCAGAGATATATATGTATATGCTTTATAAGGTCAGAGATGCTTACTTCTGACTGTTAGCCACTTTCGAACAACTTCGTTATATCCTTTTTATTAATTTTGAATGGGTTTACGATATTTATGTATATATATATATATATATATATTTGAATATCGTTAACTGCTCTTCACTCGAACAGTTCATTAAGCTTTCTCTTCACTTTGTGGCTTGGGATTTGAGTTAGAAAACACCGTCGATATTTGTCATCCTTAATTTGTGCTTATTTTGCATCTTTTCGCGGCAACATTTTGCTGTTGGCCTTTCTTGTTACCTGCCCCATTCTGCAAATGTGCAACTCAGCATTCAGTATGTGCATTTCAGTTCATTTGCCACCGTTGTTTGCTTTTTGTTGCTTGTCGTTGTCGTTGTCGTTGTTGTTGTTGTTGTGGTTGTTGTGGTTGTTGTGGTTGTTGTGGTTGTTGTTCCAGTTGTTGTTGTTTTTGCTGCTGTTTGTGGATTAAATTGTTTCAATTGCGCACGTTGCCCACAATTTGTCAACGAGTCGCAAGAGTGGCGCTTGAGTTGCCGCTTGTCGCTTGCTGATTGTTGCTGTTGTCCATGGCGCGTGGCAGCAGCAGCAGCAGCAGCAGCAGCAACAACAGCAACAAATAACAAACAACAAACAACAAGCATTTGGAAACTGGCAATTTCGATGCATTTGTTGCTAATTTTTCTGTTTGTACCCTATAAGTATTACAAATGGGAAATTAAATACACAAATGAGCTCAAAGTCTATTTGTAATAAGAGCGTTTTCTTAAACGATATCGATAAATATCGTAATCTGACATTCATTTATTCTAATCACAATTGAATATTTCATTTTTGATTTATTAAGCTCATTTTTTTTGTGGATTAAAGTAGGAGAAGGAGGCGTGGCTGTGATATGAGAGAGCTGAGTTGGGATAATTGTTGCTTGGGTTTGTGTTTTATTTATTTTTTGTTAAAATAATAATGAAAAAATAATAATTATTAGTTATAATTATGATATTATTATAAATATCGTTGTTTGCTTGCCGGCTTTGAAGCATTGATTGAAGATTATAAGAGCTACAAATAGGTAAATGGATTACAATTGTTTACTTGTGTCTAATTCAACTTTCTGGGATTGCAATTTGTAAATATTCCCATAGTTAACACATCAGACAGTCTCAGTGGACCAAACTCTTTTTTTCTTTTCTTTTCTTTTCGTTTTGTTTATTTTTTCAATTTGGGCTTTGGCTTTGTGTGTTGGCTTTTTAAAACTAATCACGACTAATGAAAGACAACGAAACAGCAAAAAGAAAAACGAAGCTCAGATTGGCATTTGGGGTCGAACACGCCCCATAAGTGGCCACAACCCACCCTCACCGCTGCCTCTGCCCCCGCAAAGTCGCCACTGTTGCAGCAGCTGCTGCAGTTTATTGACAAAGCGCCATGTGGCTTTGGCTGTGCTGCTGTTGGGCACGGCCAAAACAAATGGCTAAACAATTGGAGAGAGAGGGAGTTGAAGATTAGGAGGCACCACAGACACAGAGAGGAACTTGTGTGTGTGTGTGTGTAGAGGGGTGGGTGGGGTTGGTGAGTTGGAGTCAACGTCAGCGTCAGCGTCACAGAATCAGATTGAACGAACCGAACAACTGTCCTCGTTTGGTCACCCAACTCAGCTCAGTTCAGCTCAGCTCAGCTCAGCTCAGCTCAGCTAGGCAGGCCAAAGCGGAGCCGACTCGAGTGAAGCCAGGCCAGGCCATAATTTAGCCAAATGTCGTGCCAACGTTGCCAGTCAACTGATCTTGGCTCTATTTCTGGCCAGAGAAACATTGCAACGCAAGCAGTTACTCTATACTCATATATACCCCAGGTCTTTAAACTATATTGACTGGCATCAGTATGCAGCCGCCAAAGCGTGT
Organism: Drosophila melanocephala; assembly: GCA_037043625.1. Classification (NCBI taxonomy): domain Eukaryota; kingdom Metazoa; phylum Arthropoda; class Insecta; order Diptera; family Drosophilidae; genus Drosophila; species Drosophila melanocephala. Next base: position 1,196,113 of record JBAMBD010000015.1, on the reverse strand, counting down.
CATATTTTGTACAACAGTTTTTCAATACTCAGTTTCTGCCATATCTTTTCCATTTCGGACTGAATTATTCGCATCTGCTAAGATTATATTGATTTGCAAGTATGTGTTTCAATTCTCATTCGAGGGTATCTGTTAGCCGTTCAGTTAGCTGCTCAATTGGCTAGCTAACAAAAGTGTTGTTTACTTTGCTTAATGCTGCGCCCCAATTACCCAAATTGAACTCCACATCCACATCCACATCCATTTCCACTTCCATTTCACACTTCCCAGTTGAGCCTTGTCCGGCTCCGTTCTATTCCCATTCCCATTCCCATTCCCATTCCCAATCCAGTTCTCATTGCCATTCCTAATTCAGCTCCTTCCTTTTCCGCTCATTTGGTTGATTGGCACGCGTCGTAATAAAGCCCCTCAGTCCCGCAACCCGCTCGGTTGCCGCCCACATTGCTAATTGGAACATTTGTTAAGCGACTTTTCGAGTTTTGATTGCATTTACCAAGTGCCACTGGCTTTTGGACCATTAGCAACCGATCAGCGGATTGACCGACTGATCAACTGATCGACTGATCGCCGGATCGACGGATCGACGGATCGACCAACTGGAAGTGGGACCCGTTCTTGTGGCGATAAATTTGATGGCAATTTGAACAAGCAACGGGTTGTGATTAAGGCTCTGTTTATTGATAGGAAGGGAAGTGTTGAATGCAGATTAGAAAGCAGTCGTTCTCTCACTTGCTGGAACACTCAAAAAAATAAACTCTTACGATTTCAAGTGCAATCGGGCAGGTTTGTTCTTTAAACAATTACTTTTGAATAGTTTCATATTAGTATAAATCAATATTGAATATTGATTCACATTCACAAAGCAAATACAGGCAACAAATTAAGAGTTTTCGCTCATAAAGCTTTTTGGTCCTTTCGCTGTGAGTAATTGTTTGGAGTTTTCCTTTAGAATTTCCACAGAGAGTTTCGCCTATGCCTTCCTTCTGACAATTTCCCCCCATAATTGCCTTCGTTTCCATCTCTCACTCTCTGCCAGTCTGTCTGTCTGCCTGTCACATTGCGAACATTTTGAGCATTGTCGATTTAATTAATGACTCAGTGAGGTAATCAATTTGTAATTTAATTTGCAATTTTATTTACATAGCAATTGATTTTGATTGTTGCGTTACAATTACACAGCCCGGCGGCAATTCGAGGCGTTTCAACCAGTCCCCAGACAGAGCCTCACTTGCAGATACAAATACCGATACAAATACCGATACAGATACCGATACAGATACAGATACAGAGACAGATACAGATACAGATACCGATACAGATACAGAGACAGATACAGAGACAGATACAGAGACAGATACACCGACATTCAGACACGCTGACCGAAACAGATACATAGATACAAATACTAAACTCAAGCAGACCTGTACAACACGACATGATACGATACGATACGATTAAATACGGTTCCATTCCCGTTCCGTGTCTTGGAGGCCGCTGAGAGCCGACCCATAAGTTAGCCGAAATACACAAGAAAGGAACACAATTTTTCCTTATACCAATTTTCGAGTCTTGACCTTCGAATTGTGTTGCCAAAATGTTGGGGTAAGAAGTAGCAGAGTGTGTTTGGTAGACAAGACTAATGCCGCAAACTTATCAGTCCGCCCTCGGGTAAGTTGTTGTCTTGAGAGCTCGAGATTTGATTTGGTTTTGTTTTAGCGCAACGGTTGCATACGATTTGCATGCGATTAATGGTGGGTGGGAAGGTCGGGTTGGGTGTGGGGGCAACATGTTTTGTTCAGCATGTATGGATCATAAATAAAAATAGATGAAATTCCATAGCGGAAGGTGTTAAATGCAAGCGAGCGCAATTTACATCATCGATTTTATTAGCTCGAACATTTATAATTCAATTAAAACCACAGCACAACGCAAAGACACTATTCATGAATGCACTCACTCTCGTCACAATTATCCAACGGTTAACCTGGGTTCGATTAGAACCATTGGATGACGGAATCAACATAGACTTAATGCCACTTCGCGTCGAGTTTTAACGGAGCTGTCTTCTCTCAAAGATCCGAAAACTGACTTCCGAAACAATCACATTGTTGCCTGGGAATACATTATTTTTCAACAGCTTTCAATTCTGAAAGTGTTTTCTTTTAAAAACTTATCGCTTGTGATAAGTTTGTCTTCTCTCGCTGTTTATAGCATTGTTGTTGTTGTTCTTCTGCTTGTTGCCGAATCGGTGGCCGTTAATTGTCGCATTTTGTTAATGTTTATCGAATATTGAATATTATTATGATGTTTATGGCCTTTTCGGCGGTTATTGTTATTGTCATGCTGACAAATTAGTTTCACACTTTGCAAATCGCCAAAACGTCGACATCGACTTCCACTTTGAGTTTTGTTGAAATGTTGTTTTGCAGTTGTTGTTGTTTGTTGTTGTTTGTTGTTGTTGTTGTTTGTTGTTGGTGTTGTTGTCGTCGTCGCCCACAACTGCCACAAAAACTCAATTCAACTCTTGGCTTTCATTCATGATTGCCACCATCCGCTTACTCCCCTGCCATACCCCCTCCCAACCACTAACAGCATTTGGCAGTACGCCCACCCATTTGCTTGAGACCCGGCGGAGTCACTTTTGATGCTGCCTGCATTTATAATTAGCTCCAAATTTGTCTCTCAGCCAGTTTTTATGGCCGTGTCCAGTCTCTGTGCTCTCCCCTAGCCCGCCTCCATGCTTCGTTGGCTTTGGCTCTGGTCAATGAACATGTTCTGGCCAAATTGGCGTACAATTCATGAAAAAAAAAAAAACAAATTAAAATTTCATTGGCTTTTTTTGTATGCCCTGTAACCATAAAATGTTCAACGAGGGTATTATTAGCATGCATACTTGTTTGTAACAGACGTAAAAGGGCATCTTAGAACTTAACTTCCCCAGATTAGAAACCAATATTTCTTCTACAACAATAATCAAAAAAGAGGGTATTTTATGCCTGCTATCCAGGGTATTTCCAAAGTCGTACACTCCCCATGACTTCTTGTGTATTGTTTATTAATATTTTTCATAGCTTTTGTGTTATTTTGCTTTTGATTATTTTGATTTGTACACTTTTTATAAACATGCTCAAAACGCGTGGTCAACAAATTGGCCAAAAACAAAACTAATTTCTTACCAAAATTGGATCAAGTGCCAAGTTGAACAAAGACATTCTCCATTTCAAATAACTCGATCATTAAAAATATAAATAAACATTTATAGTTGTAGATCTTGTTAATTTTGTTTGAGATCTTGCAAAACTCATAAAAACTTTGCAGAAAAATAGAATTTTTGCTTGATTTATTGTAGATTTATTACGAATCTTTCAAGTAAAGCCATATCTATGAATTAATATAAAATGATGCTGATTAAGAAAGAGCAACTGAAAGTTGCGCATTTGTAAAGGGGAATTTCACGAAACTCACGAAAAATCTCAGGGATCATTGGGATCACCAAGATCACCGAGATGATTGTGTGTGCTAAAGTCTTGTTGAAGTTGTTGTGGTTGGTTGGTTGGTTGGTTGGTTGGTTGGTTGGCTGGTTGGTTGGTTGGTTCTCTCAGCTGATGACTTGTTGGCTTGTTGCAGCAATTAGCCAACGACAGTCGAGTCGATGCGAGTCGAGTGTCAACGTGATTTGACCCAATGCATTTGCATTCGCTCGCAATCAGCCAACAACTGAAAAACAGGCAACTGGGAAACCAGAAACTTGGCTCAAATGCACCTCAAATTCCATTTCAATTCAATGTTGAATGCCAAATGGCTAAATGACGAGTGGGCGCAAAAAAAAAAATATTTTTGATGCTTTGCTTTTCGCATTTCAATCAGAACCAAAAATTAAAACGAGCTTTGCATGAGAATCGCCATCGATACTTCGATGTTGGGCATTAGACACACAAAACAAATAGAATATATTTAAAAAAAAAAAAAGAATCACAATCCAATCGCTTGACACAGATTTGAGTTTAATTTTCAATTTCGATTCCAATGCTGAATGTTTGGCGACTGTCAATTGGCTGAAATGCGTCCGTCTGGGTAAACATTTGGCACCTTGTGTTTAAGATTCGTATTGAATTTCAATCGGAGATCATAGATCGATTCAACAATTGGCCATGGAAATGGAATTGTTAACGCATAGCAAACAATTGGATTTTACAAGACCTGTGCTCATTCCAATTGGGATCATCGATAACTGGCCCCTCGACAAAAATCGATTACAGACCTAAAGCCGCTCAATTTGAATTAACACTTTAATGATTAACATTTACTTGTATGCTGCCGTCAATCATTCAATAATTGAGAGTTCGTATCAAATTGCAATCAAATTGATGTATAAAATAAATGATCAAGCGTATTTAAAAGTCGTTTGTTAAATGAACATTGACTGCCAATTGGCTAAGAGATGTGCGGAGTGTGGGCGTCATAATATTTAACACTTGGCCCAAGATTTGCATTCCATTTACAAAAATAACAGTCGGCCAGGCCAGCCAAGTCAGTCAGTCGTTCAATCAGACAACCATCATGGATGACAGTTGCAGTCAAAACAGAATTGCAATCAGAATTGAAAGCGACGTTTAACATTAGCAGCTAAACGGAATGGCAAACATTTGTGATATTAATACAATACAATATTCAGTACAATACGATAAATGTGGAAATGCTTAGCATAGTTTGCATTTTGCATTGCATTTTGCATTTTACAGCTTGCATTTTACATATCGCAATTGCAATTTGCAATAGCATTTTCAATTTCAATTTCCATTTCAATTTCGATTGCCAGAGTCGACAGCTCAGATAATTGATGATTATGAGTGTCGGGCTCTAAATGTCGAGCGTGCTATTGCAATACATATATTAGCATACATGTATGTATGTATGTATGTATGTATATACATACATTGTTGATTATTACACAGAAAAAAACGAAGGCATTCGAAACAAAACGTTGCCCATCTTGAGCCAAGCATTCTTTATGCCAGACTGAACAATTTTAAATGAAGTATTATATGAGTAATTGTGAGAAGAACGAACTGGACTCAAGGTTGAGTGATCTGTTCGGGTAAGCTCGACTAGCAGATACCTTAGCCCCAGATTATTGAATTGGGTAAATATTAATGTATAATTTTCTATCGTGTTTCTTAACCGATCTTTGTGAAATGTTTACAATTGATCAATGTGAGAACAAGGCTTATGACCGAATTTGAAATATTACATAAATGTATAATATTTCTATTAGTAATCGATGCCTATCGAGTGATTCTTATCGAATGAAGTTATCGATCCAATGAAATAAGCTTGATCTGTGCAAGAACTTATATTCGAAATATCTGGTTTTTATTTTCTCTGAGCAGACAAACAGACGGACAGGGCTAGATCTAGACGGTTAATCGAGAATATATATACTCAATGGGGTCGAAGATGCTCCATCTGTTTGTTACATATCTTTTGCACAACTTCGTTATCAATCGCCCCGATTTTTTTATTGGTTGAATATCTGTTTTAAGCTTGAAGAATATATTCAGTGAGTATTCATTTTTTTTTCATTTAATTTTCTCAGTGTACGCTCAGATGTTAGATTGGATGTCTCGTAAATCAAATGAGCCAATGTTAGTAGCCGTTGAGAGTAGTGAGGATGGAGATATCATCTCTCTGTTGTCGATTCGTGCCGCTGTCCAAATGTGGGCGCTTAGCTAAGGTTTGGCCACATATCCAAATGCAATGCAATATGCTTGAGCTTGATAGTAATGCAAATGACAAATTCCCCGTCCACACCTCACCATGCACCTCCTCCCCCCTTTAGCAACCCCCTTGACGCTGCAACGTGTAAAAGATCCATTCCATTTATAGCGCTTAAAGATGCCATCTCCAATCTTTAATCGCTGCACGACAGACGCCAACGCCAAGCGCCACTTGGTGCCAAGTTTGGATTGGATTGGATTGGATTCGTTTGTTGGATTGCAATGCAATTGAATTGAGTTGGGGTTGGGGTTTGGGTTTGGGTCTGGCTGGGGGTCTGGGTTGGGGTCTGGGGCTTAAGTTTTCAGATACGATCGCTTTGGGCCCTTGCGTGCTTACGGTAGCTGGTTGGCCTAGAACTGTGGGCCACACCCACCACAGAGCAATGACAGCCGCACCACCACCACTACCACAATACCCCCGTGCCACCGTCATCTATCTCCCCCCCTCTCTCTCTCTCTCTCTCTCTCTCTCCTGCTCTGTGGGACAAATGGCGACGTATTCATTTGTTTGCTGTTTGCCAATCAGCCTGTCAATAATTGTCAACAAGGTGTGACTATGCCAATATTTAATTATTCGATTTCATTTGCTTTTCATTGGCGACAACTGCGCGGCAACCAAAGCAAATTTGTTAACAAGGGGAGGAGGTGTGAAGGGGTTCCTCTAAGCAACTAAAACTTTGGGCACCATGTTTCTATGTTGTGCTGAGATACCCTGCAACAAGAAAGCACTGCTCTCAAATGATAAATGCAAAGGATCCTATGCTCACTAGGCACATTATATTCCTTCTAATGTGATATATTCCAGGCACTGCAGTTATCGAGTCACCCAGTGTATATTTTATATAGAGCCTACGATTCACTATTGTATAATGGAAGATATTGCAAAACGTATCAAAAATCTTTAAGGGTTATCAGAATATGTAATATGGTGCACGTATATATGTATATATATATATGTATGTTGTAAATAATACGGGGTATCAAGCAATTGCTTATAATGCTCAATTTGTTTATAGCTCTCTCTCTCTCTCTCTCTCTCCATCTCTCTCCATCTCCCTCTACTTCTCGCACTCGCAGCAGTGTTTGTCTTTGTTTTTGTTGCTTAAAATTTGTTAAACATTTGCGCAAAAACATTTGACTTGAAGAGTTGACTTGACGCTTGCCCATAAATACATGGGTGCAAAGTACTTAAGTACTCAAGACACTCGAAAGTAGTCGATAGACAGACGAATACTCGTACTTATGTTTTATGTGACTGTTTGATAGATTTGACTATTGCCAAGGATCCAACTTTTACTTACATCTGTCTTGAGTCGAATCCATTTTGAGGCACATTTGCAAGACCTGAAACATAACCTTAATCTCAAGTTGTTTTTCTATTTCAATTGGAAATACAATTCCATTTTTGGAACTCACAATCTTGTACTAATTCCAAATAGTTCTTGTTATTAAAATTTGGTTTGATTTAACAAATCTGACATTGCCAATTTTGCTTCCGGCGGATATGATGATCATAGCTGTAATTCACTTGCCTCTAAATGGTGAATCTCGTTTGGAGAAATGGTTCTACATTTGGTGCCCTATTGTGAATGGATTCGAAATGAGTTTCGAATGAATCATATTTGCTTTGAGGTTAGTATTCAGTGACTGAGCTGATGAAACCCAAACAAGTTTATATTCCACACACGATTTCGAGTAGTTCCATCATTTTATCTGGAATTTCCTGTAATTTCCTAGTATAGTAAAAAACAGTTGCAAATTGTTATTAAAAATTATTTAATTTATATATATATATATAAATTCTTTTTATAAATTTTAAATTAACATTTTGTAGACTGCAAGAAAATCTATAAAAATAAAAAACAAAGTTGAAAGCCTTGAAATATCTTGAAAAATGGTTTATGTTTTTTTTTTGTTTGTTTATTGTGTTTTTGGGAGGGGAGTTTGTTTTGTTGCTGTTGCTTTTTTTTTTTAAATTTATGAACATTAAATTAAAATTATTAGTACAATTTATTGTTGCTTTTGCATAATTTGTTGTTTTTAGTATTTCGCAATTCAATTTTATAATCGATATATATCATATATGTATATATATATATATATATATATATATTATATATGTATTTATGTATATGTATTGGTATATATCATATATGTATAAGCTACAAAAAAATAAACATAAAAATAATAATAATAAGAATAATTTAATAGAATAAAGTTTAATAAAAATTAATACAATTTCATTTCATTTTCTTTTGTTTTTTCCTTTTTTGTTGTTGTTTTTCATGTATGATTTGTATGTGGTGTGTGTGTGGGTTTGTATAAATATGTGTACATGGCATTTTCTTTTTTCTTTTCATTTAAAAAAATTTTTTCATTAAAAACAAATTTTGTACATAATTTTTCGAAATATATTTTTTCGTTTTTTTTTATACCTTTGCAGGGGTATTATAATTGTGTTACGCATTAAATGTATATATATGGAATATATATATATATATCTTTTTTTTCTCGAAATATGTGTGTGTATGTGTGTGTGTGTGTTTATGTGAGTAAGTAACAATTAGTACAAAATAATTTCACATTGAAAATCTCCATTTTCAATTTCTTCTTCGACGCATTTCTTTCTCTTTCCACAAAAAAAAAAAAATGTTTGCTTAAATACTAAATATTTGTTATATATATTTTTGCCATTCAGTCAATCAGTCGAAACTTTTGGTTGGCCGCCGCTACGCATTGGGGCGCGGCAAAACATATCGATATCATCGATAACATTCCACATACAAATATTAATCGATCGCAGCTAAAATCGCGCCAAAAGCGTTTCCCACTGCATTTTGTTTCTCATTAATTAAAAAAAAAAACACATAATTCTACATATATATTTATAAATATATATATATATATATATATGTGTGTGTGTACAATATATGTAAGTCGTCAAAGATTTGATAATCAGGGCGCTTTTTCGCTCGGTGTATTTTTTGTATTTTGTATTTTTTGTATTTTGTATTCTGTTTTTCGCTTTCAAATTGCAATTTAAATGTGAATTTAAATTAATTGAAATGAACAAGTAGTAGTAGAAGAAGAAGAAGAGCATGAAATTTTGAAATTGGTGATGATTGAAATTGATGCAGATGAAGAACAAGAAGAAGAAGAAGAACAAGAAAATGAAGGAGACGAAGAAGAAGAGTGGTTATCTAAAAAAGTTACTTAACGGCGGAACACAGCACAGTTTTCCATATCAAATTTACAAATTTCAAATCAAAGAAATTCTGAAAATGCTTTCGAGCTAAATTCTTCGGATAGAATTTAAAGCAACTGCACTGGTTATTCACATATCTGTATATATGCATATATGCATGTATGTGTGTGTGTATATATTCATATTTATATATATATATATATTTATATATATATATATATACATATTATATATATATAATGTTTTCTTTTCCTCTCTCTCTCTCGCTCGCTCGCTCGCTCGCTCGCTGGCTTTCTCGTTCGCTCACTCGCTCTGTGCTTGCTTTCTATTTTTTTGTAGTGTTTTGTTTGTTTGCTATAATACAAGTTTACATTGTTCTTGCTCTCTCTTTCTGTCGCTCGCTAGCTCGCTCCCTGTCACGCTTTCTCGCTCTCGTTGGGAGAGTACACAAATTCTGTTGCCCCTGCTGCGCTGCCAACTGCTCAGCTGCTGGTCGCCCGCTGCTGATGATGCGGCTGCCTCTTGTGATGACGTCGCGAGCGTCGGCATTGCGTTGAGCAGCATTCATCAATGGGCTGTGGTCCGCCACCCGCCCCCGTCGCCGCCTCGCTGCCGGGCTTGTCGAACAGGCGACGCTTGCCGGAGACGCGCGTCTGCTGGCACGTGGAGCGAGAGCAACGCTTGCGATCGCAATTCACCTTCGAGTCCTGTTCAAATGGCAAAGACGAAAGAAAGTCACATATAAGTAAGGCAGTTGAACACGGGGTAAGGATAAGGGCAGAGGCAAGTGCAAGAGGCATGTGAAATTTATTATTATTTTCACTATTATTTTTCATATATTTTCTTGTTGAATTTCAACAAAGTTGAGAATCCAATGAAATTGGTTTTAGCTCTTGAAAGTGCCTGGTTTTTTTTGAAGGGAAATGGTTGCTTTGGACTTACCTTGCAGCGACATTTGATGCACTTCTGTTCGCCATGTGACATGAGCACGGGATGCCATTCCTGTCCGTTCTCGTAGATCTTATTGACGACCTTGCAGCCGCCGGCGTTGAGTACCTCTTCAGCGGTATGGGCAGCCGAATGTTGCATTGCCTGATCGTGTAGGACATTGGGATTACTGGGCGTATGCTTGCTGCTCTGACCATGAGTGCTCTGCTTGCCCTCGGGACAGACCTTGCAGCATGCCTTCTTATCGGGCCGAAAGGCCAACTTCTCGATGCACTGCAGCGGCGGGCAGACCATCCGTGGACAGCGCACCTCCAGCGTCAAAATATCACAGCTGCATGTGGTGCACGTATCGAAACCGTTGGGTGGCAAGAACGGATGCCAGCTGGCGCCGGCGGCATGAAATTGATCGCCCAAACGACAGCCGCGATGTGGCTGCAACAGATCGCTGCTGCCATTATTACTGTGTGCAGCAATGGATGTGGATGATGTTGTTGCACCAGCTGCCATATGCCAATCGGCGCCATTTTCACCCCGTCTCGCCACGCAAGTGGGACAACATTCACCCTCCCGCTGCAACAGTTGCTCGGTGAGTGGCTTGCACTTGAGTGCCGGACACTTGATCGGTTCACAATTGGATTGGCCACGCTGGCAGGCGCACATGTGGCACGTATCCTGCGCGCTGCGCCACTGCTCCGACTCATTGTAGAAACGACCCGAATGGAAGCATTTCGTCTCAGCGGTTAGCATTTGATTATCATTGTGATCGCCCGGCACCGGAACATTGTTGTCCGTATAGATGGGGAAACAGTGGGCGGGGACCTTTGTGGACTTGAGTTTGCCACGCAGCAGCAGCTGATGGCTGTGCTTGGCATGCAACTCCAGATAGCAGACACTCGTCTCCAGTTTGATTAGCTCCGCTGACGGCATGCCCAGCAGGAAACCCTCCATATACTGTCCGTTGAACTCCTCGAGCAGTTTACGTGTCACAGGCGCTCCAATTGCCTCAATTGGCTTCTCCTCCAGATAGAGTTGCAGCTCCTGCGTTGGGACGCCGCTCAATGTGATCTCATAATGCAGATTGCACTCGTTATCGATGGACATCCAGGCCATGCCCATGCTATGACCAGAAGATGCCGATGCTGATGATCCGTGCTCCATGTGCTGCTTGAGCAGTATCGGCTCGGCAGAGTCTCGTGCATCGGCAACGGGTCGTGGCACGAGCCGTCCACGTATCAGGCTTGCCTCATGCTCGGTGGCCACATTGACGCCCAACTCACCCGCATAGAGCGATTCGAGTACCTTCGGTCCCAATTTCTCCACAGTGCCAATGGCCTGATTGAAATTAAAACTGGGTGTTAGATCTTCGAGCTTGGCTTTGCGTTTGCCCTGCTCCTCGATGAGACTGATGTTGGGACGATCTCTGGTGTTCACATGATCCGTCTCAATGTTGTAGGCGATCGAACCGTCTGTGTTTAGATACACCCATGCCAAGCCACTGCTCCTGGTGTTGCTCAACTCGCCGCCGTGCATCGGTGGTGCCAGCAACGTTTGGAATATCTCACAGCTGGCACGCGTCACAATGTGGCCCTGAATGCGCAACTGGGGATACTTCTTCGATTCGACGGTGAGCAGCAGTTTGCCGCGCGACATTAGCCGCAGGTTCTGTATGGATATCGGTGAGGATAATTCCAGGACATTGATCTCGGCCGATGGTTTGCGCACACGGGACAATTCATCGAAAATGACTTCCTTACGCTCCGGCAACTCAATGCGGACACTGAGTGTTGAATTGGCGTACTCCTCGGTGCCAAAGATGCCATTGAATACGAGAGTCAAATGCATTGAGCTCGCTGCCCCGCTGCTTGTCGAAACGATCGCAGTGCCACCAGCACCGGCCAGCTGTGGATCCGGTTTACCGCTCGCCGTCAATGGTGGCTCCAGCAGCGAACTAAACAGTTCCGTTTGCAGTGCCGTATATTTGGCGATCTTGCCGGCGAGGGCCAGTTCCGATTGGTGTTTGTTGCCCCAGAGCAGCACCACATGGAGGCGATCGTCGCGCAGAATGCGCTTGTAATCGCGTGGCACACGACGCCACACGCCACATATTTTGCCGGTTGCATTCTGATAGACGCTCAGGGTGCCACTCAGTGTCGTCTCCAGCTGATGCTCCTCGAGTATAACGCCCGCATCGTCCACGAACTGTATGGCCCGGGGTCGACCGATGCGTGCCGATGTGTAGAACGAATAATACAGATTCTTCTTGTGGAACAGAAAGCGTGCGGTTGCAACCACATTCTGTGGATTGTATGTCGTATACATGGACTTCATTTCCTCACCCTTCAGGAAGTAGGATGTGCGACCCGTTAGCAGCGCTGCGTAATCTGTGAAACGAATTCAGATTGTGTGAATGGAATCAGTTAGAGTGAATGCATGAATGGCACTCAATGAGTCTATGAGTCCATCCGTCTATGCGTGTATGAATAAGTAGAGAGACGACCTGCTGAGAGACGGCCTGCTCGCCTATCCCATTTGAGCCATGTTTCAGAAATTTGTGGCAGCTGCCTGTCCAAAGCGGATGTATCGCATTACTATATCATATAGCTGTCATTGGAATTATCGCTCGTAAATTTGGTTTTTAAGCATGAAAAACGATTTTCTTTCTACTGTCTGCATTATGTCTTCTATATTATACGGATTAACACACACTTTGAAGCTACTTGGCTTTGGAAATTGTATTTTCTTAATCAGACGAAGAAGCTGGACTATTTTAGATTCCTATATCTTTTAGTTGATATGGGTAACAATCGGACGAGGAATGCGTTTAGCTATCAGATATGTGCTGCCTAAAAATCGAAATATTCAATTGTAATTGAACAAAACTTGTGTATGGATACAGATTTATCTGGAAAGGGTATCTGCTAAAATGTTGTAGTTTTTCTTTGTTTTTTTTTTGTTTTTTTTTGTTGTTTTTGTTTGTTCATAATTTGTGCTACTTACGTTTCATGTTGCGCTCCTCTTCCTCGCTGGGCACAGGCACATCCAAAGCCACATCCGTATCTGCAAACAAGAAAATAGAGAGATGAAGGTTAGGAACCGAACTGCTGAACTGCTGAACTGTTGCTCTACTTAGATGGAATTTAGATAGCAGCTAAATAGCTTCAAAGAGGATGAGCCGCATTCATGAATGCCCCTGAATGTATGAATGAATCGGAATCTGAATAAAGGGCCAAAAACTCTCACACACACGCACACACACACACACACACATATATATATATATACATACAGGTAGCGCAGGAAGGATAAGCAGGGACTCGTCCAGGTGGCATTCATTAATCGTGCATAAATTGAGCAGGTAAAAGAAAACAAAAACGCACACAATAATCAAAGAATTCCTAGAATTTCACATACACACACACACATATATATATATATATATATATGTATATGTATTGTATTGCTCAAAAGAGTATGCAGCGTGAAAGTAGGTGGACAATTCTGGACGTGACAGGCACAACACACACACAAACACACACATATACACTATTGATTGACAGCAGCAGCTTCGTTAGAAGCCGCTCTGCGCAAAGCTGATTAAAAACAGCACACAAAAAAATGAAAGAGAAGAGAGAGGCTAAAAAACAGATAAAAAGCTAAAGCTAAAGCTGAAGGTTGGATGCTGCTGCATTGGAATTTCGATTATATTTGCCGCCCGCTCACACTATAGCTCCATCGCTCTCTCTCTCTCTCTCTCTCGCCCTCTCTCACTTTTATAGCCGTCTTAAGCCGCAAAAAAAAAAGAAGAAGCAACAGCACACATAAACAAAAAAAAACTTCTTGCCGCATAATGAAGGGCGACAAATCTGACACCTTGTATAGCATTTTATTGGAGCCGAGGCCGCAGAGTTCGCTCTGTGTCTGTGTGTGTGTGTGTGTGGGGGTAGGGCTTAGCCAGGCCAAGAGCAAGCTGCGGTTTCTGAGTGTGCGTGTGTGTGTGTGTGTGAGTGTGTTTGTGTGTTGTTGCCGCATTCACATTGCATCCCAATGTCGTCTCTGGCTGTCCGATCTTATCGCCTGATCTTAATACGAGCCACTTCTGACCGAAGCCGCTAGCCCCTGTTCAACTCGGCCTGCACCATGCTCCCCTGGTCCCTCTGCCCCCCTCCCCCCCCTGCCACAGTTCCTACTTGTGCCCCTTCTTTTCGCCTCCATCTGCCTCTTGTTGCCGTGCTGCGTTTTTCAATTTGACGCGTCGTCTGCATCGCATTCTTTAGCTTATTGGCGATCGCCTAAAGATCGCCAAAGATCGCTACACTTGCAGAAAAATATGTGACAGTATTTTGCTAAATATTTATCAATATGATAAAACCACCAACAACAAAATACTAGTAATAAAAGGTGGTGAAATTTGTGCAATTTTCGATATTCTTCTTTTTTTTGTTAAGTCGAAAAATATGAAATGTTGCTCAATGCGGTCTTGCATCTGAACAATCCGACATATAGTTGGCAAATGTGTTTATGCGTTGATATTTTTTAAAGAGATTTTTCGAATTTTGACTGCCTTTCTAAATGCTAGTATGCATTGATCTAATAATTTTTCTGGGTGTAGCTGAGCCTCAACCTCAACCAAGAGTTGAGGCTCAGGTCTCAGGTTGAGGTTTCGCCTGTTGCTGAGGCCAGCTACTCGCAGGTCTGAGTATTGTCGATATTGCCCTTGACTCGCGCTCCTGCTCCTGCTCCTGCTCCTGCTCCTCCTGCCCTTTCTCCTGCTCTTCCTCTTGCTGCCATTGCAGATGAATGAATTTCGTTTCGTTTCGTTTCGTTTCATTTTGATGCCGTGTGTGGTTGCTGGTAGTTGTTATTGCTGTTGTTGCTGTTGTTGTTGTTGTTGTTGTTATTATTTCGGTCTTCGGGTTGGCCGTTTTTGTAAGCCAAGATAAATGAGTTTTGGTGCGCACAAAGACGACGACACGTTGCCCATCATGACAACCACGCGAACGGACAGCGGACTGCGGACAGCGGGACGACGAGAACTGACTGAGCTGGCCTGGCTTGGCCTGGCCTGGCCTGACCAAGCCAGAAGCCGACAAAGCCAGAGGCTAAGACAAACGACACCTTCGGCCATTGAGTCAACGCTTTGGTATGTGACTGCCGCCATCTCCCTCTGCCACTGCCACTGCCACTGCCTCTGCCTCTGCCTCTCTTTCTCGCTTACTACCAACTATCTCATATCACACAGATTGTGTTGCCACAGCTCATTAACCAAGAAAAAAAAAACAACAACAAAAACAACAACAACAATATAGTTTTGAAAGTGTTTTTCAAATGATCTATCTTTCTGAATTGGGTTCCCTCAAAGCGTTTAGCATTTACTTATGTAGATCTTCGACGGAGCCAACGAAGGCAACGGGCTACACATAAAAACTTAACTGATTGCTGATTGGATTCGGATGGAATTGTTGTCGTTGTTGTTGTCGTTGTTGTTGTTGTTGTTCCATAGAATTCTAAGCGTTGTGTGTGGCTCGAAGGTTCCTAAAGTTATTAGAGCAGAGTCGTTGTGTGAAGCTTATGCATATAAGCAGCTGATAATTACATTAATTTAAATGTTTGATAATATTGGAAAGTGCGAAATGAAGATATAAAACAAATCGCTCTTTGCTCAAGCAGATAGACCAGAGATCGCTTGTCCTCATCTCAGGTTATAGACAAGATATGGATATTCCAGAAATTGTACTAATCTGAACAATAAGCATACTTTCCACAATGTTTTCTATAAGCGAGTAAAAGCATTTTCTGCGTGTTTCATTTTTGTATTTTATTTTTCTTCCAGGCTTCTAAGGGAGTGCTCAGCGAGGACTTTCAAGAGCAAAAGCTCTTACACACATACATATACATACCCGACACACACACACACACACACACACACACACACACACACACATACACAACCATTACAGAGATACCTTGAGACACCACAGCCGATTTTTGAGTTGGTAACAACCTAAATGGGATCGTGCAGCACAGTTTTTTAATAGACAGTTCCGTTTTGATGCCGTTGCGATAACGATAAAGTTGAAAATTTTATTGCCCCCGAGGCGCAGAGAGATACTTTCAATACTCACGCCCAACGATAAAAATCTATGTGTGTGTGTGTGTGTGTGTGTGTGTGCCTCTCCCTATCCTTTTGTGTGTACAAAGTGTTGTTGCGCTATGTGGATCGTTATTATTGCAGTTGCTGTTGTTTTTTTTGGTGTTTTTGTTGGGTTCGGGGCCCATAAAATGCTCTAAAAAGGAAACCGACCACAAAAGATGTCATCAACTTGAATTGTCAGCTCTTAATGGACGCCACTCGACAGCCAAGAATTGAGAATCGACAGAACTGAGCAGAGTCGTTCAAGTCGAAGTCGAACAGTTTTCTGGCCTTATCGAATCACATCGCATTCGAATCGATCGATCGATCGAACGTTTGCTTGAAAATCGTATATGAGAACGCATTAACTTTTATTGTGTCTACCTGGTTTTTTAAACGTAAAAACTTTAACCATTCCCATTCCCATTCCCTACTCCTCCTCCTCCTCCTCCTCCTCCTCCAACTCCTACTCCAACTCCTACTCCAACTCCTACTCCAACTCCAACTCCTCAGCTTGTCTGTCTTGGCATCTGCGGTGACCGCCCGCTGTTTGTGGCGGTAAATGAGATAATTTAATAAGCGTTAAAATGCTCGAGTTATGTCATTATAAAAATAACGAAAAAATGCATAAATTAATGCTAAGAACCAACAGAGCACCGCAGACAGACACACAAATACACTTAGACAAAAAGCTGGCCTGGAAAACTCCAAACTCCAAACTCCTTTCAGGGGTGTTTTCTTTTACAAAACCAGACGTATCATTGGGAGTATTTGATATATGGAAATTTACAGGCATATTTCGTGCAAATTAGGACTTTTCTGTTGAACACTTTTTTCTGAGTGTAGACGGAGGCACAGAGTCGAACTTGAAGTCGATGCTTGAGCTACGTAGATTGCAGTTTGCCCCAAAAATGGGCATTTAACGTTGGCAATTTCGCCGTTGTTGTTGTTGACGTTGCGCGTTGCAGATGAACACACACTAAACTTGGCTTGTAGCTGTCTTCTCTATAAAAATTTATATATATATATATATATATGTATATATATATATAATATGCATGCCTTGCTTGGACAAAAGCTGCTGGCATGGCGTAGACCAAGTTAGGCGAAAAAAAACTTTGTTAAATCAAAAGCAGGCTTGCTTGTTGTTGTGTGTGTTGTTAAATATTTTTACAATAGCCTAGACTGCGTGAGAGCGAAGCGGCGGCATGCGGCATGTGGCATGTGGCATGCAGCGAGCAGCGATCAGCGACTCGAGCCAAGTTGGGGCCGCGCCCGTGCCTTCTAACTATTTATGGCAAACGAGTTGCCGAGTTGCGGAGTTGCAAGTTTCCAGAGTTGCTGCCACTTTGCGGAGCTGAGGCAGCCAAACAGGCAGCAACAGTTGCTGCTGCTGCTGCTGCTGTTGCTGTTGCAATTTGACGTGGCAGCAATTTAAGCCAACTCTAAACGCCCCCTCAGCACACCCCTTGAAGCCCCCTTGCCAGCCCGCCCAACTGTATAAAAGTGAAATCTCTCGTTTCGACCGCTCGTCAAAAAACCGCAAGAGGGGGACGAGGAGGACGAGGAGGGATGGAGGCGAGGCGGAGTCGCAAGCGAAGAAGAGACAGAAGCGCCAAAGGTCAACGGCTTTGCATAAGCAAATGAAAAATTGCCGCAAAACGGAAACTAATGATGTGCTGCAGCAACTGGCAGCAGGCAGCAGGCAGCATGCAACAGGCAGGCAACTGGCAACATGCAGGCAGGCTGGCAACTTGGCAGCAGTTGCAACCAGTTTACATGCCACACAGCGGCAAAACAGCAACAGCAAACTGGGAGACGCAGACTGGAATTCAGCCACCAGCACTCGGTTTGATTATGTGAAAAATGTCACACACACACACACACACACACACACACACACACACGCGCACACACACACACACTGTGTAACTTTCCTCATAAGTTTTTCTAATTATGAATTCAATTCATGCAGAAAATTAGCAAAAATCCAAAAGAATTGCCTGTGATTCAGTCGCTCTTTATGTTTGTTGTGTGTGTGTGCGTGTGTGTGTGTGTGTGTGTGTGTGTGTGTGTGTGTGTGTGTGTGTGTGTGTGTGTGTGTTTTGTGTGTGTCTTGCGTGCTCAGAAGCAAACGCATGAGCTTTAAGTCCAGAGGAGCATAACTTAACTTGCCGGGTATCCCAATTGTAGTGTAGAATTTATGCAACGATTTAAACAACTTGAAGAGTTGCCATCGAACTTTTAGGGTTGCCAGCTAGTTAGCTTCTTTCTGTTTTTGAGTTGTCACAGAATATAAAGATACTTGAGGGACTTGAATTACTTGAACAATTTAATTACTCAAATTACGTTTTTAGAGTTCCCCTTGCCGGGCAGCTGCCTCACATTTGCTCCCCAGACGCTTTTCGTGTGGCCGTGATCGGGCACATATAGCATCTATATCTTTGGTTGACTTTGAACCATGTTGTGGCAACGCAATCCATTCGTTTAATGTGGCACGTGTGTGTCCCCTGTGTATGCCACCGAAAATAATTTCTGTGATTTCGGCGAATCGTAGCCCAATTTTCCAAGTTCTCCCATATAGTCGACATACCAATTTCGATAGTCACCCAAATATTATTCCCCATGGTGTTGTCGCATGATGTTCATGGGCTGATATCAAATAAATCGTGTCCATGGTACAACAACAACAGTCGAGACGAACAACATGCAAAAGTCGTCGAATGCTGCTGCTACACACAATAAATAAATGCAGAGATGGCCAAAAAAAAAAAAATTAAATAACATACATCAAGAAAATCATGAGTGAGTGTGTGTGTGTGAGTGTGTGTGTGTGTTCCAAGTATAGATTGGAATATGATGTTGTATACATATACATATATATATTGTATATATATATATATATGTGTGTATATATATATGTATTCTGGGCGACAACAGAGCGGACCAAATGGCATAAAAAAGAATTATAAATTGCGTAGCGTTGACCTTCATTTCGGGCCAAGTAATTTTTCATAAACAATTTACGCGTTTCGGTTTTGCGAGAACGAAAGAAACGAATTCGAATCCGAGTCGAGTATTCGAAGACGTGAACTATATGTCTATATATCTATGCTATATATGCTGTATATATGCTGTAGTCTATATGTCTCTGTGTATAGCATGTTTCTTCTATATTTTTTTTTTTTATTTTTTTCCTTGCTTATTTTTTTTTATGGTCTATGTCGCGACGCGTCGCTGAAAAGTGTTATACAGCTGCGTTTGCTGCTACGCTTAATTATTCATACATATGCAGATATATGATCTACACATACATACATACATATACATACATATATATATATATATATATATATATAGACATCATTTTGGCAAATATCTTTACAAGCAGCCGCCACATTTTTAATATGTCACCCATACATATGTGTGTGCATATTCCAATGTCTATCTATCTATATATCTATATATAAATGTGTCTGATATCGCCAAATCACCTATTCAATATTTTTCTTTTTATTTTGTTTTTATTATGCGTAACAAACAATTGCATGTGTCAAAATGTTGAGATATTTCACATATTTATAAATCTCCCCGCACACATCAAATGCTTTGAACACGCTAAGACCAAAGAACTAACCCCTCCCCCCAACCCCTCCCCATACGTAATTAGACGAGCATATGACGCATATGTTTGGCATGATCTCTTGGGCGAAAGTGTTCTTTAAACCGAGAGACAGAGACAGAGACAGACAGAGACAGAGAGACAGGGAGAGACAGAGAGATAGTGTGAGAGCGAGAGGGGGAAATACTATCTATTCTGGATATGCAATATGGTTGATGCTTAGCACTTACCGTTACGATCGCCTGGACAGGTCTTGCAACATTTGCCGGGCAACGAGATGGGATCATCGCATTTCGCCGGTGGGCACTCATTCTTGATGTTGCGACACTGGACGCGTGCAACAATGCGTCGCTTTTTGGGTATCTAAAACAAAAGCAACAAGAGGAAGAATAATAACATGATTAGTATAAAATCAGAAAAAAAAAACGAGAAAACGCTTGATAGCTTTATGAAATGCTGGATATATACATGTATAATAGAGTCAGTCGTATATTGCCTAAATCAAGCTTCTTTTATTTGTAGCTCTGGTAAAATAATGCAAAAAAGTTTGGTTTTAGTTTTATGATTTTATTTTTTGTTTTTGTATCTCATTAGTTATGCTGAGTGGATCGCTAATGTGTCACTTCTGTCTGCCTTGTGCCATTACTGTATATTTTATTTATTTTTTATTTACTTTTTATATAATTTTTGTAGCCACAAAATTAATTAGCGCTGCCATTCGCATTACTGAAAACTGACTCAAATTCTTGATTTCTTTTTATTATTATCTGGTTGTTGCTGTTGTTGTTATTGTTTTGCATTTATTTTCTATGCCCTGGAAACATAATGAACGTAGCACAAATTCCCTGTTCTTCACTAAAGCTTGCGTATTCATCTAAGCCACATCCCTCAAAGAACTGAGCATACTCAGCAACCATTTAAGTTGGGGGCCTTCAATTTCTAGTGCATGTATTTTCAATATATATTTCTGACATATCCTTATACGTTTTTGTTCACAAGTGCAGGGTATCTTTCCGTCTCTAGTCTATCGACTCACAAGTCGATTGGCTGCTATCTCTTTCTGTCTGTCTCGTCGCCCCTATTAAATTTAGAACTAAATCAAGCTGCGATTTTCTTAATATAAATATAAAAAATATTTATAATTCGTATGTTTTTTCTATTTATATGTTTTTTTTTTATATTCTTATGAATTCATTTCAGATCTGCGCGAATCCACTGAGAGTTTACTGTGTGTGTGTGTGTGTGTGTGTGTGTGTGTGTGTGTTTGTCGTTCTTCTTGTCTTGTTTGATGTTTATATGAATTTCTCGTTGATTTTTATGGGGCTGACAACGTTGTTGCTTTTAATGGACGCTATATCGTGGCTCTCAAGTTCTTACAGAAGCAGAAATTATTTTATGATGTGCCTCGTTTAAAACGCTTGCAGCCACATAAATTATAATTAATTAATACGCAACTGCCTAAAGACCAAACACCAAGCCCCATCCCCCCAACAACAAGAACTGACCGAATGACCAGTGCCTGGACAGGCGACGATCCAAAAAGCGAGGGAGGGAACTGAAGGGATGCTGGTGCATCCAACAATTTGCCAAAAAGAATAACTCAGTAATGAAGTAGACACATATTTATAAGTTTTATAAGTTTATGCTCAGTATTTTTTTTATTGGCTTTACCTTTTAAGATTTGCATTCTTAATAGTATTTTACTACATCTTTTCTAAGAAAAATACATTTCATATGTGAAAATGATTAGCTTTAGTCTGGTTTGGTTTTATTATCGAAAGATCGAATTATTTCACAAATGAGAGTCAGTTCCTGATATATCAGCATAATAAATGTATGATGATATATTTAATTTATGCAATATTTATTATTTGAAAATGGTTTGCATCGCTTTGGCTTGAATCGTTTACTAAATGTATTTTTTAATAGGTGCTTCGATTTTTTAAGTACGCGAATGGGGTTTATTGGTGGGTTGTCACACACACACACGCACACACACACACACAGGTGTGGGTCCATATACGTCTGTTGTCTGGTCGTTGGCAGACGCACAACAACAACAACAATAACCAGAAAAATATGCCAAGACTTTTTGGCGTCAATTAATTTTCGGGGCCTGCCTTATAAACATGTATACGAACTGATATACGCTTAATATATCCCACATACGGTTATATATAATCCATATATAATATGTAAATATATATATATATATATATACAAATATGTATAATCTTTGCAGATGCTGCATGTAATTTGTTTTTTTCTTACTTTACGCAGAAGTTGAACGAGGACACAACTTGGACATTTTATTGTTGGTCGTTTGGCTATCTACATCCACCCATACCCCTATCACTTTACTCCCTCTCCCCCCACACTCCCCATTCATTTCCTCGCTTTTGTATGCGTCGATTTTCACACTTGTTTTTCCCGCTCTGTCCCTCTCTCTCTCTCTCTCTGTCTCCCTGTCTCCGTCTCTGTCTCTGTCTCATTCACTCTCTACGTAATTTGTACGGCATTGCAAATTCTTTTTGCGTAATTCGATGAACAACAACAAAGACAACAACCACAGCAATGACAATGTTAAATTTGTTTTTAGTTGAGTTTTGGCAAGGCTTCTACACACACTTGAGCGTGTCTACCAAATGTCGTATGTATGGGGTATATAGGCTATACAAAATACTATAGGCTACAGACTGACAGACAGACAGAAAGAGACAGAAGGTGAGTGTGAGAGTGAGAGTGAGAGTGAGAGAGACTCGTCTTTCGTTTCGCATTTAAAAAGAGCTTTCAAATCAATATTAATCATGCGTAAAAATGCCATAAATTATGCGCTTTGCCATCTTGCTGCGACACAGCATCTTGCTGCCCAAACCCCATCCCTCCCAGCAACGCCTCACGAACCACTGCTACCTTAAGTTAGAATAAGTTTTTCGCTAATAATTTACTTATTTATTATTTTATTTTATTCTTTTTTTGTTTGGTAACTATGCTGTTTGTCTCGCAAGTGTTGTAGTTGTTGTTGCTGCTTGTAGCGAATGTCGGCGGTCATTAGTCAATTAGTTGGCCGCCTATCAGCAGAAGCAACAGCAACAACAACCAGAATCGTTTTTGACTTGACTCAATTTGCTAAGGCTCACGGCCTGGCTGGCCCCAACAAAGATACAAATACACACCAAATGTATCTTTATCTCTATTTCGTATCAGTTTCGATTTGTGCTATGTATATTTATATGTATTTATATGTGTGTGCATTACATAAACACTGCACTACAAAGCACTACAAATTGGCTTAGCTATGGCTAACGAAAAGCTTCTTAAAGCTTTCCACAGATTACAAAAGTATCTTAAAGCTCTTGAACGATTGTACAACATTTGAATTGTAATCAACTTTAGAAGCACCTCAGTCTTACTTTAAAAACATTTTGAGTATTTTGGCAGCATTTTTCGATCGTGTTTAGAATGAGTCAAGTGTTTGAGATGAATTTAAGCATGAACTTACCGCGACACATTCACATTTGATGCAGTACATGACGCCAAATGGCGGTCCCAGATCCGCATACCAAGTGGAACCCAATTCGCGGAGAACTTTGCCGAACTGGCATTCGGTAACTGGAAAGACAAGAAAAACAAAATGCAAAAATTTCAGAAATCAGAATCACAAAATTTAAATAAACTACAAAATAATAATAATAATAATAATAGTAAAATAAGCAAAATGAAATTGCAATTTTTAAGTTGTTCCTCAATTGCCGATGCTATAAAAGCATATATTACATGTATATTACGTATACGTCTTTATATATATGTATATGGTATATAGCTATTTGATTTTGTTGTTGTTGTTGCTGTTGTTTTTGGTATGGGGAATTGTGGCGCCATCTAATTGCATTTGACCATAAATGAAATTAGTCAATGCCTGAGCCTATCTATAGCTCATAGACATGCCGAGCAAGAGAAAGAGAGAGATAGGGAGAGAGAGAGAGAGAGAGAGAGATGATGATGCACTAGAGTGGAATGGGGGGGGGGGGGGGGGGTTGGTGGGGGTGGGTTGTTGTTGCTGCTGGCGCCACATTTAGCAGCATCAGCAGCAGCAGCGCTTCCGGCAGCAGCAGCAGCAGCAACTGTTGCTGTTGTCACTGGCGCCAACAAGTGTCAATTTGTTAACACGAGGGGAAAGTGGGGCAGGGTGGGCTGCAGCCAACTCTGCCAGCAGCTGACAAAAACAGCAACAGCACATTTATTTTATCTTTTTAGCGGCATTTTTGTTCTTATTGTTGTCGTCGTTGTTGTTTTTGTTGTTGTTGTTTTTGTTGTTGTTGTTGTTGTTGTTGCTGCTGCTGTTAATTGGATGGGCCACTAAAATCGGTATGCAAATCGTTGCGAAGCGCGTTAAATTATTAATATATTTTAATTACCCAGGCCGACAAACACACAACACCAACACACGAAACAAAAAAAAGAAGGAAAATTACAAATGCTAAAACTTTAAACTCTTTGGCGCCACACATCGAACGACGGCGACGCCAGCCCATAAAAATAGCAACAAAAAAGCAACAAAAAAAAAACACGTATGTTTATATAAACCAGAAAATGGCAGTACGACTTAAGGCTGCCCTAGAAAATTGTTGGCCTTTAATTTTCGGTTTGCTTGTGATCTAATAGAATTCTAATTTTTGCCAGTTTAAATTGAATTTTTATTGCCAAAGCTAACAACTGCAGCAGCTATTTTAAACACATGTGTAGGGTATTTGTGTGTGTGTGTGTGTGTGTGTGTGTGTGTCTCATGGCAGTGAATGAGCGTAAATATATCAGTTAGAGTGATGATGGATTGTTGTTTTGGCTTTACAAATTTTGCTCTTATCATCGAATAGAAAAAACGGCACAGCTGCTGATTTGGTCGTAAATACAAAAACGAACAATAACAAATTAAAAGGCAGCAGCAACTAATTAACTTTAAATACGAGTGCGACAAATCAGCTATCGAAGCTATCACGCCCACCCAACCACCCCACAGACAACGAAGCAACAACAACAACAACAACAATAACAACAATAACAACAATAACAAAAAGCCAGGGGCGGCATTGCCCGACATGGCGTATACGTGATAAGTGGCGCTAACGACGCGCGACGTTTATCAAGTGTCGGCCTTATTATAATTTGTTGTTATTGTTGTTGTTGGCGCCAGTTTTATTTGCGTGCGAAAATAAAAACAAATACACTCTAAATGCAGGCAACAACAACAACAAGAACAACCAGATCGAGAAGAGCAACAACTATGTATGACAACAATAGAAACACAATCACAAAAGACAAGACAGATTTCGAAGCGTCTCAGCGATACAAAAGCTGACGATTTACGCGCAATAGATTTATAAATATTTATACACATACATATATTTTAATACAACAGCAACAACAACAACAACGACAACGTGATAATCAAAGAAATGCTCCGACGGCTACCCTAGAGCTGCCCCTCCTTTGTTGCCCCATTATAGTAACCATTTTAGTCAACATTTTGCTGTTGTATTTGTTATTTGATTTTATTTTTTTATTTTTGATTTGTTGTTGCTTGCGCAATTTTAAAAATACGTTTACTCTGGGGCCGAAACGAACATATATAATTGAAATTTACGTTAATTGGCGCGCTGCAATTTTTGCGCTTGATTTCACATTTTTTTCTTCCCCCTTTTCTTTTGTGTGCGCCTGCAAAATCAGCGTAAAATCTGGTAAATATTATATATATATATATATATATAAATATGTATTTATAAATATGCCTTCATGACCTTAAAAGAATGTAAAAACCGTTTGGTTAGAGTATTCACAGCAGCTGTGTCTAACTGTTTGGAACAATGCTGCTGTAGGCATCTAGACAATGTTGCCATTGCAGCAATGTCTGTAAGCTTAAGCTGATCGGCAACATGTTGTCTACAATCGGGTTGGCAATCAGTTTGCTGTCGTCTTAAAGTGTAGCCAAAAATAGCAGCTTAGCAACAATGTTGCTGCTGCTTTCGCTCACTGCTGCTGCGCTGTTGCTGCTGCTGCTGCTGTTGTTGTTGCTGCTGCTGTTGTTGCTGCTGCTGCTGCTGTTAATAACAGAAGTCAAGCTGCTTGATTAACAGTCGCTCTTCCTGTTGCGCCGATCAGCAACATTGGGACCCGCCCCTCATTTCCGTTCAAACGTTCAATAACAACAACAACAACAACAACTGAAACAACAGCTACAACTCACCAGCATTTAAATGCAGCTGTTAATTATGCGCTATTGAGATCTATAGCTAAACTTTGTGTGCGTATGTGCGTGTATATGCTGTGTGTGTGTGTGTTTGTAAGTGTTGTTGTTATTTGTCTAGACATTCTTGATTAATGAGCGCAAAAATGTTTTTGCTTGGCGTAAATATGCTATTTCAACAATTTTTTGGGCATTGCTGTTGGTGTTGCTGTTGCTGTTCCAGGCTATTTCTGTTTTGTTTTGTTTGTGCCAAATTCATTCATCGATGCATCTGACAAGCAAAACGTGCAACAACAATAATAAAATAGACAAACAATAAATTTAATTTGAGGCATGCGCAATTTGCCAAATTTATTGTTCCTTCATTTATTTATTTTATTTCTTTTTTGATTTATTCAATTATTGAGTGCCGCCCACGCAATAGCAATTTCTGAAGCTTTAGCAAGTGCATTTTGGGTACACACACACATCTGCACATATATATATATATATATATATATATGTATATATATATATATATATATATATATATATGTATTTTTGCATATTTTATTTTTAAGTTTCATTTAAGACGAAATGTCTAGAAATAAATTTGCGACTATTGTTATTGTTGCTGTTGGTTGGCAGTGCATTGACTCACATACACAAACACATTACAAGCAACACCAACAAAAAGTGCAGCTGCCAATTAAGTTGAGATTTGATTTAAAAATCAAGTTTAATTAAAGATGAACAAACTTGTGCTTTGGCAAAGCTTTCTGAAATATTCACACACACCCAACAAGAAATATATTTTTGGAAATTATTTTTGGGCCCTTGGCGACAATTTTTGCGTGGTGTACGAGTAAGTATTTTAGTATTTTTAATGCATGTTTGTTGCTTACGGCTTAGAGGTGTATATATATATATATATGTATATGTATATATATAAAAATATATGTTTGTGTGTGTATGTGTGTTCTGCATTTAGAGACAAGCAGCAGCAGCAACAAAAAAATAAACAATGTGCTAATTACAGTCAAAAGGCAGCGACAGGCATTTCAACTTCTAATAAACATTTGTGGGGCTGCCAACAACACGTGGCCTGCAGTTTAAGTGTGTGTGTGTGTGTGTGTGTGGTGTGTGTGTGTGTGGTGTGTGTGTGTGTGGTGTGTGTGTGTGTGTGTGTGTGAATGAGTGTGTGTCGTTTGGTCTTCCTCTCTGGTCATTTGTTTTAGGCAACGAAGCAGCCAACTAAAAATTCGCCTTGGCGTTTTCTTTCGCTGTTTGTTGCCAAATGCGTTGCTGACTCACATGACGCAGAACCTCTGCTGACGTCGCTGCTGCCGTCGACAGCGGCGTCGAACTGGCGCAATGTTGTGTATTTGTAGCCTAAGCACACACACAACACACACACACACACCAAACGTACAGTCGAAAAGTGCCTTTGAAAATAGCTACTATTCTTCATTTTCCAATTTGCGTATACCCTGTAAACAGCAGCAGCCGATTGACAGACTAGCTAGACCTCTGAACGTAGCCAGCTGGACTTCTAATTACATACCTACATATTGGCAGTGGTACTGCGATATGTCGCAAAAGAAATGATGTCTAGGACAGGGTAACTGCCCGCTGAGCAGACTCATTCTGGTTGTTTTACTCATTTTTATTCTATTTTATTTGGCTGCGTGCGCTTTTAATTGAGTTAAAAGATCAGCACAGATCAGCATTATATAGTCTGGCCATTGGTAGGAAAATATAGTATATATATATATATCTACATCTATATATTTTGTATTGTTGTTGTTGCTGTTGATTTGAAAATGTTATTTCTGTTGTGCGCCTTAATTAATTGTTGCAAAATAATTAGCGTAAAAGTTAAAGCTCAACGCTGAAATTAATAAAATCAAATAAAATAAAACCGACAATAAATGTTAAAAAGGATGAAAAAATTAATATATGCATATACATATATATATACTATATAGTAGATCGAGAAATGCTGAAAACAGATTCAAGAGGCAACAATTTGATAGAATGCAATGTGGGCGGCAGAAAGAGCAAGGCGTGTGGGGTGGTTGGGGGTGGGGGGAGGGGGAGTAGTGTGGCAAGCAAACCAGCCAATCGAATGACTTTCTTTCAGTTTCGGTTTTGGTTTCTTGTTGTTTGCTGTTCGTTTGTTATTTGATATTTGCGTTCTTCAAAATTTGACAGCTACGAGTGTTGAACTGTCAATCAATCAATCAATCAATTGACCGATCGATCGTTGAGTCAATGAAACAACAAAAAGAATCAACCGAAACCAACAAACAACAACATTAAGTTAAACATACGACAGCAACTGCAAGTGTAAATAAGTATTTTTGGAAAATGCATTTAAATGCAACACAAACACAAATATATACATAAAAGTATATATATACATATATATATATATGTGTATATTGTGGTCGTTATCCCGCGCCCCAGTTTATTTATTTTATAAGCAATTAAATTATTTAAGTGCAAAGCTAACAAAAAAAAAAAACAAACAAACAAACCTCAAACAAAAATGTGCTGCGCCCAGCTGCACTTCTCTGAACTACACACAAATACCCTGTAATCGGTCAATTGAGGGAATGCACCATTCTCTCTCTTTGTCTTAATATGCAAAGGTTTCACAAGCTGGACTTAAAACGAGCGACGAGAACATGCTTAAATCAAAGCTAAATTAATTGTTGCGTTAAATAATTAATTTTCATCTTGCTTTTAATTGAATGCCACAGTTTTAGTGCAGGGCATGCCTTGGTCGACTATGCCCAACTCTCAGGTTTCTTTTGGGGACACACGACGCTACGAAATGAAGATCTCTAATGGCTGATTAGGCTGCCGACCGCTGACGACCACGATGAAGAGTTTGGAGTTGGAGTTGGGGTTTGGAATTGGGGAGTTGGAGTTGGAGTTCGAGTTGCGCTTGTTGTTGATAATTTATGATCGCTGTGCGTTAGGTGTGACCAAGGGGAGTGGGACGGCTGGCTTGGAGGGTGGGGCAGTAGAGCAAAACGTCGGCGGCAACAAAGCAAGCAGCACAAACAAACATACACACACACAGACAGACAGACAGACAGACACGAGGTGTTGGTGTTGTTGTTCACACCCCCCAACCCTTTCAAATTTGTCTCATTACCCCGAAAACCGAGAGGAAAAAGTTCAAAAAGGAAAGGCCGCTAAAGGCACGACGGCCTTTGGCGTTTAAAGTCGCTAGCAAAACGCGCACACAAAATAAACAAAAAAAAGGGGCTCGTTCAGTTGTTGTTGTTGTTGTCGCTTGTGGTGCTGCTGCTGCTGAGCACCTTGGCAACAACAATTAGTGGCTAAGAGAAAAATTCGCAATACTTGAAAATCGATCGAGACGAAAAAGTTTTTCGCGGTCGCTGCTTATGTAAAATAAAAAATAAAAAAGCGCCCCAATCGCCGCTAAATAAGGCAAAGCAAAAGGCAACTGAACGAGAAGTGAAGCGAGAAGACAAATAGAGAAGCAAGCCGAGATGGAGGCAGACAGACGCAGACGCAGAGGCAAAGGCAGCGGCTGAGGCAGAGGCAGAACCTCAATCATAATGAGTGACAATTGCTATCCAATTAGCCGGCAACAGATCGGTCTGTGCTATATACACACATCTATATGATATGTGTGGCACATGATATATGGCAACCAATTGTGTGAACTCGTTGCTTGGGACCCGCTTCGGGCCACATCCGGTTGTACATATAGAGTACGTTCAGATTGATCAAGGTCTAGAACCAACTAAATAGGGCAGACATCGCATAAACTCCAAACTCAGAAAATAAGTGAAAAATGCACATATATATTTTGATTGCCCTTTGAACAGGTGCATATAATTCACGCTTTGGATTCCAACTTGCATCCAATGTGGAAATAATTATGGGAGACACTGTGGATCGAAGGCTGTGTTGCAATCGTTGCAATTATCTTAGTCGCTGTGAAATTTGTTTGGACAATTGCGCATGAGCTATACCCCAAAAGCAGCTAATTTGTAAGCGTGTGTGAATACGTGCGCGTGTGTGTGTGCGTGTGTGTGTGTGTGTGCGTGTGTGTGTGTGTGTGTGTGTGTGTTTGGCTATTTTGGAACAGAGCTAAAGGCAACGCGTCTCTGTCCGTAAACATTTTCAATGACTATTTTTATTTGTTTTTGGTGGTCGTTTTTTTTTTTTTTTTTTTTTTTATGTATGTTATTTGTTATTTTTTTGGTTTCTTTTTTTTTTTGGTTTTTGTTTTGCATTTTTGCTCATTTACAAAGCAAATCACGCGACTGCGACTTGCCCCCGTCGCAGATGTCGTCAAAAGTTCAGCCAGCAGCAGCAGACGGGCAAAAACAACGTGTGTTGTTGTTGTGCTTGGTGTTGTTGTTGTTGTTGCTTGCTAATTTTAAATGCGCTGATAAGTTGCACAAATATTCTAAGGATGTGTGGGGTGGTGCTGAGGTTGGGATTGGGATTGGGGCTGGGGCTGGGGCTGGTGCTGCTGCTGGTGCTGTGAGGTGTAGGAGGGACAGGCTAGTGGCGGTGGCTAGTTTGACGATGACGTTGATGATGATGATCGCTGATGGTTGCAGTCGTTACAGCAGCAGAAGCAGCAGCGACACCAAGAAGCAAAGCACGCGACTAGTGATGATTAAGTGTCAAACGCAAATACAAAAAAATAGTTGAGCAATTCGCTTAATATTAAAGTGTTTTTTTATTTTATTTCATTTTTTTTATATAAATTGAGTGCGCTTGTTGCGTTACAAAACCCCACCCAAGAATCATGTTTGTTTGTGTCGGGCGATTTTTGTGAACGCGAAACGTGAATGTGCCTCAAAAACAGTTGCACTCAAAGATCAGAGAAGACTGCCCCGACAGCCGACAGCCGACTGCCGACTGTCCGCCTATCAGCGATGCAAAATTTAGATGATGCGCGAATTCCCAGATATTTAGTAGTTAAAATAGATGGGCTGAAGGGCCGACGGGGCGGGCACACTTCAGCTGCAGAACTGCAGCTGATTGTTCGCTGATAATTAATGCATGGCAAGAATGCCAAGTGCGAAATTGCAAACAGACAAGTGATGGGGGCCGGGTGGCAACTATAGACTATAGAGAACAAAAAGCAACCTAACCCACAAATCGAATAGAAAAATCTTGAAACAAGAAAATACAGTTAGATGTTAGAATGAACAAACCGAAACCGAAGTTTGTTGTCTACGCGCTGCCCCTTTAAACTGTTTTAGATTTCCCATTGCAGAATGAAGTCTGCATAAGACAAGAAATGGCAATAAGATGAGTTAGTATTAATTGCCCCTGGCACAGTTCGAATCAGCGGCGAAGCCAACAAACTCTCGATTGATTCGAGCTCATTCCCCGCTTCCCCAAAAGCGGCAAATATGTATATAAATTCACACAATTCTCTGTCTCTATCTCCCTCTCTCTCTCTCTCTCTCTCTCTCTCTCTCTATCTCTCTCTCTCGCGTTGTCTCACTCTTCAGTGGAACGGAAATGCGCAACAACTGCAAAAAAAGAAAAACAAAGCTGAAGCTGAGGCTGAGGCTGAAAAGCAGCCCACGAAATCTTTGAAGCGTATCTGTATCCACAGGCTGTCGCTGTGTATTTGTATCTGTATCTTATTTGCCTACGCTGCAGCCGAAATACAACAACAACAACAGCAACAACAGAAAAGAGCCAAATTAATTAACACACACACACAGACACACACACAATGTTTGACTTTTTTCTAGCTGTATCTGGCTTTTCTTTTGAGCCCGGGTGGTGGGCGAGCCCAAACTCGAACTCGAATTCGAGCTCGAAAGCTCTCTGCTGCAATTTGACACCTTGTGGGCATTAAGTGCTTCCTCTGCCCACACGCGACTCCAACTCCGACTCCGACTCCGACGACGATTTGGCGACGCCTCGTCTCCAAGCCAAAAAAGGCTGCTGCTGCTGCTGCTGCTGCCGCTGCCGCTGCATTTGGCGGCTTGAAACGTTGCTGTTGCCGCAACCATTGCGGCAACCGGCAACAAATTGGTTGCATTTCGTTTTCGACTGCCTGACATGCAACTGACACTGACGACGACGATGGCGATTCGCTTTTGGGAGGCTGTCGCGACACAGCCCCAAACCAAAAACGAAAAGGAAAAACACGAGGAAAGCCACACAAAATAATACTATCTGCCAAACTGTTACCCAAATACTCTCTTTCCTATACCATATTATTTATAATATTTATATATTTATATAAGTAACAATTTAAAATATCGCAAGCAGTGAAAAGCTCCACAATATTTAATTTGTGCAACAAAATTAATCCGTTTTTACGGCCTTTTCAAATGCTGCAATTATTGATGCAACATAGTTTCTATAATCTCAATTTAGACTTAACAATTTTCCGCAACCAAAAAAAAAAAAAGCTTAAAGCCTATATCTTAAATCGGTTAACAAAACTCGTCAGAAATGCTGAGCACTTTGTTGTTGTTGGGAAGTGCATAAAAAAGGCAAAAAACGAAAAGGCTAAAAAAAATTGTTGGCGTCTGACGGACGTCGTTTCTGTGGCTCAGAGTTCGACTGTTGCTGTGGCTGGCTCTGACTCGGGGACTTGGCGTTTTAGCGTGTTTCATTCTTCTTTTTTTGTTTTTGTTATTGCTGTTGCTGTTGTTGTTGTTGTTGATGTTGATGTTTCGCATCTACTTGTGTTCGTATTCGGTTTTCGTTAAAGATCATGGATATGTTTGCCGAGATGCCAAACGGAACGAACAGTCGCTCTGTCCCACTGTCTGTCTGTCTGTCTGTCTGTTTGTCTGTTTGTCTGTCTGTTTGGCTGGCTGTCTGGCTGTCTGTCGGTATATCTGTCTGTCGTCTCGTTTGCTGCTTTACGTAGGCACATCTTGATTTTCGTCGTTGTTGTGGTTGTGGTTGCTGTTGTTGTTGTTGTTGTTGTCTTTTACACGCATTCATTAAAAATAAGTTAACAACTTTTTAACACCTAACTGGGCGGCAGACAGTTGAATAAATGAATTATGCTGACGAATGCTGGCGTATGCAGAGAGGGGAGTGGAGGGGAACTCGACCAGCTGAGGGGAAGAACGGCGGTCGATGTAGGCAGCTACGTTTCGATCCGATCCGATACGATCCGTCCGGTCTTTCAAAGGGGGCCAACAGCGACAACAACAGCAACAACAGCAACAACAACAGCAACAAGCAGCAGGCAGACAGCAGCGCTTGTTAATCAGCTAAATTAAATGCGAAATGAACAAAACGAATTGGTAGTTAGTAGTTGGCCAGTTCTCCTCTCCACCTAGCCCCCCTTCGCTCCACATCTCCATCTCTATCTCTATCTCTCTTTCTCTCTCTCTCTCTCGCTCTATCTGTCGAATAAAAGTGCGTGGTTTTTAATGTTTGATTAGCCCAATCTGACTTCAGCTGCTCCGCCTCGCTCCCCTCCCCACAAGCTGTGCAGACACACAAAAAAAGCAATACATCCAAAAAGAACGGTTGATTTAGTGTGTTTGCCTATGTGCGTGTGTGTGTGTGTGTGTTGTGTGTGTTGTGTGTGCGTTGGCTTTTCATTCATTAAAAAAATAATAATGTTGATGGTGGGATTTGCCGTTGCCCGAATTAGTTGTCTGTCGAATGGGGGCCTACTTACATACTACTCTACTACGCCAAGCAACTCTACATACATACAGACACAGAGATACAAATTGTGCTGAGCTTTTAATTAGCACTAGGCTCTACCTTTCGGGTCTCTCGGAGTGGGTGCCTTGGGGGTTGGCTGCGTGGGAAGGGTGGAAGTGGAAGTGGAGGTGGAGGTGGGGGCGGAGCTGGAGCTGGAGCTGTAGATGACGATGCTGCTGAAGGTGGCAAATGTGAGACATGATAAGCCATTGATTATTGTTGTTTTATTGCTTAAGTGAGGCCCAATCTTAAGTTGTTGACTTAAAGAAAGCTAGTTCGTTGAAAGTTTACAGCGCATCAGCCATAATAATAATTGTTAATTGGCTAGTTTTTATCGTTTTCAGTTATTAGTTACATGGAAGCGATTAGCGATCTTTTACAAACTATATAAAAGTATAAAAGGTCATAAAGATACAAATCGGCAAGCAATACGCAATGGGCGATTTTTGGAACAAAATGACTTGACATATTCCGACGGCAATGGCCATTGCAAGCATATTTATATTTAACTCTCTTTTTTAAGAAATTCTAAGGTAATTGAAATAGCTACGGAATATAAAAAAAAAAACCATTTGTGCTTATCGAGTGTGAGACAAAAACAATATTGCAGAAGTGTGGAAACACAACGATTATTATTGTATAAGTGTATAAGACCTAAAGTGAAACTTGATTGGGCTATTAGCGGCAGTAATTTTAACTGTTTTACGGCTTTACTGTTTAAGTTTTGAACTGGGTGCAGCAGTTCTCTAAACACATCATCGAGATGAACATTGGCATTAACATTAACACTTGATGCACTTCGATTTGTATTGTAATACGAGAAACAGTTCAAAGTCGTTGCAATAAAACCGCAATCTGTTTTCAATTAGGGGAAAATAAAAACAAAGTCGAACTTCAAAACATATATTATGGAAATGCAGTTAATCAAGCGTGAGAGTTGTCACAAATTGAACTACCTCAACTGGAGAAACTAAAGAGTATACGTCGGGGAACTTAAAACCTCGAATTGAGAATTGGTATTCATACTAAGCCGCTTATAGACAAAAGCGAGTTATTTTCTACATTGTAATTTTTTTTTGTTTTTTTTTTTTGGGATGGGGTTGCCGATGTGTCTAGGAGAAGGCCAGCGAGAAAAGGTAGGCAGACAGAGAGGCGAGCGAGCGAGCGGAAGGGAATTCCCATTTTCCGGATTAGCACTAACATAAAAAGTGATGAAAAACCCAGGACAGCAGATTTGCCTGCTAAACAATCTGTTGTGTTGTGCAGTTTGTGTGTGTGTGTGTCTGTGTGTGTGTGTCTTTACCGGGTTGGGCTGGGGGATTAAGGGTGCGAGCCAGTACCCGCCTCGAGGCACCGGCAAACCGAACCGCTACCTGCGGGGAAATACCGAAAGGCGAACCAACTTTTATGGCAAGCGAGCGAGAGAGCATCGGGGCGTATGTGCAATTTAGCTGTTGCATAATACTTGCTTTGATATCTGATACAGTTGGTAGAACGCTTCAATGGTTTCACTATTTTTCAACTAATACGCATTTCGCATTTTTAAAGAAAATGCATTGATTCATATATGGAACGGAGCCATACACATATCATTTATGTTTCAATTTTCAAAAATGCTATCGACCAAAGTGCTACAAATTGCTAAGCGCCAAATACTGATGTGTTTTCGAATAAAAAATAGGAATTTGATAGAAAATACATGTGCAGCACAAGTCCAGAAAATTGTGCAAGCAAAGCAAAATCTTCATTTGAACTTATGCAATTTCTATTTGACATTCATATTTGTATTAATCATATAATGATAATATCAAAAAAATATGCGCTACTTGAATAGAT
Organism: Drosophila melanocephala; assembly: GCA_037043625.1. NCBI lineage: Eukaryota > Metazoa > Arthropoda > Insecta > Diptera > Drosophilidae > Drosophila > Drosophila melanocephala. The sequence goes on along the minus strand of JBAMBD010000015.1, from coordinate 1,160,674 downwards.
GTGGTTATAGATATAGACTGATATTTGTACACTTACCCGCTGGTCGATTGGAGCGCCTGGCCGTGTCGGCCTCCTCGAACATGAGGGGCGCATGGCGTCGCGCTTGGACAGCTTGGGGCCAACAGCAGGCGAAGGACAGGCAGATAAGCAGCGCGACGAGGAGCAGGTGTTGCAATTTTCTATGATAGTGATATGCTGGGATGCCGCTGTTGGCTGTACTGCTGCAGTCGGAGCTGATGCCCCTGCCATATGTTGCTGTACTGTTAGCCGCTGCCCCCGGTTGCTGCTGCTGTCCCCTGCTGTCCAGTGTCTGCACGGTGCCTGTGGCCGTCGCCAAGGCCGTGGCAACATTCGTTGAATTGTTGATCATTTCGTTTCGCTCCTTTTAGTTTAGCTTTAACTCAATTAATTTTTAGGCACTTTTGCGCCAAAAAAAAAAAAAAAATTACTAAAAACTTAAGTACATACACTTTTCGTATTTATTCTCTCTTTTGTTGCGCTCTTTTGTTTGTCAAAAAATGTAAACAGGAAAAAAATATATTTGTATATTAGAGATTGTTGTGATTTACTTGTTCACCGACCGAACCGATATTTTAATATTTAATTTTTGATTTTTGTGAATATTCTTGAATTTTATTTTCACTTTTTTTTTTGTTTTATGTTACAGATTAGATAACACGCGTGTTTTTCTTTTCGTTGATAGTTTTTTTTCTTTTCTAAAACACCTTTACTTATAGTTTTGGTTTCGGACACTTTATTCGTTCACATTTAATGAAATTTGTCGTATTTGAATTTGGCCATTTAATATTCAAGACTTGTTTATTTTGCACATTTTTCTAACCGACTTTCTTTCCCCAAAAACGTTGCTGGTTAATGTTGCTTGGTTGTTTGTTTGTTGCTATTTGCTGTTAGTTGCTGATCGCTGCTTGTGGCTTATGGCTTGTTGTGTTGTGTTGCTGTTGTCGGCGAGTCGGCGAGTTTTTATCTACTAGATAGCTCACGGGGCGCACACGCCGTGTATATGGGCTCTGTGGCTGCTGCGCCGCTGCTTGCTCACTTGCGACTGTGTGTGTGAGTGTGCGAGTGTGTACGATGACGACGATGTGCGTGTGTGTCTGTATGCGTGTCAGTGTGTGTGTGTGTGTGTTGTGCGGTTACGAACGAAAATAATGTCCACACACGGTATCGGTCGGTTGAATAAATAAACTAAAACCCAACAAGCACAAAACGATGACAGCAGCGACGCTAACGGCGACGGCGACGCATGCAGCGGCAGCGGCAGCGAAAGAGAGCAAGCAAACATGGCAGCAAGAGTGAGAGAGAGATTGAAAGAGTGAGAGGGAGAGGGAGAGAGAGAGAGCAGCAGCAGAACGTGCAGCCCAGACAGGCAGGCAAGCACGCAGGTGAGGCAAAAAAATAAAATAAACAGCAGCAACAACAACAAAATTGCGGACAGAGCGAGAGACTGAGCGAGAGCGAGAGAGGGAGAGGGAGAGCGTGCGCAATACGAGAGCAACAAAGTTGCTGCTGTCGTGCGTCGCTTACTGATCGTATGTTCGGGTGTTCGGCTTTCGTCGTTTTGCTAGCGGTTTTGGCAACAGCAGCAAACGAAACGAAACGAAACGACGCGCAAGCAATTTTCTTTTGCTGCTGCTTGCTGTTGTTGTTAGTGTTGTTGTTGCTATTGTTTGCCGTTTGCAAAACTTGCGCCTTGCTGCGACTGCGACTGCGACGGCGACGGCGACTGCTGCTGAGACTGTGGCTGTTCCTGTTGCTGAGTCGCGTGTCGCCGAGATGTTTGCCCAATGCAAAGTTGAATGAGCGCCTCAGCAGCAGAAGCAGCAGCAGCAGCAGCAACAGCCGACGCCAAAGCACCGACAGCGGCGCATGCGTGCCTGCTTGAGCAGCATGTTGACAAGGCATTAGCAACATGTTGCCAACCACCTGACTTCCTACTGACTACCTGGCATGTTGCCTCTGCGTGTTGCGTGGACTGTGCGTGGGCGTGAGTCCAAGCAAAACGAAGATGGTGTCTGCATACGTGTCTGGGCTAGAGAGGGAGGGGCAGATCGGCATGGGTTGGGATGGAATGGGTGTGCAATATTCTTGTTTGTATATCCTGCCAATCACAGACTTGTAAATACCGAGACAGATAGAAAGTGGGAGGGCAGCGCAGTCCAAACTCTTCATATGCGCAATTGTTATAATAAGATAAATTGAGAGAGAGAGAGAGAGAGAGAGAGAGAGAGAGAGAAATAGAGAAAGCTGAGGCTTAGATACTCAGGGACCCATCCAATTTCACAATCAATAGTGTATTAATCTAAAGGACAAATTATAATAAGCAATCTCTGAGTGTATGAATTTCTATTAAATGAACCCAATAGCGAGAGAGAGAGAAAGAGACAGAGAGATACGCGTTTCATTTCTGTCGAGCTGGTTGGAAAAGCTGCTAATTTATGGCTGCTACACGATCAATTAACTCCGGCCGGATTGACGGCGAAAACGAAACGGAACGAAAAATATGCAAGGAATGACTAAAGCACAAGATTAATCATTCAAGTATTTCTTTCGCTGTACATAAAACAAAAAAAAAAAAAAACTAAAAAATATTAAAGAAAACGAAAATTCTCGCTTGATTTTTTCCAATTCCTTAGATTTTTCTTTTTTTTTTCCTCAGTTGTCCATTTTTTTATGATTATTTTCTTTTTTGTCTGGCGACAAATCCCTCTATGGCCGTCAATATATCATTTTTTTAAAGCCACGACAAAAAAATGCACCTTATTTTATTGTGTCTTGTTGTTGTTTTTGATTTTTTTGTTTGTTGTCCGTTGTTTGAGTGGGGCACGTGTGAGCGCAATTAAAAAAATGGTCAGAAATATATTAAGTATTAGTAATAAATAATATGCGACCAAAAATATCTGCAAAATAAAAATTATGACAATATGACAAAATTATGTTAAACTAAAGAAATTCCAGGCTATGCACGCCGAAGATAATATACCCTTGCTGACAGAAAAGTACTCACAACCGAATAGATTCTTTTTCTTTTTTGCGTGCTTTATAAGTCAAACAAATAAAGTGATATCTTTAATTAGGGTGTAATCTACAGATATGTGGCTGACAAAGATAACTTAAGTTCAAGAATCCTGAGGGAACTCGGGGAGATGATACTAGAAATGTGACTAGCTCAGTGAACTCAGCTATCGACAGATTACTCGTACATAAATGATATAGTGATCTCCGATTCGATCGATCCTTCAGCAAAAAGACACAATTCGCCAAGTTTAATCGAAATACCCTAAAGACAGACGGACAGAGAGACAGACTTACCTATATTCATATATGTTGCAAGTTTCATCAGAATAGCTTTTCACATAGTGTGTTAGATGGATCGATTAATATCTATATTTATATATAATACGGAGTTGAAGACGTCTCCTTCAATGCGTTACACACTTCAAGACACAATTATAATACCATCTGCAGGGATATAAATACGTGAGAGAGCCGACGAGTGATGGATGGCGATGGCCAAGATGAGCAGAAAGAGAGAGAGAGAGAGAGAGAGAGAGAGAGACGAGAAGGTGGGGGTGCAGGGGGCGTTAGGGGAGGAAATGGAGGAGCAGACTGAAGGCTGACTGAAGGCGTTTAGTTAATTAATTTGTTTGCTTTCGTGTTTTTGATTCCCCCGTTCTTGTCAATTTTATTATCAACAATAACAACTGCAAAACATAGAACACAGACTACACAGACAGACAACAACAAGAACAACAACAGCATCGAGCTGAACTATTTTAATGTAGCGCCAGTCGTTGGCCATAAAATGGCGAACGATATCGTTAACAATAATTTCTGTCACTCTTAAAGCAAAAATAAAACAAATTAAAATAGTTGAAAGCACTTATAAAAAATACACAACATACATAAATACAACAAGAGCTGAACTACAACCAAATAAATAATGGAAAATAAAAAAAGGCGACAAAGAATGCAAAAAAAAAATTATGAAATAATATGCACGAAAATAGGCAGATGGCAACAGTAACAATCTTCTTACAAATACTCTGCCACCAAAGGGTATTTTCACCCTGCTAGACACGACGAGAAAAATCGGATGAAATGCTTTTTATGCCAGTGGCTTGATGCAAGAGTGGCAAGTCCTAAAAGTATGCCCAACAGATATTTATTGATCAAGAATATATTTTAAATTAAGGAATGCATTTTTCTGTGCGCTTTCTTCCAATAATATATAAACATATTTAATTAACATATTTTAAAGGGTATTTCAATTTCGCCTGTTTCAAAATCGTTCAATTTTGTTGTAGTTTTATTTTCTGCTTTTAGTCCCATTTCCACTTCATAATTTTTAATATTTTTTGTTTGCGAGAAATTTTCAGTTATTGTTTGTTTTTTGTTTTTGTTGTTTGTTATTTGTTTTTGTTTTTTTTTTGTCATCCCCATTTAATGCGCTGCCCGAAGCGACGTCGACGTGGACGCTGTCTGCGATTTGAAATATTCCTATAAATGTTTTGGCCTCACAGCCCGCCGCAAACAACAAATAACCAAGACACACACAAAAACCACTTTATATATATATATATATGAATCGGTGGTATATATAAATATATGTATATATATATATATATGTATATAAGTGCGATATCTGTCTCTTGTCTATATGAAAAGAAATGTTAAATGACTGAAACATGCGTACAAAATGCTAATGCAAAAGCAACAGCAACAAAAACAACTGAAACAGCAACAAGCAGCAATCAACAACAATCAGCAGCAACAACGATAAAAAAAAAAACAAAAAGTTTTCTAGACGCTCGAAGAACAGAAAACGAGCAGAACAGAAAAATGCTTTTCCTTTGATTTATGTAGTTTTAGCGAGCGACGTCAACGTTAACGTCGACGCTGACGTCGCTGCCGCAGCCGCAGTGGCAATCACAGTAGCAGTAGCACACACACACACACACACACACACATACACACTAAACTGACAAAAGACTATGAGTTGCACTTGCAGTTAAAGTTAAATCTAAAGGAATTTAGGCTAACTTGACTAAAAGTCAGAAATCTCAAGTGACTAGAAAACATTTTTATGAAAACTTATTTCAAATTTCCACATAAAAGTTGGAAATGGAACCGCTTGAGCGCATTATAAATACTACAAGTACTAAGTGCTTTAAAATACATAATCGAGCTGTTTCGATATGTTATTCGATTAGCCTGCACTTGAACTGTTTTCAATTTAAGCTCCAAATTATTTCCCTATCGAATTCTACGAATGGAACACCAGTCAATTAGTCTTTTCCCATTTTAGATTATTACGTTGAATTACTCAGTTGAGGGTGATACGTGCGTGAAGCTCTTATGAAGTGTGCTACAGATAGCATATCGTATAGATCACTGCAGTACTCTTATCGGCCAATTGTATCGATTGCTAGGCGAATTGGCGCATTGTCCCGAGATAAGACTCGGTTGTGTTTACAGCAAATCAACAACGGTGGCAATTAACCAAATAACCAATCGGGGGATATATTATATCATCGCTTCTTGAATACTTCTAAACATATGTACATTCAATTGTGCAATCGTGGATTCACCCAGAATGTGTTTAATTGGGTTGGCTGTTGCCAACCCGAAATATTTTGGAATACCTAGGCTGGCATTGCGTATATGACGCGTAAGCCCAGAGAAAGGGATGGAGTGGAGTGGAGTGGAGTGAAGTGGTGTAGAGCAGTAGTTGTGCCAGTTAGTGTGTTATCTGTTAACTTTTTGACAAATGTTGTCGAGCGCAACCAATCAAAAGTGAATAAAACAAACTATAAAATCAATCAAGACATTTAATTGAAATCAGTCACTGCCTCCACTTCATCTACTGTATCAATTATAGTCTTAATCTGTATCTTTTTGACGGCAAACTGCTTCTGTCTTTATAGTGCCTCTATATGTCTCTCTGTCTATCTGTCTTCCTCAGTGTATATGTATTTGTATCCGCATTTGCGGTAGGCTCAAATGTTTTTGTCATTGCCTCGATTTTGATCGGTTGCAGTTCGACAAGACAACATTTGTTTGCAACTGTCAATCATAAATTAGATGCCAATCAAAGTAAATCACAAAAAATTGTGCCTGATTTAAATGGCAAAAGCCACTGCACTGCACAAGAACAACAACAAAAACAACAAAGCCCACAACAACCACATGGCTTTGCAACATCTGTGTTCAGTTGATATTGGAACCACATTGTTTATTATTTATCGCTTATTGTTTAGTTTTATTAGCTACGGCCCCAGTTGAAGTCCATCATGGATTAGTCATAACAGAGAAAGCGGCAAATGGATATAAACAAATATCTATTCACTGCCCCACTGTGTGCCTTAAAAGCATATTATAGCTTCAAGGTATTTTCTATTGAATTAACATTAATGCATTTAAAGGTATTTTTTTGCAGTAAATATGATACAACTCACAATGGCATTAATGCTCCAAATAAGTTCAAATTAATTTAAATGAAGCTTGAAAGCTCTTAGAAAGATTCATCCATATTTATGTACTTTTTATTTGATTTTTAAAGTATGCTCTCTCTCTCTCCCTCGCTCTCTCTCTCTCTCTCTCTCTCTCTCGCAGGCAATGTGGAGACTAACCAAATATCAAGTATACGTCATGTGTGTATGTATGTTTAGATCGCAGTGAGTAATTAAAAAGTTGGGAAAGTTAAAATCTGTCTCGAAGCAGTCATCGCAGTCATCGCGTCTCGTATGAATATTTATAATCGTACATATCTATTTATAGATCGACTAAACTGACAGTTGACAACTGGCTGACAAGAGCCGTAGAGCTGCGTTAACCTGCTGAGTGATATTTCGATGCCATAGATCGATCAAATGATCGATCGCACGATTGATCGATCACCCGCTGGCTAGCCAATTATCGATTGCTCATTTTGGTTTTTCTATTCGGCCGATTAAATCAGAGATACTCGTTCCCCCATCTCTCTGTAGCTTAAGCTCTTGCTTTACCTGAATTATGATCAAATGTACTCTCTCTCCCTCTCTCTCTCTCTCTCTCTCTCTCTCTCTGTCTCTGTCTCTAAGACGATCGACTGCTGATCTGGATTAGGAATACATGCATACTTATAGATTCAGTCCATTGCATATATTTTATATACATAACAATGGCAAATGCCAAGCCAGCAACCACACAGCAACTAATGAATGTTGTTCAATGTATGAAAGCTGCGTCATCAGCGCCAGCAATTTATGTGCTTATTTAATGGCAGTACCGGTGCCTCCACCTCCACCTCCCCCCTCCCCCTCTCCCTCGCCACGACGCCACCTCGCTCTCTCCCTTCGCCTGCCACGCCTCTAGAGTATTGCAATCGGTGTAAGTCACACCAATTGCCAATGCCCCATACAATACAATACGATCCGTTTCGAACCGATCTGATCGGATGCGTTACGATTCGAGCAGCCATTGAATTGTAAATTGTAAATTGTAAAATTGTTGCTTTTTTCGCTGGGGCTCTACCGACAGTTGCTTCCCCACCCCTCCCCCGCCCCGCCCCCTTCCCGGTTCCCCAGTCGATCGATTGATTTGTGCTTTTTTTTTTGGGTCGCCCTTCGTTTAGTGTCTGATAAATATAGTAATAAAAGCCAACTTCAATGCTAGAGTTAAATGCCATTTTAGTTGGGTGTGGATCCCGGCTAAGTGGGGCTGTGGTTAAGGTTGGGATTCTGTCTGAATTCTGGGTTACTGTGGGTACCCCAACGCAGCCGCATTCCTCAAGCTAATAACTTGATCAGCAGTTGGCCTGAAATTAGCTGAGAATGTGCTTGAGTTTATTATTAATATTGTCATTAAACATAATAATATTTCTCTCTTCGTGTCCCCCATCAAATCCAATTCGATTGATGTTCACTTTGAATGCAACCATTTCAAATGTTTTCAAGTGCTATATTAAAGCGGTGCCAATGTGTAAATAAACAATCGATGTGTTAGTTTATAAATGCGATTTCGACAGAACATCATCATATATACACCATACAAAATTGTAAATCTTGATTCGAGAGCTTTGTTTTTTTAGTGTTGAATGGAATGGAATTGAATAAGAAGTTTAACCCAACAAATACAAATTAGAAATTGATATCAAGAATGCGTTCTCAAAGTGGAAAATAGCATTAAAAGTAAGAAGAATCAAACACACCTTATTCAAGGTTGTTCATTTTGAAATATATCTAATTGCTGGTTTCAGATATTCGTAAATCTGTTTACTTTTGATACGTACTTGAATCAAAAATAGACATATTCTCGATTTTCATTTGCTCTCATTTTCTCATGCCTTACACACTGTATTACATGCATATATGAGAGACTTGTGTTGTTGTCGCCTACATACATACAAAATGACGAGCGTTTTTTTCAATTTTATTATTATTATTATTTTTTTTTGTTTAATATTGAGCTTTACACTATCTGCTGCTGTTGTTGCTGCTGCTGCAGGCAGGACGACCCTGGAGTTTTCTTTGCGAACTCGCGCTTAGCGGTTAGCGGTCGGAGTTCGCGGTTTTATAGTTTCGCTGACTTCGGCTTTCGTTCTGTTTTGTTTTATGTTTGATTCGAGTTCGCTGTGTTTTTCGCCGTCGTTGTTGTTGTTGCTGTTGTGCTTGTTGTCGCATGGGCGTCGTTGTCGTCGTTTTGCACGCGCGCGTCTTTTCTAGCGTCGTTCAGTCGTTCAGTCGACGCGATCTTGGACAAACTGAAGTTCGATTGACGACGCTGAAGCGCCGGCATCAACAGCAGCAGCACCAGCAGCAGCACCAGCAGCAGCAGCAGCACCCGCAGCAGCAGCGGCAGCAGCAGCAACAGCAGCCCATAGAGTAGACGCCTAACGCCACCTTATGCCTCATGCCGCCTCTTTCTCATTCCGCTGCCGCTCTCTCAGCGCTTTTTTTAGTTGTTTTTTGTTTTTTTTTTTTCATTTTTCCTATATGACAATCGCACACATATTTGTATAGAGCAATAGGCAAATAGACAACGGCAGACAGCTGCGCTGCTTGACACTGACGTCGCTGCCGCCGTTGACGTTCTTTTGTTGTTGAGCTTTTTTTTAGTTTTTTACTTTTTTTATTTTTTATTTTTGGTTTTGCCTTTTGTCAATGTGCACGACGCGCGCTCCGTTTGCTGGATTAGTTGTTGTTGCCATTTGGCTTATTGTGGATTTTAATTTCGATTCTGTCTTTGTTGCTTTTTATTTCTGCTGGCTACTATAACGTGTATTTTATATTGTTTGTTTGGCTTTTGCTTGTCGCTAATGTGCGCGCTGCCCTGCCCCGCCCAGCTTACCCCAACCCAGCCCCTCGTTGTGCTTATTGAGGCGTGCGCTACACTAGAAAAAAAGTATAAAAAACACCAACACCCAGCCCAGCCCAGCCCAGCCCAGCCCAGCGCAGCGCAGCGCAGCGCAGCGCAGCACTCAAAAACCAATCCACTATGTACATAGACTATACTAGCTTAGATATTCCCCTACTCTTTCGGAGTGGCAAACGGCGGAACTAACCTACGACAGGCAGCGTCGCATTGGCGCACGCGGCGTATGCGTAATATGCGATCAATTGCTGCCTGTATTGAAATCGGAGCAAATGGCATCTGTTGAACGTGTCCGTGTGCACATGGTAGTCAAGAATTACATTAAGAGGGTTATCCCTCCCACTTATCCATTATGTAGTCATTCAATTATGCTCCCATTCGACATTTCTTGTATGATTTTTAATTGACTCGCTATTTTTAGTTTTACAGGTCTTACATTTAGTACAGGGTATTACCTGTATCAAGCATTCAAATTGTTCACACAGTCGCGCATTCATTTATAATTGTAACTGTGCGTAAATGCAAAAATATGTTTATATTTTTGCACACAGTTTTTCGTGAACCATTTTTTTTTTCTTTTCTTTTAATTTCTTGAGATATTTTTGGGGTTTGCGGAATTCGGGGTTGACTAGTGGATATTATGACTGAGCACACATAAAATTCAGCCGAATTGCGTTTAGTGTGTGCAGCTGCTGATGTAATTTGTTTAGCTGGAGATGCCATCTACATGATCCATCACCGTCAAAAACTCTCGACGCAATGTTTGCCTGGCAAATTGAGATATAAGATAGATGTTAGTATGTACACAAGTACGATTGCATTGCGAGGTGTCTAAAAATAGGCGCTTTCGCTCATGGAATGCCTCGATGTTCACCAACCAGACCTACCATAAGATGAAGATCCAACTACTTGTTTAATAGTAATTACCCCGCCCATAAATAAATACCCATATACCACGTAATATAAACGAAACTTACAAATTATTTCTGCATTGTACCAAACAATTTTCAATTCCCGAAATGCCTTTCCAGTTATTTTAATATTGTTTATCATTTCATTTTTGCATTATTTACTTGAGCATTTAGCGCCAAATCAGCAGCTGCTTTGACCACTTTTGGGTTTGGCTTAGCGACTCCAGAATGCTGCAATAATTAACGCGTTTTGTTTATGAGTTTTGAGTTGCCTTAATTAGAAAATTGCTCTTTCCAAAGCAAAGACACTAAGAGAAACAGCAAACAAACAACACGCGATCGTAAATATAACGGCACGTGCATTTGGCAAATGATTAAAACACTGGACGCCCCCACCTTGCCAGGTGGCATGTGACTAGGAGCTGATCAGATATAAATCAGTGCCGGACATGTTCGAACACATGATCCAAAAGCCAATAGCTGATTGGAATCCAGGTAGTGCCTGCGATTGGACATAATTACGAGTGGATACACTCAGAAAAACGTCGCTCTACATTTTAGAAAATCGTTTTAGTCTTCGCGCAACCTTATTATACAGAAAGTGTATTTCTAAAAGGGAATTTAATCTGAAAAAACTTGATCTCTAAAGCAGACAACAGCTAAACTCTAACAGAGCTGTCCAAAGACAGGAAAAATTTCCTTATATTAGAAATATTTTTTTCGTAAAAAGAAATATATTTCTGAAAATGTTTATATTTTTCAAAACAACTTTCATGATTTTCTGAGTCTACGTAAGTACATAATTACGAATACCACTAGAGATCTATATATTACAAATCGGACGCAGCTAAGAATGAGAAGAGAAAGAGGGACAAGTGCTCGAGTGCTCATTTTGCACGTACTTACTTCTCTAGATCAATTAATTCAATATTTTCCCCTCCCATATGCGGTTCTATTTCGCATATCGCCTAGCACATATATGAGTGAATTTATGTCATCCACAGTCACTTACTGACATCATATTGATTCATCAAAGGCAATTCCTATCTTTGAATATTATTCAATTAAATTATCAAATAGAATTGTGTCTGTGTATGTGCACAATATTTAAATGCTGACCTATCAAAGGGTATTTATTTGCTATAATTGCTAAAAAATTATATACTCAAGATCTTCATATACGTAAAGATATCTTATAGAACTGTAGACTGGTAATACATATTAAGTATATTCGTAGCAAAAAAAATCGTGCTTATGCGCCCATCTCTAAATTAGAACACTCGCAGATTAGAGACGCAGTGTCTCCCCCGGCCTCACCTGCTCAACCCCTCGTGGACCCCCAAAATAATATTTTATCAGCGATCGCTGCGGCGCGTGATCTTGCGAGAGAGCCAAATACTTACTTAAATAAACAAGTGGCGACCGACGGTGACGACGACAGCAGCAGCAGCAGCAATGGAAAGGGAAATGACGAAGAGGGCAAGAGTGGGAGGAGGGGGGGATGGAGAAGGAGAAGGAGACGATGGTCAGTGCGACTATGACGGGGAGAAAGGCGAAGGCAAAGGCGACAGCAACGAGAGCGGAACGAAAGCAAAGCGAGCCAAACAATTTAAGCACTTCAGCGAGGGGCTGGCAACAATATTGGTGGGTAGGGGTAGGGGTAGGGGTAGGGAGGATGGGAGGATGGTTTGGGGCTGATGAGACGATGAGTAAGCTGACGGCTGCCGCTGTCTGGCGTTAGATAGTCACGCCTTTTGGGAAGCAACAGCAGAGGCCAAAAGCAGCAGCAGCAGCGCATAATTAAGACAATAGGCAAGGGCCATACACTTAAAGAAATTATGTGCCCCATATATATATATATATGTATATTCATCAATTGGAAGTATAAGAAAAGTAGAACACATTTTACTATTCCGCCTCGTTTAGTTCCTAAAATTACTAATGCGAAAATGTAGTCAATTAGAAAAAGATAAGCATGCAACCAACTACTGCTCAGACTTATAAATATATATGAGGCACCTGCTGCTGCAACATACACCATTTCTGACGATCGTTTGTTGCCACTGCTTCAGTCAGTTTCCCCCGAACTATGTTCAATTAGCTCGGACTTACTAAATGTGTTGAAAGAATTATACTTGGATGAGAGAGACTTGTGCTAGGCATATTTACTATATTGATTTGTATTTTATTTTGTGATATTGTCATTGTCAATGCTTCCAGACTGACAGACTGACAGACAGACAGACTGACAGACTGACAGCCAGACGGACGTGCGAGGGACGCCATTTGGCAAATTTGACCATATCTCACGTTCCAGTTGTCAAGAGGTGGCCACGGGGCCGGACCCGAGCTCGATTGAGTTCAGTATTTCTTTTTTGGATTTTTTTTTGTTGCAATTCTCGACTTAAGCATTCGCTACTATTTTTATTTGTTTTGTTCTTGTTCTGTTTGGCACGTTTGAATCTCGGCCGATGTGTGTGTCTGATCGCGTAGGCCTAGCCAGTTGATGATGTCAGTCGAGGGTGGGAGACCAATTGATGAATGTGTGACAGCTATTGGCGTAATTTTCAATTTTTTGGTTTTCTACGAAAATTGCTTAGAAAGTGGCCGCAGCGGAAATGAATAGTCACGTACGTATTCCAAATTGTTCGTCAGCTATCAGAGCCAAGCATTCAACTCTCAGCCAAAAATGATTCCACGCTGTCTGAATGTCCAGTATTTATTATTTGTTCACACACCTACAATCAACTCTTAAGTGTGTATATGTGTGTGTGTGTGTGTGTGTGTGTGCACAGATAATTTCTCAGGCTCTAGAGCATTGCGATCGCAGCAACTGTTGCTGTTGCAACAACAGCAGCAACAACTAGTTTTTGTTTACACTTTGATACCGAAGGTATCATATTATATTGGTTGTGTGCAATGTCCGTCATAGAGATAGAGACTTCAAATAGGCAAAGTGTAAAAATTAGAGGGCTACGTCTGCTAGGGGACTAGGAAATCGATAAAAATCGACCAAATCGATAATCGCAAGTCGATAAAGCCACATATCTCCCACAATTCGAAGGCTACAGTCATACAATTTGGTTGGTTAGCTAGAGTCGCCAGACTTGAAAGATATATTGCTTGTAATACCCGTCGAATGCCCTTCGAATCTCACGCAATGTAAGGGCTATGGTTAGGAAACTTGGAAGGTAAATGACCAAGTATTGTTAAGAGCTAAAGTTACCAAACTTGGAAGGAAGGTTACTGGGAAAGTCTTCCAACAATTTTTCTTTGGCCACACCCACTCGCACCCCCAATATTTACAGCGTATATCTACCGCAATTTGAATGGCAAACTTGAACGGTATTTCTTGGCTACACCCACCCTGTTCTTTGCCACCTGTTATCAGCTCATATAAGTTATGGTATCAAAGTATTTCGCAGTCGGTAATGCCCGACTCCAACGATTTCGCTTGGTTTTTTTTTGCTGTTGCCGTTTTGCTGTTGTTCGCATTGCGCACTTTTGCTTTTTCTTGGCCAACCAGGCAGCAACTCCCACCACGAGAAGGAGGAGGAGGAGGCTGAAGCCGTAGCGCTAGCTGGAGCTGTAGCTGAGACTCTGAGCTGAGCCCCAGCTCGACTTCCACAACAAGATTATTGACATGCCAACATGTTGTTGCTCTCTGGGGCCACGACAAGAGATGCGACTGCAGTTGAAGTTGGAGTTGGGGTACGAGTTGGGGATCTGTGTTGCATGTGAGAACCTTACAATGAAATTGTATTGCTTTGCGCCTCGCCTGACCAGCACCAACTCCAGTAGGAGAGCGACTGCTCAACTGAAAGATACCTAGTGTGTGTGTGTGTGTGTGTGTGTGCGTGTGTGTGTGTGCCCTCTATAGAAATGCTTATCATTCAAACCAACTTTGAGTCCGAAGAGATGTTATTTTGGAACGGGTCCAAACATCATTTCGTTCAAGCTGACTTTTGGCATCTAGGATAATACGAAGGGTTTGTCTTAATTTTTAATTCAAATATTTCCCAGTACGGTCAGCCAAACGAATGCATAAATTGTTCGTAATTATAAATTGAATTGAAATGAGTGGTTGGGAATTCTTCTGAAAGGTTGGTACCTTTGCTGAGTTCGAATGTATAGGGTATGACCACAATAGGAAAGACGCTTGACGAGCTGCTGCCAAAGCCTGGCCATCAGCATCCGCATGAGCAACAGCATCAGCATCAGCATCAGCATCAGCATTGAACAATCAGTGTGCTGCATCTCTTGCCCCCGCTCCCGATATATACGACCCCTCTCGCCCTTCCCCCCCCCCCCCAGCACTGCTCGTTAGTTGTCCATGGTCCGTTGTTGTTGGCTATTAGAAAGGCATGTGAAATGTTCCCTAATTGTTGGAATTTTAATACTGACTGCCTGGCAGCCTCCACGGCAACCAGAGCCCCACAGTCTCTGTCCAGGCCACTGGCTCTATTCTGTGTGTGTGCCGCGTTGTCTGACAACAGTTGCAAGGGGGCAGGAGTACGATCGACAGGGAGGGAGAGACGGGCTATGTGCATGTCACTGCTGACAGTTTGTTGTTGTTTCTGTTGTTGTTGTTGGTGTTAGTGTTGCTCTTGGTCAGTTTCGCAGTCCCAGCGTCGGTCTCTCCGGACTCTTGGGCGCTGTCCAAATGTAGCCCCCGCCCCAAATGCAATGGGAGCCAGCAGTTCTTTAGGAGTTGCTTAAGTACTCTATTAGTGCAATTTGATGCTGAGCATCATCAGCTGAAGTGCATCCAAAGTTGCTGTTGGAAGCTGTTCCAGCCACAATTTCAGTTCCCCTAATTGACAATTTAGTAGAGAGCGTGCTGAAAGCGGGCGCAGAGGGCTGTAAATGAAGTTAGTAATTGGGGGCCCATTGGGTCACTTGAAAAGCAATTGAGAGAAAAAAGAGAGAGAGAGAAAGAAAGAGAAAAGAGAGAGAGAAGAGAGAGAGAGGGTAGAGCAATAGAGTCATTCATCATTATTTAAAAACAAAATATTACAAAATAATATTTATCTTTTCCAATTAGCATTTGCTATTTAGAGCCATTATATGTGAATTTAATATGGCTTAACTTAATTGAGTATACATGAAAATCTTGTCGATCAAAGTGAATATATATGAAGAATGCTGCTAAAGTTGTATTTTTTGAATCGAGGAATTCTATATAAAAATGCAAAAAACGTCGCTTTAAAGAGCTTTTGTTGGACTCCAGACTGATTGTCTGTCAAGGCAACAACATATCAGAGAAAACTTCCCAGTCCCCATCTCTTTCCACTCAACCCCCCCTCCCCCCTCCCTCCTCCTCTCTCTCTCTCTCTCTCTGTCTCTTAGTCTGTCCCCTTCTCTCTCTCATTCGGTTCGTGATCGTGTAACAATGCGAGTGATTAGTACGCGCCGGCGTTCAAAAATTCGCTGCGCGGATTTGTAGTTGTTGTTGTCTTTACTCTGTTGCCAGTTGCCAGTTGCCAGTTGCCAGTTGTCTGTGTTGCAGTCCGAAGTGGCAGCAGCAGGCAGTTGTAGTTGTTGCATTGCAGCATGCGCCTTGTACCGGGGGCAGCATTGAAATGATTTAGTGTGATTTATCTGTAAATTCCTTTTTTCAATCTCTTCTCACGCCACAGAAAAAACATTACAAAAAAAAAAACCGAAACGAATTCAACTAAAGCAGATAGAGGAAGAGCCTGCTGCAGAGGTAGAGGCTAAGGCGTGAGGGGAGGGGAGCGGAGGGGAGGGACAGTGAATGCTGAAGGACCTCAGTTTGGTTAAACGGTGTACGCCCCACTGCCACAGCAACACACACCCCCTGCCGAACAGAACACCCCTCCTCTCTGGCCAACAGCCGCCAGGCGCAAGCAGGCAAAATATTATATCTGACGCTTTGGCGAAGGTGTTATAAAAACGATAATAAAAAATGGTAAGCTACGCGCCATAAATTGGCATTTAATAGTTGAAATTCACACTGAATTGACAGGCAACAACACCAACAACACCAATGGCAACAAATGTGGCATGAAAATTGGCTGTGCCTACACAGAGAAAACCAAACCCAGACTAACATCAAAATTGAATACAGTCCACTTGCTTTTCTCCTTTTCTTTTCTTTTCTCGTTTCTTGGTTTGGGTTTGCACAATGAAAAGCTCTTAAATCAAGACTCGCATTTTTGATTATCGAATGCATTTATTTTTTGTATTTTTTTCTGTGTATAGGCCGCATCTCCTCAATCCGTTGTCACTGTCTCGTTCCCCAGCTCTATACCCTGCCCAACATGCCTTCCTCCCGTGTGTCCCATCCCCATCCCCATTCCCATCCCCGTCCACAATACGCTTGCATCGTGCAATTTGGTGGCGGCTGAAAAAGCGCGCGCCGCCGGCATTTGGCGCGATTTATGATGCATCATTACGAGCATTTTTATTATGGTTATATTTTGATACGCACGCCAAGCGAATCATCCCAAGCAATCCCAAACCCATCCAAGACCCATCACACACACACACACACACACACACACACATTTAGCTGGCGGCTTTTGAAATGCGTTGCATGCGTCGTTGCCACAGACTCCTTTTCGATCTTATCACTTGTCGCTGCTGTCTGTCGCCTTCCGCTGCTGCTGCCGCTGCCGCTGCTGCTGCCGCTGCCGCTGCTGCTGCCGCTGCTGCTGCTGCTGCTGCTGCCGCTGCTGCTGCTGCTGCTGCTGCTGCTGCTTCGTCTTCTTCTCCCTGCATCTTGTTTCCTTTGCGCTTTTCAGTGTCAGCTTAAGCAAGCAGCAGCAACAACAAACAACAACACAAACATTTGTATTAAAAGTACAATAAATACTATTATTATTATCGACAAAAAAATAAATCACAATTTTGATATTTGTGGTTCGTCGCCGGCTTCGTAATCATCATAATCAAATCGTCATTAAGTCTATAATGCCAACAACTTAATCTGAAACACGCAGCACTCGCAGCGATCAAAGGTTCAATTTCCATTGAATACAAAATCCTTTTTTAGCTACTGCCAATAACAAAACTTGAACTGCCCCATACAGTCACGATGCTGATCTATTTTCAATCAGAATATACGTTTTTCAAAATTGTTCTTACAAATTGTAAATTGAGCTGAAATGAATAAGTGCACTTTAATCTCTGCATTTGAGTGATTGTTTAATCTGTTTAAGACTTTTTAGCTCGTTGTGTTTATTATTTTGTTTATTTTAAGAAAAAGAGAAGAACAAAAAGAGGAAAAATAACAAAAATCTTCGCAGAGCAAAAACCTCATGAGGCAGCAACAAACACAAGAACAACAAATTATCTTTCGAGGTCGCCACAGTTTGGCCATGAACCACTTAGAATACTAACAAGATATCAAGATGCATGTGTGCTGTGAGTGTGTGTGTGTGTTGGAGTGTGTGTGTGTGTGTGTGTGTGTGTGTGATGCGTGTTGGGCACAACAAGTTCAAGAGTTGATTGCGTGGCCTTTCAAAACGGGTCGATGTGGGTGTTTGGCGCACACATTAGCAGATTTATAGCCAGACACCGGCAACAACAACAACAATAATAACAATAACAATAGCAAAAACAACAAAGACAACGACAACAATAACAACCACAACAACAAGAGCCGTTAAAGAGCTAATGGCTTGGATAATGATTTTTGATTTCGTTCATTTCATTTGCCGTTGTCTCTGACTGGCTTTTCAAAAATTGCTTAGCTATAATTTTTCCTCTTTGTGTTGCTGTTGTTGCTGTTGTTTGGCCAATGCGCGGATTCGTGCGTCAGTAATTAGATCATCTCTGGGTTAGCTTTTGTAGACGATTAACAAAATCAAGAAGGCAGACCGACCGATCGCAATACACTCACACGCAACGCAGCACACACAAATTTGTTTACTCTATTTTCTCACCAATTTTCATATGGTTTTTGTTGTTGTTTTTGTTGCCCGTACAAAATTCGAGTAATGTCGAGCGCTTTGAAAATGCGCCCGCAAACAAATCAACAAAAAAGAAGAAAACAGAAGAAAAAACAAGTTGAGAGCGAATGCTCGACTGGCAGATGCCCTGCAGTTTAAACTTGAATCAGAGCTCATCTCAAACCCCACAAATACCTCAAACTTCTGAAAGAGCATTTTCTGCATGTATTTCCAGAAAGCTGATATTCTCTTAAGCAATCCGAAATCCCTTAAGTAATTATGATCTTAGTGCACGGATCCCTTATAATATCTTCTTTATTTTGGATTAAAGGTTGCGGGGTATAGAAATAAAAATAAAAAAAAGAACAACAAATAAGAAAAAAGAAACAAGTAGCGCACAAAAAATTGAAACGCGCAAATTAAATGAAATTTTCTACTATTAGTTGGCTCTTTAGACTTTAATGAATCATGCCTGAGTTGGGCGAGTCTGGCTGGGGGTGGGGGTGGTGCTCGGAAATTGTGGCAATGGTAATGGGAATGGGAATTAGCAATCTGCGGCGGCGGCGGCTGCTGCTGCTGCGGCTAATGGGCGTGGCACCGTGGGCGTTAAATGAACTAATAACGAAACAACCAAAAAAAAACCAACAAAAATTAAAACAAAATTCTTGCTTTATGGCCAGATTAATGGCAAAAGTAAAATAGAACGAGAGAGCGAGAGAGAAGGAGATAATTTATTAATGCGCAGTCGTAAACGGGGGGATAAAGATACATATAAAGTTATAAAGATTCGACAAGATTATAAAGCGAATCGCATCGCATCGCATCGCATCGCAAATCGCATAGCTCATTAATTGGATATGGTCTGAGACTCCGGTCATATAAAGCTGCCAAAAAATCGCAAAAAAATTGGCTTGCTACTGAAAGGAAAAGCATTAAACCAAATTCATTTTGAACAATAAACAAATGGGAATGCGCCTGACACACACCCCCCTTTTGCTGTTTTTTATGCCCGTCTGGCGCCGATCATCTTTTTGTGTTTTTTTTGTGTATTCTTTTTTGTAGTTCTTATTTTTATTTAGATAGATACACTTGCGTGTATGTACATACAAACATTCATACAATACATACATACATACGTAGACATCGACAGCCGACACAAAATGTCGCTCAAAACTTGCTACAATTTGCTATTTTGATGACCCTCATCTTCGGCGTCCGGCGCCGGCGCCGGCGCCAGCAGCTTAAAGGCGTCCACCAAATATGCGAGAAGGCAGGCAGAGCGGGATGGGGACGCGGGGTGGGAGGCAGTGTCTGTGCTTTCAAGTGCTCGTCAATATATTTATGTGGCAGACATACATCTGTAGTTTATATGGGCCAAGACGGAAAAGAATATTCAAAATGGATTTAGACTGGGAATTGGAAATAGCTAAATAGCAAACACGCCCCAGCAAAAAGGGGGACCGCTGGGGTCGGTGAGGTGGTGGGGGTAATCTGTTATTGTACATTCAAATTCATTATAATGCGCAGTAAAATCAGATTTATTAATTTGTTGTCATCCACAAACGAAAGAACCCTAATATGCATTCTATTATCAAACAAGACAACTACAACTAAAAAATATTCTTGACACATACACATACAAAATATATTCTAGTTGAATTATTTATTATTTTAATTTGATTTGATTAACCAGGGGAATTGTGTGGGTTGGTTTCGATGCGGTTCGATTTGCTTTGGTTTTGTTTGGTTTGGTTTGATTCCCGGTCAGGTAAAGCGGGGAAATACATAAATTCCCATCACATGGAACATAAAAACAACAACAGCCAAACGGGCGGACGGGCGGACGGAAAGTGCGAAAAACAGATGCATGGCGATGCCTCATAAAAGGGGCACTCAGATACGCGAAGATGGGCCGTGGGAAAATCCCGGGCCAAGCCCAAGTGTGGCGCAGGCAAGCAGGCAGCATCCTTGATGCCATCATTCGACAGTGTCATAAATCGCAGTCGTCCTTTGTTTATGCTGCTTATTTAAATTGGCTTCTTGGCGGGCGTTGCGAGTGCGAATCGCGAAACAGTCTTTCAGTCTGTCAGCAACACCAAAACCAATACCGAAACCTAAACGGAGCTAGAAATAAATGCAATATTAACTTGAACTCAACCTGACCAGGTCCTGTGCTGACTACCTGTTCCCATTCGGGAATTTCCGGAACTTAACCTTAACCCATATGGTTGGTTGGATGCCCTCTGGCCCAATACGTCTCGTGCGTGAGGAGAAGAGCAGAGAAGCCTCACGTGTTTCTAGATCATTGCAGACAGCCAAGGAAATATCACGTTATTGTTTCGCATTGGTTATCGAGAAAAACACACGATGGGTTTTTACCACGTAGCAAAAACGTGCATCATCTGTTGCCGGTGTGGCTGTTGCTGTCGCTGTTGCTGTTGCACTTGCAACGGGACTCGAATGAAACGAACAGCATCGTTGCCAGAGCAGGATTACGATTACGACAGTGCCTTCCCAGGAAGTTGCAGTTTGGTTTCGGGTTCGCCATTGATTGATTCATGCACGACTCATAATTGTTATTTATTGTTCAGTTCAGTTAACAAAAAAAGGGAATTTTTATCAATTCAAAGTTTAACAAATTGTTCACAAATCGCTTGCGATTGAATTATATATAGTAAATACGAATGAAAACATTAATTTATCAAGCAGAATTTTTGGAAAACAAACAGCAATAAAATCCGCAAATGGTTTGATTACCATTTGCTTATCATCACAGTTGTCAGACTTAAACCTCTTTGAAGTAAGAAAAATCAATGTCTATTGTCGGATGAAAAAATTGAGGCTGGAGCTCCTTAAAAATGTAAGATAAGTCTATTAATGCCGAAACGATGTGCTGGCAATTGGGGCCAAAAGTCTGGAAATGTTTCGATGAAAAACATCATCAAAGAAATACATCTATAATTTTTTTTGCTATTTTTTGTAGCCTTTTAGTAACTCACAAGTTCTCAAATGCTTCTTTAAATATAGTTATAATTCATATATTATTATATAATTATACAAAAACAAATTATGGATAATGGTATATTTTTTTGATTTGTATTATTCATCAGGAATTTGGAGCTTAAGTGGAGAAAATGATGAGCAAAAGATATAAGACAATAAAAACTGAATGAAAAATAAATTTAGCTATAAAGGAAATCAATATGGCATTAAAGTCAGCACTTGGCTAATTGAACGAGAATAAAATTTATGAGCTCGCAAAGTATTTAATGCCAATGCGCATTTGCTCGATTGATAAACGATTAAAATTGCTGAACCGCACTTGCAATGCAAACGCGTTGCTAATGGCATTTTGGGCAAGTGCCACTGCAAATCTCTTGCATTGCACAATTCGCATTTTCCAAGCACTCGTCGAGTCTCCTCAGTAGTTACGTAATTGTTGCCGCCACTCGGACGGAGATGGGGAAGCGACCTGTGACTTGGGACCGGGGAGCCACTCAGTGATTCGTGGCTTGTGATTTGTGGTTGGGCAAACTGAAAATGTTCACAAATTCAAGCAGGACAAGTCGATTGTTCCTTTTCAGTGACCAATATAATTTTAATGAATGCTTAAACAAACTATGGATAGGGTATTATGTAGTCTAGCACATTTGCACTTTTCAATGATTTATTTGCTTTCAGCTTTTGTTTATTCACATTTCAATTGATCGAACAAAATGTGTGCTTCCGTTTCAGAGACTTACACACAGAAATAGAGACAGATATATATATATATATATATATATATATATGTGAGTGAGGTGATGATGATCAAAAGATAGGGAGGGGAGTGGAGGGGACAAGAGGGTTTGCGTAACTGGATGACATAAATTGTTACGTTTGCAAATTGTAAGTGCATTTGTATTCAATAAATTATTAATTGTGCAGCAGTCTGTTTCTTTCTATCACACAACAAGTGTGGCAACCCTGGTAGCCACTTGCCACTTACCACTTGCCACTTGCCGTTGACCGTTTGTCGTTTATCGTTTTTCACTTGCAATTCATTTTGCATTGCGCCGCATTTCGCTCGCTTTGCAAGTGATGAAGATTTATTGTTTTCATTAAAGTGCCCACATTCACACCTCCATTTGAAGTGGACCCAACCCCCAACCCCCAACCACCAACACCCCTTGGAAGCCATCTGCCCCCACTCACCCTTCCATCTTGCCAACCTTCTTTATTTTTATTGTCTGTTCATTTTATTTATTTGACATTTATTTAGGTTCGGTTCGATTCCTCGACGTTTGCAATTGATCGATGGCTTGCTGGCATCGATAGATCGTTTCAGACCATCCATCGATCGATTGCTAGCTCTGCTAGTCGCCCCCCCCCCCCTCCTTCCCTCCTCCTGTCCCCTCTATCCAACACATGCACAAATATTTGCATGACCACCATGCATAAATTACGCCCAAAGCCAATTGCCCAACAGCAATTGTGCACCCTCTCTACGTCTTCCTCCCTCTCTCTCGCCCTCCCTCCCTCCCTACCTCTCTGCGCCTCGGTGAGCTATGTGTTATAATTGACACTAGGCATAACAGCGAATCGCTATAGCCTATCCCCATCCCTTGCACGCCCGCAAGTACGCTGCCAATCAATGCTGGATTCTTGCGTTATTCTTTTGCGCTCGGAAAAGCGGAAAAACATTTTTTGCATGCGTGGTGCACAGGCCTAGAGGCTGACAGAGAAGGGTATGGAAGGGAAAGGGGTGGGTGGGGAGGGGAGGGGGTCGCAACACAGCAAGGCCATCGACATCGACATATACAATTGCTTAGACTGAACTTATTAATAGAGAATTGATTATTGACGATTTGTGTCAATAAACAGTTTTTGGGGTCAATGCAAGACTGGGAGAATGGGGAGAAGGGGGAGCGGCTAACGGCTAAGAGAGATCAACAGGGGGTAATTGGAAAGAGACTATACAGATGATATTGACTTAGTCTTAGCCAACAGACATATTGGCTAACAGGTCAGCCAGCAACTTAGCACAAATTATAAGGAAAGAAATCTTTTTCAATTGCTATAAGTTGAGTTTCGAAAAGACAGAAGGATAACAACAAGAGCCCAATCCATACACTGAAGAGAGAGCCGTAAATTGATGTCTTGCCCCTGTCTGTTACATACTTTAGCAACATGTCATGATACCCTTTTAATCACTTCTTAATGGTATTTCATGGCATTTGCTACTGTTTGAACTTGTTCACTTGGCTGGTTCCACAAATACAAGCGAATGTTGTTTATGCTTGAGATGCGTTCAATGGCGGCGCCAGTCGAAATGTGAATTTGATTGGACGACATTGCAACAAAGTCATTTCAATTTCAATTTTTCAATTTCAATTTGAATTCAAATGGCAGATAAAAAAGAGCAGACGAATGCTTCGCACTGTACAGGCAAATGACATTATCGGAGCTGCTTCATCTCTTCCTCTTAATGCAACAGAAAAAGCAACAGAAACAGCAGCAGAAACAGCAACAACACCAACAAACAGAAACTGCAGCAGCAACAAATATGCATGCACAATAAATTCCAATAAAAATTATATGAAACCGCAGCGCAGCGGAAAAATTAAAAGAGAAGATCACCACCCTACCCCATACACTGAGCGAAAAGCAAAGGATTTGCTCCTGCACAGCGAAAATATGCATTTTAACCAGGTGGCAACACTGCGATCGGAGTATTGTGTTGATCTGGGCAAATGAAATAGATCCGAAATAAAAGATTCGAAAACTATCTGTGGCAAAAAAAAAATCTAAAATATTATATTTAAATTTAAGATGAGCTTTATGATTATATAATATATAATATATTATCCCCTATGAAAAGAAAAAACAAAACATCTGCTTTAATTCTGGAAAACTTCTGTTATTTCATATTTTTTGAAGAAAAAAAAGCACACAATTTCCATAATTTGTTGCATATTGCATATTGTAGGATCGTCTTTTCTGTCAGTGCATAAGGCCAGAGTACTCCACGCAATGCTTCAGTCAATTTGCTAATTTGTTTTCAGCAGATGTGGTTGTAAATGCTTGTCTTGTGTTGCTTGTTATTTGTTGTTTGTTACTTGTTGCTTGTTGCTTATGCAAAATTGTCGACAAGATCGGCGCCGTCTTCGACTCTGGTCTCTGGTCCCTGGTCCCTGGTCCCTGGTCTCTGGTCTGTGGGATGGCTGATTAACTTCAATGAAACTGCATTTATTGTTGCAATGTGGCAATGTGGCACTGTGAAAATGTTGAAATGTTGCAATATTGCAACTTGGTTTAATCAACGCAATGTCATTTCTCTAGCTAAACACCCTGCCCCACCCCGCAATTCTCTTCCCTTCCCTTCGTAACCCCTCCAGCGTCACGCATCAGGCTTCATCTGTGCCCCTTGGCTCTATCGAGCTGACAGCAGCTCTGAGTTTTTAGCTGCATCATCTTCCGGGTTTTTGGTTGCGGGGATTTTGAGTGTGATGGGGTTGTGTGCTGCCTGGAGCGTGCCACAGCACGTGTGGTCTCACTGTGTGGCTCCTTCTCCCTCCTCTTGTCCCATCCCCTCTTCTTGTATCCATTATGGCTGTTGCTTGTAATTAGCTGCAATTAATTTGCCTGCCTGCCTCAGCAATGTTTACAATGTACGTTTATTTGAACTGCGAACTCCCATCTCACCGTTGCACGCCCCCCGATCACCCCACTCCTCACACCACACACCACATACCCAAATCCCCACACTCCTTGTCAAACTGCAAACTCGAACAAGTTTCAATTAATAATTTTGTTGTTTTCTTTACAGTTGCAATTACAGTTTATGTGGCCATTAAACAAAGCCAAGCCACATTTACATAACAATTTGTCAAGGTGTGTCTGTGCGTGTGTGTGTGTGTGTGTGTGTGTGTATGTTGCCATTTCATTGCGTGTCATATATCTCACATCATCAAATCGACATTTAACCCATAAATGGGAATGATCTACTCTCAAGTGAGGTTCACCTTAGATACCCTGCAGACAGCTATATTTTTCAAGGCACTTTCTTTTGTTTTCAATATTCGGTTTGTCTAATTCTTCAAGAATTTATTTTAGAGATAATTGATAATAGAGATCATTTTTTCCTCTGTGTAAGTGTGCAACTTTAGATTACTTTTTGCATCCAATTTTATGGTAACTGGGTATTGAAGCACGGGCAAGGTAGAGTGGTGTATCAGACGCTCATGGATAATGGTCTATCGTCTGATAGACGCCAATAGCGTTTAGCTTTAAGTGTTTTATTATCCAGCGGCGTTTTTTACAGCCTCACTTGAACAACATGTCGTATGAGTAATGAACAACGCTAATGCTTTATCGGCAGTTGTAGCTTTAGCTGTACACCGCCACCCTCCTAAGACATCCTTAGATGTGGCTGTAATTGTGGGTGTGTCATGAACCCAGTTAAGATTGGGAAATGCAAAAAATGTATACAAGTTTCAATAACACGCGGAAAATAATTATAAATACTCTTTTGGTTAAACAATTGAGTGTTGTTTATGTTTTGGTTTATGAACGCTTCTTTATCTATTATAAGCCAATTTCAGTTGATTATAGATGGATAAAGTATTTTCGATTTCGCACCCACAAAAAAGAAGTGCGCAGCAATCGATAGAACAAAAGACAATGTTGCCTTAAGCAGTTTCAATCATTGCAAGGGTATATCATAGAATATATGTATATATATGTATATGGGGGTATATTGGTTTGAGGAAATTCCCTTTGACGCAAATGACAGCTAAAATTATCGTTTAATTGATAACATTTGACAAATGAAACCCAGTTGATGTTTCGTTCTTATCACTTATCACTGATCATAATTTAAAAAAAAAGGCATTCGTTTATAACAGAACCGATAATTATGCGGTTTATTTAGGAGAAAACAATTGCGAGAAGGTACGTTTCCCTGTTCCTTGCGATTAGGATCGTTTAAAAAATCCTATCGCTCAATAAAGATCACATTTTTAATGTTGATAATAACACCAAAACGGTTTTAAGATCCACACACTTCTCAGAGAAAATCAATGCGAAAATTTCGAGATCCGTTTAAATGTCACTCTCGGTATATATATATATACGGTATGTGGGAATAGTTCAACGTCAATCCTGACTGTCTTTATTGCAGACAATCTTAATCAAACTGCGAAGGTGATTTCAATGCCTGATGAGCTGTGGGTGGGCCCACCACTGTAGGTTGTTATGCCAGGTGTATGTGTGCGTAATGGTAAACAATGACGAAGAAACAACGGCGTCACAAAAGACCAAATGCGTAATAGAAAATACAGCTCGTGGCATCAGAGGGATGAGTTGGGGGCAAGGGGGCATTGTCTAGTTAGTGTCTGAACAGTATGGATGTTTTGGTTCATCAGTAAATCAATGAATATATCTCTACTTTTGATCCTACGCGAAGTCGGGAAAAACATTAATTTTATTACCGACATAAATGAAAATACAATTCTAAACTAAATGCACTCGAAATCATTGGAAAAAGGGTATACAAATATTTCATATCATTTATATTAACTTATGATCTTCATTTTGTGCTTATCGGAATTAGATTGATATTGATATTTTTTGCTTTCAGCCAGGTGGCTAACGGTTGAACTGTTGCCAAAAAATACAACCCAACGTACACTCCCCCCGCCCCCTCTCACCCTTAAACCACAATTGACAAAAATGATTAAGCGAGCGTTGAGGGAATAATATACAAATATTTTTATTTGCAACGATTGCATTTAATGAATAATGCTCGCGTCACGCCCCCACTTAAAAGGGAGCTCAAATAGGTTGAGGGGAGGTGGGGTGAATGCTTGCATTTAGGGGCGGAACTGGCGACACCGCGTCTGTTTCTGATGAAATTCTGAGTGAGTAGCAACGAAATGATCCAGAGCGAGAGAGGGAGAGAGAGAGGGAGAGAGGAGAGTCTGGCAAATTGAAATTGCACGCAAAGAAGAAAGGGGAGGTGGGGGGAAAGCTGCACTTTGGTGCAATTCCATTAGAATTTCGGATTGTTGTTGCAATCATTATTGCTGTTACTAGCACTGTTGTGTATTTGCCCCCGGTTGATTCATGTGGCATTCACTTGTAGTATTTTATTAGGTCATTCATGCGATCGATTTCATTCAAACGAATGATGTCATCTCTTCTCCACACAGATCTCTGGGATAAGATATAACAATTACAACAAGTCATGGAAACGTTTGGTTGTCAACAGTGTGGAAAACCAGTTGAGTAGTGTTGACTTGCGCCTGTTGCCGTCCATCAAAATTCAACTATTAATGCATTACCATTGCCCGTTAATGGCCAATTATCGATAGACGGCAATAAAATCAATTACCATAAACAAAATCGTTCAGAAACTAATAATTGCAATAAGACAGAATTGCAGTTATAATTGTTTCGTGTATTGAATTTAAATATATATAAGACGTGTTAATATTGAAGTAAGCCACACAAATAAAACAATTATACTTGTTTTCCCCTGTTTTTTCATTTAATTTCATTTGCTTTAGATTTTCATTTTAAGTGACTGCCTAAAACTATGCTACAGAATTTGTGGAAAATAATCGTAGACTTAAACCTCTCTCTCTTAGTCAAATGCTTGGAGAGTATTTCGATTTTCGCTTCGTGTGTCTTCCATGTATCGTTAAGAGTGTGTGTGTCTGGGCTAACCGAAATATACTGCCAAGATTTTTTTCTTTCGTTCGTGGTGTGTGTCTTTGCTAAGACAACAGTTGGATGAAATGGAACGCATTTTTGTCATTTAATGAAGATGCTGTTTTAACGAATGAAATACATACATAAATATTTTCGCACAGTTGAAGATAAGTGGAAAGTTTCATGTTTAGATACACACTTAAAACAGCTACAAACGTAGTCAAACGCAGTCAAACCACTGCAATTGGCATTCAATCGGAAAGTAATATATTGCTTTAGATATTGGGAAAAAGAGCCAAATCTATTAATAAATACCTATATACAACATTAAATAATAATATCTGGTTGGCGATCAGTTTTTCACTTGGTATATTCAGATTCTATGTGCGCACAAATCTAACGAAAAATCTGTAAGGATTTGACATGAATCCATTATGCTTGAATGAAATTCGATAGGATTAGTCCTTACAATTGTAACGCATCAGGTCCTTCGAAAATCTGTACTAATTTGACCGAGTTAGAGCTACTTGGCTATACCCATAAAGATCTTATGTATTATACATATTTTTGAGCTCGCAGTTACCAATTGATCCCATATCAGATTAAAAGCAATTTTCCAAGAAGTACATGCATTTGTCTAATAAACAATATTTTGATTTTTATTGACAATTTTTCGTGTTGTGTTTTGTTATCGATTGCCAAATGTATTATTCATTTTTCATTAGCATTTTGAAACATTTCACTCAGTAAAAAATGAAAAAAACAAAGAAACAAAAAAAAAACAAAACACTTTAATTGTTTGGCTTGGGGCTTCTGTGTTCTTCGATGAGATGCCAGTAAACGATTGCCCAACCCTTGCATAAAAATGTAACTTGTCTGACACATAATAATTGCTCAATAATAATATTTTCGGTACGCGCCCAAAGCATACTCTGTGTAGAATATAAAATATGCATTTAACTATTTGAAGAATTCGAAATAAATTACAAATTTGAGGTTTCATTATGGCTACAGGCATAACATTTGTTTCAAAAACCATACACGTTTCTTCATTTTTTCTCATTATTTGTCATTTTCTTCGCTTTGTTACATTTTGTATATTGGTTGTTTTTTTTCAGGCATTTTTTGTGTATGTGTGTGTGTCTGTGTGAGTGTTTTGATTGACTGTACTCAGCATTTTGTTAGCTGTTTGTGCTGTCATTTGCTTTTGATTATTTTCTATTGTACAAATATACTAATTACTTTTTTGTTTTTATTAATTGTTTTATTGGTGTTTTTTTCCATTTCTTTTGATTTCTTTTGATTTTTTTTTTTTGTCACATTGTCTATAGAAATATATATGTCTATATATATATATTTTGTATATGTATGCATATGTATTGTAGAATTGGCCAGCTTTACATCAGCTGAGGGACTGTGGCCCAATATGTGTACCTGAATGTACTTGTATGTACTCGTATGTACGCCTATGTATGTATGTATGTATGTATGTGTGTGTGGATGTGTGGATGTATGTCTGCATGAACGTATGCATTATGAATGTATTGATGTAATGTATGCTATGTACTTATATAGAGTATACAAATATAATTCGCACTTTAGGCCTACGTTATTGCTCTCTGTATACCACCTCATGGCTGTAATTGATTTATTTCCCCTGCGCTCGAATACTTGAATACATTGTGTGCTGGACCATTGAATTCTTTTATTCCACACCCAAATGGGACGAGTTGTAAAGTATATATATATATATATTTATATATATATTTTGATTTTTGATATATGCTTGGTATACATGTTTCATATGTCTGCATGTGCTCCCTATATTGTTGTCTATATATATGTATATGTGTATATACATATATTTATATGCATGTATGTATGTGTGTGTGTGTGTGTGTGTGTGTGTGTGTGTGTGTGTGTGTGCGTGTATATATATATATAACACTTCCTACCGCTAACCTTTCTAAGCCACACTTTGCATTTCGCTATGCCTTATACGATGTCTACTACGCTACACATATATGCATACATAGCTTTGTGGCACATTGACACGCCTACTGCAGCTCCCTACTATGTGTGTATGTATGCATGTACGTATATATGTATGTGGTATATGCTTGCTACTTATTATTTTCTTGGCACCCCAAATACAACAGAATGAAACGTGCAAAATCTAAGTCAAGTCCAGAAATCTCCTCAATAGAGAAAATTATAATTATTAATTAGACGACGAAATACAATTAAAGTAGCGTCCTCTAAAATTGATCGAGAATGCACTTAATTTAGAAACACATTTAGTTTGTCTTCTCGGATATTAAGAACTCATATACTGATAAATAAATACATTTAAATAACTATGCTCTAAGTTTTAAAAGTACAAATAATTGAAGCTTTTTCAATGGTATAAGGATCGATTATAATGGATTTTTTTTTTATTATGTTCTTTTGATTTAATAATAAACAAAAAAAAATTCAGATAAAATAATAATAATATATATAATATATAGATAATACACATGTGCATATATGTATGTATATAGTTTTTGTGTGATTTTTGTTTTTTTTTTTTTTGTTTGTTTTTGTTTGTTTTTTTGTTTGTGTGTGTGTCTGTGTGTGTGTGTCTGTGTGTGTGTCTGTGTGTGTGTCTGTGTGTGTGTGTCTGTGTGTGTTTTAAATTAGGTGCATAAATTATATTGTATTTGGTATAAAACGAATGATTTTCAATTGCTTTCGAACTAAGAGCGCTAAGCATTAAAATTAAATAATATTTAAAAATAAGATTAAAGTACATTTGTTAATGTATTTGACTTGTTGTTGTTGTTTTTTTGTTTTGTTTTTGTTTTTGATGTTACTGTTATTTAAACATTTGCTGTTTGTTAAGGATTTCTGTAACGCACACTTAGAGATAGTGCTATATTTACTGTATAAGTATGTATTATAGATAGCTTAAGATCTTACGAAAAAATATGTAGTATATGTACTTAATTTGGTCTAAATTATAAAACTATAAATATTTTGTTGCAGAAATCAAATTTCCCAAAGTATTTTGCTCAACATAAAAACATAAATATACTGTGCTATTTTTTGCAGCTTTCTTTTCTTTTCTTTCTTTCTTTCTTTTTTTTTCTTACAAAAACTAACAACAAAAAACCAACAGCGCGTCGAGTTGCGTTAAGTTTTTCTCTTTCACTTTTTTTTTTTTTTTTTTTTTGATTCCATTTTACAAAGAAGTCGCCATTAAAAGTAGTGTGCGCAAAGTTTTTGCCTGAGCATTAATTTTGTGTAGAGTAGTGTGAGAAATATACAAAAAAAATCATATTAAATAAAGGCATATAATAAAAGAAATAAACACTAAAATGCTATAGAGCAGACAGAGGAAAAGAAACAGTTCAAGATTGTTGACTAAACTCAATAATAATAAATACATTTCACTCAATAACAATAAGTGTGTGTTGTTGGGCGCATAATAAATAATAAATTATGTAATACAAATGTAACCATTTCGAACATCAAAAACCACCATGTTTTCTTTTCACATACATTTCCCTTCATTTCCTCCATTTCCTTCATTTTCATTTTGCCTTTCATCTCCACGATTTTGGTCATGTCTGTGTGTGTGTTGTGTGTGTGTGTGTATGTGTGTGTGTTGTGTGTGTTGTGTGTGTGTGTGTGTATGAATGTATTTTTGTTTGTTTGTTTGTTTGTTTCTATATAATTGGTTTTAGCCCGGTTGTTGTTAGGGATTAAGCTGATCCTTGCCCCGCACATGTCTGTCGTCTCCTGCCCCTTAAAAGCTAATGAAGCACACGTATGCATAATAATGTATCCTTAGATTTGCTTCGATTTGGTTAGGGGATTCACCCTAAGTGGCCCGGCGCTAGCTGGACACCAGCGCATTCTTCTGGGGCAGCTTGAGCAGGCGACGCGTACGAAACTCGTAGACGCGCCGACAGAACATGACCAGCTCCGGATTTGTGTGCTCCGGCACGGTGCGTACCGTAAAACAATTGGTCGTATTGCTGCGTCGCGGCACAATGCTCACATCTTCCACATCCTCCTCGGCGGCGCGCAGTCGTCGTCGATATCTATTCAAATACAAAATGAACGATTCAATGATCACTGACGCAATGCACTCGGCCACCAAGCTCACCTGCAATACTCGCTAAATGTCAGCACATAGCACTTGTCCTCTATGCAGGCCACCGAGTTGTGATCGCGATGACGCGACGCGTACACCTCGTCCGGACTGTCGTTGCGCTGGCGGCCCTGATCCGTGTGCTCTGGCCTATAGTACCATAGCAGTGACATCATCATCTCACCTGAAATGATGCGCAAATCATAAGCAACGAGACGAGACAACGAGACGAGACAACGAGACAACCAATAGCTAACTACACATATCAACTTTAGGATTAGCTTGCGCTTTAACAACAACTAGACAAGCAGGAAACCCACTCGATTTGCTGTATGGATGCTTACCATCCTCGGGATTCTGCCATAGATGGGCCACCTTGGCCACGTAGGGCAGCTCATTGTCCTCGTTTGCCTTGAGCAGGACACAGTCGCGGGTGCGTATGATGTCGCCTTCAACATGTCGCATGGCCGGATAACATGTGCGCAGCACCAGCGGATCATCGCTCTAAAGCGAGCGAGAGAGATAACGAGAACGAGAGCGAGAGAGCGAACGAGAGCGAGAACGAGAGCGAGAGAGAGAGAGAGAGAGATAGTGAATATTTGAATGTTGAGTTTTGAGTGATTGTGACTCACATTGAGAAACACTGGACCCTGAAAGGCCTTGCCCGCCCACATCCAGCCGTTGTTCCACTTGGGCACCACATTGGCCCGTGTCGCCGGCGGCTGTGTCTCGTCCAGCTCGTAGCTGACGCCGCCGGGCCGATGTCGCTGCTTCTTTCGATTACCGAATTTGCAACGGGAACGTGCGCGTTTCGTTGTCGACGCATGTCGCACTGTTCCTGTTCCTGTTGCTGTTGGCGTACTTGTTGTTGCTGCTGCTGTTGCTGTTGCTGTTGCTGCTGGTGACGGTGATGATGGTGGTGGTTTCGGTGTTGTTGTTGTTGTTTCTGCCGCTGTTGCTGTTACTGTTGTCGGGGGTATCGACGGTGTCTCAATTGGTCTGTTGGGCATCAGGAACTTGTGTTGCTCATCGGAATGTTGCTGCGGCTGTGTTGCTGCTGCTGCTGTTGTTGCTGTTGCTGCTGTTGTTACTGTTGTTACTGTTGCTGTCTCTGCTACTGTTGCAACAGCAACTGGCACTGTGGGCGTGGCACTGCATTTTTGCGCCTGCAAATCTGTCGTTTGATACTCATTGTTATTGGTCTCGGCAGCAGCAGTGGTTGCTGTTGCAATTGCTGTTGCGGCAACAGCAACGGTTGCCGCCGCAATTTTCCGGCTCTTGACCTTGCCCTTGCCCTTGAGCGGCTGCTTGCGCGGCCTCTTCGCCGGCGGTGATTCGACGCCCCCTGAGGTAGTCTGCGTCGCCAGTGACGCCAATGTAATGCCAACTGCACTATTTGATCCTGATCCTGATCCTGCGCCTGCCAATGGTTTTTTTGTTTCCGACTTGGAGCGCTTCTCGCTAGCCACCAGCGGCAGCGGCAGCGGCAGTGGCAGTGGCAGTTGCATCTGCGGTTGTGGCGCCGCCAGCAACGGTGAAGGAATTGCCGGCGCATAAAGGCCAACTGTTGTTGCTGCATTGCGACTGTTGCTGCTGCTGCTGTTCAGTTCCGGATCGCTGAAATATCCGCGTGCGGTGAGTGTGGTGTCCAAACTCTCCAGCAGATGCAGTGCAGCAATTGCCTGCTTGCGCGGACGAGCACGCTTTGGCGACGCGCACGGCGAGCAATTGTTGGCGAGCGCCAATGTTGCTGCTACTGTTGCTGATGCTGATGCTGCTGCCTCATCACCTGTTGCTGTTCTTGTTGCTACTGCTGTGCCTGGTGTTGCTGTTGTTGTTGCTGCTGCTGCTGTTGTGGCTGCTGCTGCTGCTGCTGTGGCTGCAGTTGCTTGTTGTTGCTGCTGTTGCTTGCGCTGCTGCAGTTGCTCGCGTCGCTGTAGTTGCTGGCGCTGCGTCAGCTGCAGTTGCCGCCGCTTTATATATTTGGCCGGGACGCGTCCGTAGCGACGCACAAACTTGCGACCGGGACAAAGATAATTCTTTGGCTCCGCTTGTTTGATAAGATTCTTGTAGCTGTGCGGCTTCGATTTTTTGCCCTGTGCAGCAGATGCAAGCAAATTGATGCGCTTGTTGTTGTTGCTGTTGCTGTTGGGACTGCTGCTGCTGCTGGCGGGCGATTGCTGCTGTTGCTGTTCCTGTTGTACTTGCTGTTCCTGCTGCTGCTGCTGCTGCTGCTGCTGCTGTTCCTGCTGCTGATTTAGCTCCAATTCGAGCTCTGGTTCTGTTTTAATGGTTGGCTTCAAGTCCGGCAGTTCGCTGATATGTGTATTGCATGTTGCTGCCGTTAAAGCAGCTGATTTTGCAGCTGTTGCTGCTGCAGCTAATGCTGCTGCTGTTAGTTCATCGTGCTCGATTTTGATTTTGGTCTCTGCTTTGATTTCTGCTTTAAGTACAAAAGGCAATTGTGGTTCTGCTTCGATTGCTTGCCGAGAAGCTGCTGTTGTTGCTGTTGCTGTTGCAGCAGCAATTGTTGCTGTTTCTGCTGTGCCGCATAGACCATCTCTCTGGCCATGCTCTTACCAATACGCGCCTTACGCATCACTTGTGCTGGGGGCGGCGTTCCGCCCGTCAAATCATAAGACTCGATATCCTTTGCCTGCTGCTGTTGCAGCTGCTCTGCTTCCTTCTCTTGGTCTGGGTCTTGGTCATGGTCTTGGTCTTGGTCCTGCTCCTGCTCCTCCAGCAATTTATCGTCGCTGGCACAGTAGCTTTCTGGCGGCGTTGGTGGCGGCATCACATGCGCCTCATATTGAATTTTCATCACCTGGCAGTCGGCGTCGGATTTGAGCTCAGTTTTGAGCAGCATTTGGCACTGGGTGCCAATGTTATTGGTGGTTGTTGTTGCCAACGTTGCAACGGATGCCACAGATGCCGTTGTTGGTGTTGTATTGGTTGCTGCCGTTGCGGTTGTTGTTACCCTTGTCATTGTTGTTGTGTCTCTGCTGTTGTTGATGTTCCCATTTTTAACTGGGCCTCTACTGGTAGTCAGCGCTGATGTTGTAGTTGTTGTTGCTGATGTTGATGTTGATGGTGTTGTTGTTGTTGTTGATGTTGTTATTGCTGATGCTGCTGCTGCTGCTGCTGCTGCTGTTGCTGCTGTTGTTGTTATTTTGTTGCTGGCAGGCAAGCTGTTGCCATGCACAGGCATGTTGCTGCTGTTGCTGTTGCTGTTGCTGTTGCAACTGTTGCTCGTCGCACTCAGCAACAAGCTCTTGTTATGGCTGTCGCTGCAGCTCGTTTTGTGCATGGAACTGTTGCTGTTGCTGTTGCTGCTGCTGTTGCTGCTGCTGCTGCTGCTGTTGCTACCAATATGAGGCCCAGTATGGACGTTTTTTGGACACGATTGTTGCATTGGACATGGACACTGCGGCGGATACTCTGCGATCGATGGAAACAGAAAGAAGAATTGAAATGAACCATTATTAGTAATAATATTGTATTATATTGGGAACCCGAGTTACTGCACACTATTGGATCGATCATAGGCCTTTGTGAGCCAAAAGCTTCTACATAAGATCTAACAACTGGTTGAGGAGTATGGATGATGTTCCCAACTGAATTATAATAGCATCTGCCTGGGTATATTTAAATATGCTTATGGGCATTGCAGAGTTACCTATTCACTTTCTGAGTTTGGGGCATATATGGTTTAGCCAGTTTGGCCAGAACATAAGGTTAATGCCGAACTGTAGATCTGTAGATCTGCAGATCTGTTTGACCCTGTATAAGAACCATACTTTTCCTTACCCATATACGGACCCTGAAGGCCGCGTGTGTAGCACTGGCCGGCGCTGCCGCCTCCGGGACTGTAGCCGGCGTAGTAGCCGGGCGGGCCCGGATAGTGCTCCAGATGCTGCGGATGCTGATGGGCGGGCACCAGTTGAGTGCCAGCGGGTGCACCAGCTGCGACTGCTGCGGCGGCGGCTGCTGCTGCTGCGGCGGCGGCTGCAATTTGCACCGGCTGCTGCTGTTGGTGCTGCTGTGGCGGTGGCACCGCTTGCGGTTGCCCCTGTGGCAATGTCGACACCGGTGGCGGCTGCTGTTGCTGCTGCTGCTGTTCGTATATGTCCGGCGGCTGTGGATGCGGATGAGGTGGCGGCGGCGGTCCTGCGTGCTGATAATATGAATAGCGTCGATAGGCGCCCGGCGGTGGCGGCGGCGGTGGATGTGCAGCGGGATGCGCTTGCGGTGGTGGTGGCGGTGGCGGTCCGCTCTGATAGACCTTACTGGTGAAATAGGGCTGATAGGCGGGCGGGGAATAGCACATGACCTCGCCCGGATACGGTGTATAATAGTTGGGCGGATACGCAGTCGAATAGTGCATCTGAGCCGCGTGCATGGAACGCTGATACGGCACACCCGGATGACCAGCAGCGGCCGCTGCAGCAGCCGCCACGGCGCCAACACCCGGATATGGATGCTGCTGCTGCTGTTGCTGCTGCTGCTGGTGCTGTTGTTGTTGTTGTTGTTGCAACTGTTGCTGCTGTTGTTGCAGTTGCTGCTGTTGCAGCTGTTGCTGTTGCAGCTGGTGCTGCTGCTGCTGCAACTGTTGTTGCTGCTGCTGCAGCTGCAGCTGTTGCTGTTGCTGAGCAGTCGCTGACTGCTCAAGCTCGGCACCTTCTGCGTTTGATGTGGATTCGTCCTCGTTTAGCTTCTTAATTGGCTGCTGTTGCGATGTTGCAGCTGCTGCTGCTGCTGCTGCTGCCGCTGCCGCCGCTGCTGCTGCTTGTGCTTGTGCTTGGGCTTGGGCTTGTGCTGCTGCTGCTGCTTGTGCGGCAGCTGCTGCTGCTGCTGATGTTGCAAGCGGTGGCGGTGGCGCAATCACCTGCGGCGAGATCAGCGGACCCGCCGGCTGATAATAGCCTGCAATTAGAATAAGGCAACGGATAATCAGTAATCGGTAAATGCATTTCATAAATATTATTTCATTTTTGTATTTTAGTTAGTCGTTAGAGCTGCTTGGTGGCCAGGTGAAATGCGGCAACCAAGCATAAAGTGAAAGTTGGTCGGTTGGTTGGCCAAAAACTAAAACAAACACAAGAGGAAAAAAAAACCAGTTAAGTGAGCCGCTTGCCCACAGCTGGTCGTGCAACAATCTCAGCCTAGTCGTATAATATCCCGGTTAACAAGCAACTACATTCAACTCCCATCGACTCCCACCCCTCCCTCCCTCCCTCCCTCCCTCCCTCTGCCCCAGCTCCTGGTTTACCTCTTCCCAGCATGTGGGCCGCATACAAAATGTCGCGAAAATGATGCGCCGCATGTTGTTGCAAAAACGTAAACGACTCCGCAATGTTGGCCGCCAGCGCAGCAGCGGCGGCGGCTTCATCAACGCTGGCGGGCAGCGTTGGCATTGTTGTTGGCATTGCTGCCATTGCGGCCAGCGGCGACAGCGACGACGTTGAAAACGATGCTGACGACGAGGATACCGATGATTGTGTGGAGCGTTCCGTTTCGCAGGTGCCAGTGCTGCTGCTGGTGCTGCCCACGCTGCTACAGCGTTGCTGCAATTGCTGTTGCTGTAGATATTGTTGTTGTTGCTGTTGCTGCTGTTGCTGCTGTTGCTGTTGCTGCTGATGCTGCAAGACAGTCGGTGGCGATGCGCGCAGCGTTTTGAGCAGCTTGCCCGAAAGCGTAGTCGGTGATTTTTTTGTGGTCTCTTTTAGGCGCATCGCGATTAAGATTTTTATACTTTCTTTTTTTCTTTATTTTCGATTTTCGATTCTCGATTCTCGATTTTGGTTATTGGTTTTGTTGTTTTTTTAGGTATTAAAAATATGTATATATATATATATATGTATATATATATGCTTATATGTATGTATATATTTGTTGTTTCGAGTGTATATATATTTGTTGTATATATGTTGTTTGTATAATTTGTTGTATATATTTTATGTAATGTCAACAAGGAAGTTTCATTGTTAAGGCAACTATTTTTTTTACAGTTCTATAATCAGTTTTCGTTTGTTATCTTAAAATTTAATTTAGTTGGGTTTCTTATATTTTGTTGTTGTTATTTTGTTTTGATTATTGCAAGTTTCTCATTTTCATTTGCTGCAAAAAAAGACACAATTTCATTGGTTAACATGTAGTTGGCTCACACAGACACACACACACACACACACACAGACACAGGCACACACACTCACATACACACGCGAGTGGATCGTAAAATTTGCAACAAGGTTGTAAAATCGTTTCATTTCATTTCGGTTTTTTTATTTTTTTTATTATGTTTTTTCGTTGTCGCGCGCGTTTATTTGTTGCGGTTTTTGTTGCAAATTTGCAATGCTCGGGTTTTTAGGGCACGTTGGCAATTTCTTTGTTGAACTTTTATGACTGAAAAAGTTAATAAAGTGTTGTATCTGGAAACCGACATCTACTCGCACCCATTTGCCACCGTATTGAAAAAAAAAACCCAGAGGGCAAATGAGCTTTATCAACTGGTTAAGGAGGGCAAGAGTCACCGGTTTGTCAAATTGTTGATCAATTAACCAAAGGACGATGGTCAAAGGGGGGGTTTGCGGTCGGTGCAAAGGTTCGTAGTTGCATTCAAGCATTATTCGTCAACCGCTGACCGACAGGTGGCGCCCACGTGCAATTGGCTGCACTCCTCTGTTAGCAATAAATGCGTGTGTGCGTCTGCTTGCCTTTGTGCATTTGTATGTGTGCTTGTGACTGCGTGACTTTGCTCTCTCCCACACAGCCGGCAGCAATAGCAGTAAACAGCTGTTGACTTTTCGGCACTCTCTCTCTCTCTCTCTCTATCTCTCGCTACATAGCTTTGCAGTTTGCTCTCTGCACAGAAAAATCGAGAAGCCAAACCCCACAGCACATACACACATACATACATATATAC
Organism: Drosophila melanocephala; assembly: GCA_037043625.1. Taxonomy (NCBI): domain Eukaryota; kingdom Metazoa; phylum Arthropoda; class Insecta; order Diptera; family Drosophilidae; genus Drosophila; species Drosophila melanocephala. The sequence goes on along the minus strand of JBAMBD010000015.1, from coordinate 1,121,722 downwards.
ACACTACACACACACAGCACAGACACCGGCAGAAGTGCCAACAACAACAAATATAACAGTGTCTGCAGTGCAAGGCGTGAACATTGATGCCAAGCGAGCAGCGCACAGTGGTAACAGAATTTCACTTCTCAAGTCAAATAAATGTGTGAATAAAATGCCTATATTCGTTATGAATTGCACTCAATATTAGCTAAAAGTACCAAATTGAAACATCATTTTAGTATATATAATAATATATATATTTTTTATATTTATTTTATTTTTTTTGTGTGGTGTTCGGTGAGTTTATGAGCATGTATATATGTATGTATATGCATCTTACATATATTTCTATATGTTTAAAAAATAAACATACATCACATTACGACAAGGTGCAGTTGTAGCAAGCAACTGATAAAGTTTTATTGTTCACAGTGACTGCATTTTATTGGGATTCTAACCAATGTGCAGCGACAAAAGCAATCGCATGTTGAACAGCACGTAAACAATCGCAGACAGAAGCAGCAACGGCAGAAGCAGCACCAACATAAGCAGAAGCAGAAGCAGAAGCAGCCGAAGCAGCAACAACTAACAAGTCAAACAACAACGAATCGCCATTCGCTCAGTTTGTGGATCTCATCGCATTTCTCTTAATGCTACTCCCACGATGGCGCTCTCTGTGACGTCACGGCGGCAATGACATTCCAAATAACAATGATGCGCTACTGTTCATGCCGATGATGACGTTCTGTCATCACTTACAACAACAACAACTTCCGTTAGATAGAAAGTAAAGCAAAGTAAACTCGTAACTTGAAATCTCCAAAGGGCTTTCCCAAGCCAAGCCAGGGCGCACTGCACAAACTGACTGACCCCGCGGGGGGGGGGGTGGGGGTGGTGTTGTTGTTTAACGAAAACTGGCAACGCAAACAGTCGGCCAGCAATCGTAACAGTTGCCTGGCGTGGGGGGATGGGGAAGAGATGCCGTTATTTTGATGCCGCTGTCAGGAGTTATTATTATTTTATGTCGGCGCCTGTCAAATGCAACAGAATTATATAAGACGCTCACAGACAAACAACAATTTGTGAATGCGTGCAGCACCTGACCTAAAACAAAGGCAGCCAGCCCAGCCTAGGAGCGAACGAGAGCAAGGGAGAGAGCAGCACAAAGGGGAAATAGTTCGACTAATTCAGACTTAATACAATAACAAAAAATGGTTGCGCGATTTAAGTTACTTTGCTATTTTAATTCGTTGACCCTGCTAGAAATAAGGACGCAATATGCTATTTCCCAGGCTCTCTCTCAATCGCTCTCACTCTCTGTCTCTCTCTCTCTCTCTGTCACTTTCTCTACGTCTCTGTGAGTGTGTCAGGCGACAAGGCTGAATATTTAATCAAATTGGGTAGCAGCGTTATTGCAAAATGGCATAACAACAGCTTGCAGCTGTTGTCCAGACGAGTGTCATAATAGTCATGCATAATCGATATACCCCGCTGAGGGACCCCAATTGAGAGATAGCCGTCACATAACTGTATTGTGCGCAAAATTGAGGGACTCCACGTTAGGCACTAATGTGTTTAATATGGGCGATAAAAAACACAACTTCGAATTGAAAACAAAATACATTCGACACTTCTTTAATGCATTCAGTTTCAGGCAGCTAATTCGATTTTTAAAAGATGTCAGCGAATAAATGCAATTAAAATTAATTTGAATTCCATGTCATGTAATTAAATGCCATCTGCATAATCTCTGCGCATTTGTATATAAAAATAAATCCAATTAGCGCACCATTTCAATTTGCACCCGAGCAACTCTCTTTGTTGTTGGGCCGCTTTCAATTATGATGACATCAAAAGTCAGGCAGGCTTTAACCCGTTGCATCAGCCGTGTGTTCGGTAGACGTTAACCCAGCTAGGCAACGTTAATGGGACGATTATGAATCACGTGAGAACTAGTCGAAGACATACAGGAACGTGGTGATGAAAAAACACTTGAAGCGGAAAACACATGTAAGACACCTTTATTTCTGTTTTTTTTTTTTTTTTTTTGATGTTGACGAGTGAAATGGGCTGTTGGGCAATTAGCAGGCGGCGGGTTTAGCCAATTAAGTGCTGTGATGGGCCTCGCAGGGGCCGCCGTTGCTAGCATCGCAGCCAAAGTGAATAATTACGCACAATTAAATGCACGCAAAGATGTGGCACGCTCACCGCCCCCCCCCCCTCTCTCTTTCTCCACAACACCCCCTCTCCACACCACTCCATGCCGCACCATGCTCGTTCAACATACAAACACAACAGGGTCCCAATAGCAAGCTGCACTGCTGCGGCACCTGTTGCATCAGTGGCCAACAACAACGATGGCGGTGTGTGAAAGTCACCGCCTTTTGTTGCATCCATGCTACGTTCCTGCCACATGCAGCAGCAGCAGCAGCAGCAGCATAAAAGCAACTTTCTCCTTTCACAGCATCGTATAACAAGCACATTGGAATTTACAGCATGTATCAATCGATCGATCGCGTCTGGGTGAAAGGTAAAAGGGGCTCCAATCCACAGCACAGATTGCAGCAATCGTGCAACATCACAAGCTGTAACTTTAGCTCATCGGATATCAGTGACCACCTTTAACAAACCAAAGTGCAACACTAAATGATTGGTCAAGGAACTATTGGTCAATATTCGTTGTTAAACCCATTCAGTTTGGCCAACCAGTTTTAAAATGTTTTATGGTTATACTCTGCTGTTAATACGATCTAGTAAAGGACAATTACTTGACCAAAGTTCACATAAATCTGTTCAATCAAAATTCAAAGCAAACTTTCGATAGTAAATTGAATTTGTCTATGGGAAGCTTGTCACCACCTTGTTCCCCAAGTCAACTACAGTTAATTAAAATAACCATAAATCATTAAGTAATTGCCACTGCAAAGATGCATTTGCAATCTTGTTTTGAGCAAGAGTATTAAAACGCAACAGTTGGTCTTGCTAATTTCTTGGCCAATAACAATAACAATAACAATAGCAAGAAAGAGCGCCGAAGATTAGATACCCTTGTCGACATCTAATTGCATCATTATAAATGCGACCGATAATTATTATGAAAGCTATATGCTATAGTAGTCCAATGCTTCTTCCAACTGTTAAAGAGCACAATAATAAACATAACTGGTGAGTTTGGTTTGGGTATTTTCTTAAATAAACAATTGTTCACTTTCGACCGATATGATATAGTATTTCGATCCAGCCGTCTTCGACATATCTATTGCCTGCGACAAATAGACGTATTTAGACATCTTTCAAGTTTCATCAAGATCACTTTAAAAGTGAGGGACTAGAAAACTTGGTTAATGACGCTGCTCAAGAATATATATATATATATATATATATATATATATATATATATATATATATATATATATATATATATATATATATAAATATACTTTATGGGGTCGGAGACGTCTGCTTCAATTACACGGCATTACACATGGTAAAACAAAACTGATAATACCCTCTGCAAGGGTATAAATATGGTATTACCAACAACGACAACAATACGAAGAACATCAGCAATTCATAAAGAAGATAAATGAACGGAAGCCGCAGTCCAAATATACCCAAAAACCAGAAAAAAAAAAAGGAAAAGTTGGACCAAGAAGCAGCAGCAGCAGCAGGCAAATAGCTGTGTTACCCCTTCCTCCCTCTCCGTTTCTCTCTCTCTCTCTCTCGCTCTCTCTCTCTCTCTCTCTCTCTCTCTCTCTGTGTGTTGCCGGCTGAAAACTTGTCTCAGACGTTGGCGTGCAGTCAACAGTAAAAGTCAAATATTGTAATTATGCAAAATACATAATTTACTTTGAATTAACAGCTGAAAAAGAAGGAAGCGCAAAAGCAGCAACAACAGCAACAACAACAGCAGCAACAACAGCAACAACAACAGCAGCAACAACAGCAACAACAACAGCAACAAAAACAACAATGACAACAACTAAAGCAGAGAACGAGAGATGGCCAAAGGAACAACTGCGGCATAAAATGATATTGAAATTGGCCAAGAGATAAGCAACAGTAACAGCAACGGCAACAGCAGGGGCACAGAGCATGGGGCACGGGGCAACTGAGGCGTTGCCCAAATGCCGCTCAAGCAACTGAAATAAAATTCAATTAAATTGCAAACGGGCCGACCGCAACGCTCCGTCGGCCAATAGTAACAACAACAGCTACAACTGCTACAACAGCTACAAACAGCTAACAGATATAGCAGGTAAAAAGTCCAGATGAATACCATCCGTCAGCCTTACTTGCGGTTTTCGTCTTCTCCCTCTTCTTCCTGTTCTTTCTTTTGTTTTTATGGCACCTGCCACAAGCCAACATTGTCAGCTGGTCCGGCTGAAACACGCGCGAGGATCCGACAAAACTAGCCCGGAGCCAAAAAAAATATAAAATATATATATATATATATATATATATATATACAAAAAACAGCAGCGGCTGCTTCATCACAACAATCATCATTATCATCATCATCATTATCGTCATCTGCCAGCTGCGATTGGGGCACCCAAAAAAACAAGGGTAAAAAGTGGGCGTGTCTGGCATCATTATTCACTTGATCAGCAAATGAGCATTCATTGAGTAGTAGCCAACAGTAAATGCACTTCAAGTTTTTTACAACACAGGCATCTGGACAATCAACAGATATAAGCCAACTATAAACCAAAGTTGGTAATTTCGCTTAACGTTAAGTTAACGTTACATTGAAGACTATGGCATTCATACACTCTCTCAGATCAGTGTTGATGCTGATCAATAGCAATATATGCACAAATTTGAATTTATACTTTGTTTTTGATTGCAAAACGTACGATTTGTCATTATTGGATGGTCTCAAAACATCTTTAGAATTACTCTTAAGTTAGAAAACAAAAAAAACATGATTCAGGAAAACTTCAACTGCAGCCGATAATCGTATATTTTTATTGGCTAAACGTGATCCTCTTAAGTCATTAAAAGCGATTGCCAGCGTAATTGGAAATGCTGTATCCTTACCAACTACTTATTCAGAATTTAATATAGGATTGTTTTCAGTTTTGGTCGAGTAACGTTTCTTTTTGGCATCGTTACCAAGCAAATTGATCGTATTTTCATCGCTTCAGAGAATTTTGCTCAATTTTTTGGCATTTGGCACTGATCCGCGCCAGTCCTTATCGGAGATGCCATCCTCTGCGTGCTATAAACTTTGTTGAAACCTTATTACCCATTTTCAATAGGTGTACGCTAACTATACATTCTAAAATAGACATATGTATCAACATGCTTGATCCGTTGTATCAAAGCATTTATTAATTCTTTAAACATATAAATTTATATATATATATATATATTATTTGGGGGACATTAAAAATTTAGGATAATAAAATACGAACAAGCAAAGAATTTATCAAGCTATAGAATACAGTACAGAGACATGATTATAAAGATGAAAGTTTGAGGAAAATGGGGTTATCAAATAGTTACTGCACTTTAATAATCGAAGCGAATCCATCTCAGTCGTTGTGCGTTTTGCAATCGGATAAAAGTAGACGTTAACATGATAATAATCTGTTTTACTTTTGCAAGCCAGGCTTAGTCTCTGCTGCTGCTTGCTAACGCATTTAAGCGGACAGGTGCACAATTGTTGTTGGCCCAAAGGGAAACAATTTGGCGAACGAGCGAAGCATATTAAAAAATGTCGTGAAAATAAACCAAATCGTGGGAACGAGGGGCGAATGGGGGGGAGGGCGTGTCTGAACGGCAGGATAGGTGAGAAAATACATATATGTAGTATCTATATATATACATATATATATATATATATATGTGTGTGTGTGTTTATTTATATATTTATATTATGAATGGATGAGTACACAGCTAAGAGATGAGATAGATAAGGTGCACATAAACATACATAAATAGATACATATAGACATATATTTATATATATAGCGCGAAGACAACAACAAACAATGAAATGACAGTTGCAAACACGAACAAAGCAAGACAACATCTACAACAGTTACAACAATAACAACAAGAAGAAGAACAACAACAACACACAGAGAGACAGAAGACGAAGAAATGTTGTACGTTCAACCAAAATACTCACACTGCAGCCGTCTCTCTCTCTCTCTCCTCTCTCTCTCTCTCTCTGTCTCTTTCACACTCTCACTCCCACTCTCTTTGTCTCTTTATTCCTCACTCTTTCTCTGTTTGTGAAGTCTCCTACTCTTTCACCCGCTCTCTTTATTTCTCATGCTCTATGAGATTTTTTTCTGTTGCATACACACGATTTTCACTTATGGAATATTTAATTTTTGTTTTTTTTGTTTGTTAAGTTTTAAGCCGCAAAAGTAGTTTAGAGATTAATGTGCTTCTGTGTTTGTCTTTGTGTGTGTGTGTGTGCGTGTGTGTGTGAGTGTGTGAGTGTGTGAGTGTGTGTGTGTGTGTGTGAGTGTGTGTGTGTGTGTGTGACTTGTAGGCCAAGTAAAAACCGCACGCAAATTCAAAAGCAAATAGAAAACAATAAAATATGCTCCAGTCACGAGTGATCGACTAGAAGATACGCTATAGCTATAACAGAAGCAGAAAAAAAAGAATGAAAAACAATAAGCAAATACAAAAATAAACGGGAAATAAAGTAAAATGTATTGTACAACAATAAAAATAAAAATAATAATAAAAATAAAAATAATAATAATAATAATAATAAAACGCGGCACTCGACTATTGATGCTGGTCAGGGCGAGTCGAGTCGCATATGCCCGCGAAGCTCCGATTACAGTGTATCTTAAAATGTTGCCCATTTCGATGCGCACTTTTTTATGGCTTTCGGCATTTTTATTTTTGTTTAATGGACTAGTTGTTGTTGCTATTATTATTGCTGACCGCTTATGGCTCATATTTATTCATTAGCTCTGTCGTCACTTTTAGTCATTTCATGTGCTTTATACTAGTACTAATACAATGCCAAAGCCAAATCGAAAACTAAAGAATGAACAAAATATCGATATAAAAAATAAAAAAAGAAGAAAAAAAGACAAATGTAAAAGGTGTCGTCGACTTGAAATCGTCTAAAAAAGTCACTCTGCTCAACATCAACCGTCTGCCAATCAAATTAACACATTCCAATTAGCATTTTGCACACACACACACACACACACACACACACACACGCACACACACACATACTCGGGCAAACTTACATAATTGAATTGATGCAAGCTTTTAGGCCAGACCAACTTGTTCAAAGATTTTGGCCCGGCAACAAATTTCGAGAAAAACGTTTTAAAGTTGTCTCTTGTTGGCTATTTCCAGTTGTTAAAGTTTTCGATAGTCAAATGCGACCACAGTGGTAAACCCAAATGATCATTTACGAATATTAAATTTGCCATATACACATATATATATATACATACATACATAAATATATATGTGTATGTAATATATATCTTAATCGCATAGCATTTGTGCAACAGGAGTATATTATTGAAGTGCGCAAACTGGTTTCATATTATGCAATGCTTCCAGCCATTTACTAAGTGGATATAAGCGTGTGCCCTTGATTGTGTCAACTAAAGGAACTGTGTGCTTCTTAAGGCTTTGAGTTGATCACCTTATCAATTTTAAGAACTATTCAAATTGTTATTGACCTAACTCTGTTCCTGAAGATAGACTAGTTAGCCAGAGTCTTAAAACTTGCAATATATATTCGACTATGCCCGACATCGGATAAACTGTTCAAATTGGGGGTCAACGCCCGCTGGGAGGCTGGCAAATCGATAGCATCGATAAAAGCAAATCGATAAAGCCATATATCTCTCACACTTTCAATGCTAAAGTCACCAAATTTAGAGGGTATATTGCTGAGGACTTCCCAGATCCGAATGGGAAATATCTATATTCGTCTATATCTCTATGCCTATTTTTTTCACTCGATTTTTATATTCGATTACTATTATGGGTAGATTATTGGTTAAGTGGTACATATAGATGCATTTATATAGATATTTTTCCTTCAAAGTGCGAAAACTGTTAGATTTTTTTTTAAACCATATTTGAAAGTTTCATTAATGATTTTTGAATGGTCGAGGCCCGCTCATCCACTACCCCTCCCCAGCCGCAGCTTATTTGCCACCTATTATCAGCAGGTATTACCCTGTTATCAGCGTATTCCGCATTCGGTTATACGCGACTGCAACGCTCTCACTTTGTTTAAGTTGCTTAGTTTTTATTGACAAAATTCGCAAGGTTAGTTTTTTTGTTTTTTTTGGGATGCGAAAAACACGCTATTTTTTTTTAACGACAAGTTGACGCTCAGCTACATACATATATTTATGAATGTTTTTTATGGCCTGGCTGAAGCAAACCGCACCAACAACAACAGCAACAAATAGAAAAATAAACTCAAAAAACTAAGAAAATGCAGAGAACTTAGGAAAATTAAAATTAAAAAAAAAAGAAAGAAAATAAATGTAAAAACAAAAAAGAAAAAAAAAAACTAAAAATATAGTTATAATTATAATAAGTGTACAAACATTTAAAAAATGGCAATCCAAAATTAATCCACATGGTAAAATGTTCGTGCATTGTTGGGCGTCGCAACAAAAATGATTTGTACTCGTTGTTTTAGTTGTTGTTGTTGCTGTTGCTGTTGCTGTTGTTGTTGTTGTTTGTTGCCCACGATTTGGCTTGAGTTTAATTTGTAGGTTTCGTTTCGTTTATTTCGATCTTTTGCATTACTGCTTAAGTTTTATTTATTTATTTATTTATTTTTTGATTTGTTTTTGTTATCACATGTTGCGTTTTCTATTGTTATCATTGTTTTGGTAGCTGTTAAGTGTGTGGTTCTTGTTGTCAGTATTGTTAATGTTGTTGCTGCTGTTGCTGTTGTTCTTTGTTGTTGTTGTTGTTGTCGCCTGAGCACTCACTCAATTCCAAGACACCCAAAACCAAAATAGACGCTGTACAAAAACCATTTAAACAATAAACAGACAGCAAGAAATCACTTTTACCACTCGCAGCAACAACGCCAACAACAACAACAACAACACCACCAACAACAACACCACCAACAACAACAACATTGGTGACAACGACTTGGAAAATGAGACAAAAGTCATCATGTCTGGCCGTGTGGCGACAATTTGTGCATAAATCAAATTAGGCTGTCAATCTGCTGCTGCTGCTGTATCTGTATCTGTATCTGTATCTGTATCTGTGAAATGTATCTGCAACTGTGTATCTATATGTCTTCAAATAACTTCATTAGCATTTCAAACTGAATTGTGTACATAATACGTTCATTAACATGCTGCTTATATATATGGCTTACGTACATACACACATAATTACATACAGCTACGGCCAAGACAATAGCAGTGCTCCCTCATAAAATGTCTAATCTAGATTTAGTTTACCCTTTCTTAGACTCTTCAATGCATTCGATCATCGATCATTTTACACGATGTGTGTTAATAGTGTACAAAATAATAATAATAATAATAATTGTAATAATAAATATTACATTTTCAACTTGCTTAAGTGCATGCCAAATAGGAAGTGTTCATTCAAGGGTTACTCAACAAACATTGTGCAGTTGAAAGGCGATCATTCATTTCAAAGCAGATTTCTATATACCCATATCTGTTGAGCCTATCCTATGAAATATATACTTCGATTTTACAATACATACAAAGCACTTGCATTGTGCCAGCGAATGTTGAAATTGTTGGCAGCAGGGTGTCAAACTGAAACGAAGTTGAATTCCGATTCGGACACGTCAAGTCTGTATATATATCTCGGTAACTATTCCGGTAATCTTCCAAACTTACTCTACTGGTATGGTAACGGTACGTAATGATCCAATACAAAAGATTGAAGAAAATAACTAAGAGCATTCCAGTCGGGCATAGCTTAACCTCGGACGAGATACAGCAAATATAATGAAATTGAGGTATCAGCAGGAGAACTGATGTCTACAAGGGTTCTTTCTTGTCAGACCCTAAACCTGTTAAAAACGCGTAAGCCTCTGACCCCATAAGGTATATTTATACTTGATCTGTCCGTATGAACAATAGGATCTGGGAGATTCCAGCCTTTGGTTCTGATTGCGATTCCGATTCTGAATTTCAAACGGTAAAAATGCGGTTGTGTTTCAGTTCCAATTACGGTCTTACACCCTGGTTGGCAGACGTCTCAGCGATAATTAACCAGCGTCTATAAGTCCCAGAAATATAATACCAAGCTTGAAGTCTGCCAACGAACATTTTAATTAACAATTGCACAAGGAGAGGAATCTTTTGTGGTCGGAGGAATCAAATCACATGCAAAACAATTAACACGGCAAATTCTCAATGATAGTTTAGACGAGTTTCTATATATATATATATATATATATATATATATATATATATATACATAAATATAGCTGGGCGTGCATTTTTAAACGATCCAAGTTTCTAAATAACACTCCTCATTTTGAAGATACGCTCAGACACATTACATGCACATATACATTACATAGATGCATACAAATCTCTGTCTGCTAACCGACCACTCACTCAAAGCGAGCTACTTTCTAGGGAGGGTGTCAGCGAGCGGGGGCGAGAGAGCGAAAGAGAGAGAAAGAGAGCGAGAGAGAGAGAGAGAGCGAGAGAGAGAGAGAGAGCGAGAGAGAGCGAGAGAGAGAGAGAGCGAGAGAGAGAGAGAGAGAGACAGATAGAGGTCGGGTGGAGGGGAGGTGAAATGTTCGAGCTTACGGAAAACATGTTTGGGTCGCCGATCGACTCTTTCAGCGCCAACTTCCGGTTTTCTGCTGCTGCTGCTGCTGTTGTTGTTGTTGTTCTTGTTGTTGCTGGTGTTGTTGTTGTTGGTGCTGCTGTTGTTGTTGTTGACATGTGCTCACAGCGCCAAGTAGCATTTGACGAATACGAATACGAATGCGAATACGAATGCGACTGACTGTAAGCGAATTAACATACTATGGAACTATGCGATAAAGCAAGCGTGGACCTGCTTAGCTCGATAGCAGTCGCGAAATACCACACTCTCCACTGCCAGAAAACGAGCGTATGAAACTAATGAGATAAGCTTGCGCAGAGAGCAAAAGTCGCACCGACATATATCTCGATATCATTCTGAGAATATAGTAAGCAACGTTGCTTTTATAAACATTTCTCTGACAATTGACGTGGCTTTCTAATTCATATTCTTTTCATTTTCCTACTAAATAACACTGAGACTTTATTTCAATGCCAAAACATATGAAACAAAATCAAATGTTTATATTTATTTCATATAGATAAGAACCAGATTGCTTACGGGAGACTAGCGCCTTGAGTAAGAAGCTTAAGCTTGTCGCACTAGAAAAACATATGCATAAATAATAAAAAAAAAAAAAAGTAGAAATATAAAGAAATTCTTGTTTTCAGTTTAAATTACAAGTTATTACTGTACTTTAATAAATACAATACTATTACTTTTACTTAGTAACCTTGTGTGTACTGTTTAAGGTTTTGTTTTAGATCTAGGCTATTATTATTGTTACGAATAAGTCGTGACTGCCTATACAATGAGGCACGCTTTTCGCTCAGTGTGATATGCTCATAGACGCGCTGCTATGCGAAGGTCACACACCAGCAACAGCCGGCAATAACAACAACAACGACTGTGTCTGCCCAGTGGTGATTGTTGGCTAGAGGTGGGCGGTGGTGGTGGTTGTGGTGGGGGTGGGGGTGGGGGAGGGGGGAGGGTAGGCGTGCGACGTGGGTGGAGCTGAAGACGAAGGCGCTCAACGCAGAGCTGCGAATTGAGAACTGAGAACTAAGCACCGAGAGAAAGAGAGGTAATTTGCATTCCTCTGTGCAAAAATTTGTCAACAGAGCTATGCAAAAGGCAGACGCCTGCAGATAAAGGGCAGCGAGTGTGTGTGTGTGTGTGTGTGTGTGTGTGTGTGTGTGTGTTTGTGAACTTTGGGGCTGGGTGAAAATGCAAATGTAAGAAAAATCCAACTTATATTCAAGTGAGCGTAATAAGAGCACTCACGAATGTTGAATATAGTATGTAGTCACTTCTGAGTGATATGAGCGACGAATATATTCATGATATGCCACTTTAGAAATTTGACTGACTTGCGAATTAAATGCACACACACACTCAGAATGCGTATAAAATTATTCACACAAGACTTAAACGCTTATTTGATTGATTCCGTTTAAGCAAATATGCTTCCTGAATTCATATGGCCAGTGAGTAGCTCAAAAGAATACCATCGACGCGAACCATGAATGAATAATGCAAGTGAATAACTATTCACAACAAAGCACCGCCATAATTGTGTAGTATCTCAGATTGTTATATATATATACAAAAATATATACAATAATAATTGAATAAATAGTAGCAGCTAAATGAACTACGTAAAATACACTTACAACAGTAATAATTAAATAAACAAAACAGACAAAAAACTGATTTTATATTTACATCTATTTTCAAACACATTTGAGCCACATTCGAATTGGAAACATTGAAAGCAAGTGCACATTAATCGGATGCCAATTCTCGTTTACAAAGAAGTAATTAATTCGCATCGAGGTGTTTTTATTTTTTTCATACTCTTATATTGAAAGTGCAAATGTCCGAAAACTGTTCAAATTGGATACCTGCACACACTGGGAGAGCGATAACATCGATAGGAGCAAATCAATAAAAAATAATAACATTTCTCTCACAACTTTAAAGCCACCAAATGTGGAATGTATATTGCTATAATGCAAGAGTTTCCTCAAAGATCGACAGATGATATCTGTGATATCAGAGCATACCGCAGTCGGCTATGCCGGTCTCGTTTAAAAACTGTCATTTACTGCAGGTGTTTATCATTTAAGTTTATGAGCTAACCAAATAGTTTTAACGACTACCGATCATATCTAAGTACTATAAGCCCCTATATATATATATATATATATGAATATTGCAGCCGTGGCAAGGGGAAGGTGGGTCTGTTGGGGGCGTTGGGTGTGTTGGTAGAGCGGAATCCAACTTGCAGCTCTGGCCATGCCGTGCAATTGCGCAGCACACAAAAAGAAAACAATAACAAAAACAACAACAATAGTCACAGCAAAAAAAAAGAAAAAAGAAAAAAAAAACAAAAAAAAACAAATGCAAGCAGCAACGGTTTAATTGCATTTCCAGTGTTGCCACAGATATGTCGGAGTCGGAGTCGAAGTCGGATCTGAATGGCATGGGCTGCATGTTTATTTATGAGTCGATGCGAGTCGACTTCGAGTCTGCGACATACATATACAGATCTACATACGTACATATCGACGGGAACCTATGAGTAGGCCGCTCAATTGCGTTTGCTGCGCTTCGAATGCAAATTTGCAAACAGTTCCCATAGCAAAAGACAGGGAAAGAAAAAAGCAAAATAAATAAAAATAAAAATAAGAAAGGGCAGAGAAAATGTCTGCTTAGGGACTGTGGCAGGAAACAGTAACTAGCAACTACCAAGAACAACAACGATATCGAAATTTTCGCTCAAGGACATTTTTAAAATACGTCGCACGAGAAACGAGTTTCAAATGCCATGCAAAAGACCCCAAAAAGAAAAAAAACAAAAAAAAAACAAAATTAAAATGAAAAGAAGTACAAACATAACCCTAAAGACCAGCTGACAGCTGTGAGTGTATGAGTGTGTGCATGAGTATACGTCTGAATAACTGAGCATCGAACGGGACAACCCTTAATTTCAAAGCATTGCGAAACTTTCCACTTACTGCTAAACCCCGAAAGCCCAAACCAAAAAGCCAATATACGCACATATATATATACACATATATATCTATCTATATATATATATGTATATGTATATGTATATATATATATATATATATATATATATCTATATACTATAGCATTGTCAGTGTATATAGGTTGTGCACTTGTATTAATTGGTTTTTTTTTCTACTACATATTGTTATTTGTTGATTTAATTCCCTTATCGGAGGCGACACAAAATTCTCCACAGATTTAAATATTTGGCTTTTCTCGAATTATAAATCGAAGCAGCAAGTCAGCTGGCTTCTCTTAATACACTTGCCACATGCAGCAAAATAACAGTAGTATTAATAGTATTTATTCAGTTTTATTTGTCTTCTTGGCGAAAACATATTAACAACTGTTGCAAAATTAGCGTAGAAATATATGATTCAGAGAACTGAACTAAATATGAAAAAAAATACATAATATATAAATATAAATATGGAATAAAATAAATATTATAAGAATATACTTATAAGGCATATTTACGCAGATCTTTTGCGAAAATTAAAATGATTTAAAGACCAAAATAGATTTCTGTGTCATTAAAAAGTTGGAATTGGGTTGGCTTTTGGGTTGGTAGAGATTTCTGTGTCAAACTGGCTTAAAATTATAAATTGTTAGCACCTGCTGATAATATAAATAGAGTTTGCCATTTCTGCGTCTGCAACTTTAGTGTGTACATGTACAAATCATAAAATACAAATGAACAATTAAATCTTCTTTAATAGTTTTTGTGATTCAACAAATGCATTGCATTTGACTTTAATCGAACTAAAATTGTACGATTTCATTTTCTAAGCTGCAGTTTGCGGGGGCTGCTTAAAAATTCGATTAGCTTTAAAGTTGACAATAAATGTGAACAACTTCCAACTGTCTTTTGTGGCTCTTTTAAGCCAAATGTTTAAATGCAAAAATAACATGCAGATTCGAGACTGAAGTTGCTCGAGTAGTTGACTTATCTCTGGTATTAAGCCCATTGCGCTATCATTGATTTAGTATATATCGATGTGTAGTGTTACTCAATGATTAAATATATTTGTGATGATGATGATGATATCAACAATCTAGGCTGCTGCGTCATAGCAAATGAAATTGAAGCAACAGCTTTTTGGCTGCTTCTCGATTACGCATTCGACTTACGCAAGCAACAACAACAACAACAACATCAAAAGGCTGGCAGGAGCGCAAAAGAGAGCGAAAGAGAAAGAGAGAGAGAGAGAGCAGGGCAGGTAGGTAGCAACGGTAAAACGGCTGGCAAACATATTAGCGACCGGCTTAAGTGCAATCCATTCATGAGCAGCATACAAACTGAAACGGATAAGCGCCGCACAATACGAGCGAGTGGAAAGGTGAAGGCGAAGGGGAATGGGAATGGGACACAAAGATGAGTCTCAGTACGAGTATGAGTATGAGTATGAGTACGCGTATGAGTATGAGTATGAGTATGAGAATGGGAATGGGAATGAGCAGAAGAATGAGAATGCATGTTGCTTCCTTGCTGCCTTCCTCTCTCACTCGCATGTGGAAGTGTGTATATTTTCTGGCGCTTGAGTGTATGTGCATGTGTGTGTGTGTGTGTGTGTGTGTGTGTGTGTGTGTGTGTGTGTGTGTGTGTGTGTGTGCACGTCCTGCGCGCGTGCACAGGCACAGGCGCGCCGAAGGACAGAGAGACAGACGGACAGACGGACGGACCGACTGACTGACTGACTGAGTGACTGAGTGAGTGAGTGGCAACAACAGCCGCTTCTTATTGACATTCGAGGCCTTGCCGTGCCGTGCCGTGCGTCGAGTAACACCCGGCGCAGATGCTAAATAAGAAGCAGGAATTAAAGTGCAAAGGCACACAAGCAGCAGAAACAGTAGAAGCAGCAACAACAACAGCAGCAACAGCAACAACAGCAACAACAACAACGCCCTGTCAAAGGTGTTCGACAACAACGGTAACAACAATAACAACAACAGGAGCAACAGCCAAATGAAGACTGAAGTAGACAGCAGGAGTTTTGAGCATTATACACACATATATATATATATATATATATATATATATATATATATATGTATATATATGTATGTACTATAGAGTACTTAGTGAACTCACAATGCCAGGATACGAGTCAGCAACAAAAATAAAATACCAGCATAAGCGAATGCATTGTGAAGAGTTTTTATATACAAAAACATGCACATAAATAACTGCATTAATATAAAGTAAGCATGTTTTGAAGCATGCTTTTTAGTGCGTTTTTTTTTTTTTTTTTTTAATTTAAGTTGTATGCAACACATACAAATGAAAAACGAATTAAACGTTTTTGAATAAAGCTCAGAAGGATCGGGACAACTAATAGATGTGTTATAATCAAGCAGAATGGTTTAAGTGGGAAAAGAAGAACAATTTGCGGATTTGATGAAATGAAAAGAATCATTATTCATAAACTATCAACAGCGATCGATAAGATCTAATCTAAGCTTAAAACCTGCCGCATGAATGCTGAAATTGAAAGTGATCCCATATCTACATATCCATAAGCAAAGTACAGATATATATCTTTAATTTGAAATGCAATTGCAACTCTCAATGTATAGCACTTGTTGAATTTCAATAATCAAATACGATTTCATCATCACGTGTTGAGCTGCTCTCTTTCATTTCGCAACGTTCTGATTAAATCCTATATGTATATATATATATATATATATAAATATATATATGTACATAATAATCCAATTGGATTAACAACAATAAGCAGACATCAACAATGAGCGAAAGTGGCTATAGAATTATATGTGCCTCTATGCATAAAGCAAGAGTCAATTTTAATTCAATTTTAATGTGAACATTTATGAATATCTCCAAGTCCCTCTCCACAAATGTGTTGTATTATTGCATGCATATATTGCAAACTATATTCAACTAAACTTAACTAAACGCTATTCATATTTCGCCGACGCTTTGGAATTTGTTACTCTTTTGTTGTTGTTGTTGCTGATATCGCTGCAAATTTAGCGGGAAAAAAAAGAAATAAAACTGAAATTCCATTCATTATCAGAAAGCAGCACACAAATCTACAGTTGTGTGTGTGAGCGTGTGTGAGTGTGTGTGAGTGTGTGTGTGCGCATAATTTATTTCTACATATATATGTGTATATATACATATATAATTTCGAGTAATTTCTCGTTCTGGTTAAGGCACATTTCAATTTTTAGCTACTTGTTGTTGATGTTATTGATGTTGCATGTAGTCCAGGATGCCAACCAAAAAAACTTGTTGCTTCTTTGCTTAAAATAGTGTTGTTATTCATAACACAAATTATGCTGCTGCTGCTGTGGTTGTTGTTGTTGTTGTCGTTGCTGTTGTCGTTGTTGTTGTCGTTGTTTGTTGCAGCAACCAACAAATAAAATTGCCAAATAAGCAATGGAAATTTTGTCAGGCGCAAACTTGTTGCGCTGCATCTGTGTGCGTGAGTGTGTGTGTGTGTGTGTGTGTGACTGATGTTTTTTGTGTGCGTTTGCTGACAGTGTGTGTGTGTGTGTGTGTGTGTGTGTGTGTGTGTGTGTGTGTGTGTGTGTGTGTGTGTTTGTGTGTGTTTGTGTGAAGGCTTACTTTTATTAATTGATTAATTCGTGTTGATTTGCTGTCGTTGTTATTATTACTATTATTATTATTATTATTATTATTATTATTTATGCATTTCTCATTGCAAGCGCATTTTCATTTGTTGCGCACTTTTCACCAAAACTCAAAAGCAAACACAGAAAACAAAAACAAACTTTTTTTTATTCGCGATCGAAATGAATTTGCACGTCACCGTCGTCACACATATGCATATACGTATACTATATATATATATATATATATACATATATATATATATGTGTATATATGTGTGTGTGTGTGTGTGTGTGTGTGCGATGGGGCGTATGAGCAACGGCTGAGGCGAAAACTTTGCCACTTTGTTGCGTTGCTGTTGTCTGTGCAAAATACAAAACAAAAACAAAAGCGACAAAACGCGCAAAAAAAAAAAAACAAAACAAAAAAAAAACAACACGTCAAAGTAACGCGCAAAACTTTACACTGACGTCGCTGCTGCTGCTGCGGCCGCGGCGGCGTCGTCGTCGTCGTCGCGTTTTAATGCGGTATCCGCGCGTTGTAAGCGAGTCGACAGGTAGAGCAGCACTGAAAACGTTCGCGCTGAGCGCATCGACTAAAAACGCCGCGTCGCGACAACAACAACAACAACAACGACGACGACGACGAAAACGACGACGACGACGACGGCAGCAACAGTGCTGTGGCTTGAAGAGAGCAGGGTAAGGCAGTATGCGACCCGAAACAACACGTTTAACTGAGAGACCGAACAACAACAAAAAGAGACTCGGATATGCGAGAGCGAGCAGCTGGCTAGAGTTGCTGGTTTTTGTAATACGTTTTACATTGTGTGGTCCACTAGTAGTCGTCGTCGTGCAGGCAACTGAAAATGTTGCCCGCGTTATGCAACAGCGACAGCGACAGACGAACGATTCTGATTGGTTGCAGGACGTGCGCCCGAACTAACCGAGCCATGCCGAACCGAGCCGAGCCGTTAACGCACACACTCTCCCTCTCTCACACCGCACAAGAAACAAGCAGCGCGCCAGCCGCTCTTGTATCGTGGTCAAGCAATTGAGCGTAAAAAAATAGCCAGCAGCCGCTGTGACTGTGGCTGTGGCTGTGGATGTGGTTGCGGCTGCGGCTGCGGCTGTGGGCGGCTAGTTGCTATGAGGAAGGAAGCGCCATTGTTGTCGCTTTAGTCGCAAGTCGCCATGTGACATGACAAAATATTATCGAGTAGTTGTCATCGTTATCGAATTTATCGACATCGTCATAAAGATCCGTTTGGAAAGGATTTGTGATCGTTTTCCGGTCGTCTGGTCTTCATTGTTTTTTTTTTCTTTGTGTGTTTATATTATTTATCATAAAGTTTTGTTATTTTGTTTAAGCCACTTTGAAAACATAAGATACGAATTTTCTAAATCGACACCTAACGTCTCTGGTTTTCACAATATGCAATGCCAAGGCAAATATGGTCAAAATCGAAGACACACAAATAATAAATAAAATTAAAACATATTTGTTCTACTTAGTTTTGATGAAGATACATTTTTAAGCTTATGTCTTATACAATATACGTATATATTTACATATTCTTTTTCTAAATTCGTTTCGGCATTATTCATGCATAATACATATTTCACAATACGAACACATAGACACATGCTAATAAAAATTAGTATTAAATTAAAGACCTGCAACTTGGAAAATCCCAATGCCAAACTCTGCCATTTCGAGTTAATAGAATGTAAATACGATCCAATACCAATCGACGTTAATATCGACGCCTTTATATAGGTATCTGCCTTATATCAGAATACTCTGAATGCCAATACCAATGACAACAACAACTAGTACAAAAATCCAGACGGCAATTAGCGATAAAGCATTTGAATTGTTTTTGTTTTTCCATTTTTTTGATTTTTTGTTTTTTGTATATACCTTTGAAACTTTGTCGTGAAGTGTCGCAATAAGGCAAAAGTCTCAAAAATCATGAAGTAAATAAATATACATTCTTGTTCAGCATAAAGATAAGGAGACTTGATGAAGCCGTATTTGTCTGTTCTTCAATGTTTTTCTTACTCAATTACGACTACAATATTATATTGCTATATATATATAGGCATGTAATCTTCATCGTGCCTAAGACAGCTGGTGTATCTCTTTTTTTTTTTTTATGTATTTGATAGTTTTCGTTGCGATTCAAAACGCTTTGTCTTGTTTTTGTTTCAGGGCCTTTTTTTTTGTCACAAAGCAACAAATTTATTTGTATTTCATTTGTTGTTGCTGTTGATAAAGATAAACTGCGTTTTGGTTTTTTTTTTTTTTTTTTGTCGAACTGCAAATCTGTTTTTGTTGAAATTTGTTTAGTTCTTAGTGTCTAAGTTCTTTTTTCTTTTTTTTTTTTTTTTTTTGCACACTTTTCGGTGATAAGATAAGACCTAATGTTGATGGTGGTGGTTCTGACAATACTACTGAGAGGAGAAGCCATATAAATTGAAAAGCTGAATACTGCCTGAAAGGCGGGAATAACTGTGGGGGGGTCTTTGGAGTCGCTCAACCAGGCGCATTGTGTGACTCATGAATACGGCAATGAATACAGCAAGTCCATTAAAGGTGAATCATTCAAGTAGCGCATACATCGCTCATTTCTCCATTTTGGGTGGTGGGTGACGGGGAGTGGGGGGGAGAGCACCGAGCACCCTTGACCCATTATTGCAAATTCGCCAGATACGTTTGCGTGCATGTTTCCATGTGTATCTTTCCATCTCGGATATATTAAGGGCAGGCTCCCAAATGCAATGGTGAAAGTCGCCTGTCTGAAAATGCTCACACCCGAAACTTGTAAGCCCCCCCCCCGAATTGCCCCCCAACCTTATACGCCTGTAATTGCCCATTTGCCAGAGGGGAGGGAGGGGATGGGGGAAGGGAGGTGTGCTTTTGGCTGTACTCACTCAGGCGCATTTTGCTTACGTTTAATTTCTTTTCTATTTTTTGTAGTTTTCCATGTTGGCTAGTTTGGCTCACGTTTTGTGAGCCAAATTTGTATATATATATATATATATATATATATATATATATATTTTTGTTGATTTTTTTTGTTTTTGTTTTTTGTGTTTTGTTTTTAATGCTCTTGACCATGCTGGCAAACTTGTTTGAAAGCCTACACGCGACACCGCGTCCCGTCATTGTCTAACAAAAAGAATGTGTAGCCAGAGATACAACAGACAACAGCAGATACACCCAGCTGAGAGCTGTAACGGCGATGGATACTCTACGCGAGAGCATCGTGAGATTTTTGGCACACATGTGTCTGCCCACAAAATGCAAAGCAGAACGGAAATGAAAAGTGGACGCACAACCAAAGAAGCCAAGAGAAAGAAAGACACAAAGAGAAATAGCGAGAGATATGTAAAGCGTATAATGTGCATAAGTATGCTAAGGACGGGGGCGAGAGCGGGGAGTGGGTGAGGGAGAGGGAGAGGGAGAGGGAGAGGAGGGACAATGGTTGGGGATAATAATGTCAAAATGGTCACGCTTACTTGCACATGGCCAGAAAATTGTGAACACAGAGGAGCGTCGTGAGAACGAAAGCCTCTAGGGACAGCAACAACAACAACAGCAGCAACAACAACAGCAGCAACAACAACAACAGCAGCAACAACAACAACAGCAACAACAGTAAAAACAAAAATGAAGAAGCGTCCAAGCGTGCAAAGGCTAACTATGAAGATCACCAGACAGCGAGACAGCAAGAGAGAGAGAGCGAGGGGGAGACAGCAAGAGAGAGAGGGAGAGAGAGAGAGAGTGCAAGTCGAACACAGTCGAGGGGCCCATTCGAAATGATTAAGTGCTGCGATAATCAGTATTGTCGACTGCTGCAAATGTAATGAATAAAGAAAAGCCTAAGAAAAATGATATCAGAAAAGTTGACATGTAGTCCACGACTATAGCTATACACGATACAGCTATATAATATATGTAGTCGATCCGATACAAAACTTTCATTAGGATAGCTTCTGAAACTGAGTGAGTCTGCGCATAGCAGATAGGATAGACGAGCAAATGGACATGGCTATATTGATTCTTCTAGCGATGCTGCTGAAGAATATGGAGCAGCGATCAGCTAAGCCTGAGCTACGTATTGCTGGGCCCTCTCGAACCAGTCATCATCAGCATTGCAGCTAATCAAAATCTCAAATAATATATTTCAACTATTTTTTTTTACTTGCTTAGAGCAGTTTTCCAAAACTGTGCCAAGCTGAACTTTATTTATTATTTTTATTATGATATAATCAACAGTGCAAAATTGCGTGTTTTAAATATAATGTTAGCCGGGCTTATGGAGGAATGTAAACACTGATTGAAGTTGGTAAGCCAATTAGTACATGAAAATTCTAACTTTTCATTGGCACGAAGACGACGGCTTTCAGCCAATTTTCGTGGAAATTTGAAATGCAATGAATTTCTTGTTAAAGCGAGGCCTTGTTGTACAGCAGATTTGCGTCGACTTTTAACTGGATTGTTATTGTCCTTGTAGACGTTTGACAAAAGAAAAAATCGAAAAGGGTTGCCAGGACACCACCAAAACCGAATTGCCTTGACATATTTGAGCACCTACACACATACACACATACACACCAACAACACACCCCTCTCCTCGACGTCATTCATAGCAACCCCCACCAGTTGGCCTCGTGAGCGTTTCTCGCGCTTCGCCTGTCTCGTCCTTGTAGCCCTCCAAAAATGCACTCGTCCCTTGGTTGGTTGATTGGTTGGTTGGTTTGTGGGTTGGCTGCTGAATATCTGGCATTCAGTGGTTTTTGCTTTGTGCCATGCTTGCCAAATTGCTGATACCCTGCCACCCACGATTACTCATCCATCGGGGCTCATTGTCAAATGCAGTCTCTGTTGGGGCAAATACTTTGAGAGGCCACTAAAACCGCAAAATGTCACCGAATCTAAGACCACTCGATGGCTTTAAGCTTGAAGTGCATCTTACAACTTGTGTGTTCACATAACTTTAAGACAAAGTTTTTACATTGTTGCCGATAAGTTGATGGAAAACACTCACGCGATAATTATGTACACACTTCATTGGAATCTTATGCAAAGTACTTGCACTCGCCAGTTAAGTTGAAGAAATACGTTAAGTGAATGTTATTTACTTATTACTTTAATTACTTGGGTTCGTGTAAAGCAATCTGAACATAAGCTTAAACTAAGAATTTAACTTCCTTAATTTAAAACTAGAATATTGAATTTTCAACTTGACTCAAATCGAGGAAATATTTGTAGTCTAACTCCAAATCTGAGCTCTCCTTTTTTCGGCTGTCTACAGCAAAGTTATTGACATTAACAATAATAATATTATAAAGCGTTAAAAAATAATTAAAATAAAATAGAGGTTTTTTTCCATTTGCATTTCGACTTTTTCGAAATATTTTGTATAATTAAGAAATATATAGCAAAATAGATAAAAAGCACAATTTAATTTTAAGAAATTTTCTTTTCATAAATTAAGAAATTATTTCTATAAACAAGAGAAACTTTCTCGCTTTCGGGAAGATATTTTCGCTGAGTGCAGATTGTTTTCCAGATATTCGTAAGGCAATTGTTAAACCGGAACATGTTGTTGCTTTTTTTTTTATCCAACGTGTTCGCCTTTGTCTGTGATCCTTCCTTTCACCAGGAATTTAATTGCCCACAAGGGGCACAATCGAAGGGAGGTCTCATCTACTCACTTACTAGTTACTAGTCGGCTAGGCTATCACAACTGATTAAAATGCCTTTTTTTTTACACTCTAAATATCTGACTGAGACACGCACACACATACACACACACACACACACACACACACAGATGCACACACCGCAGTGCCCCCGATGAGTTGGCTTGTGGCTGGCGGCAGTGTGAACCTGTTGTTTCTGTTGTGGTTATTCAGC
Organism: Drosophila melanocephala; assembly: GCA_037043625.1. Lineage (NCBI taxonomy): Eukaryota > Metazoa > Arthropoda > Insecta > Diptera > Drosophilidae > Drosophila > Drosophila melanocephala. The sequence goes on along the minus strand of JBAMBD010000015.1, from coordinate 1,098,345 downwards.
TTATTGCTGCCCATCATCATTATCACCATCAACATCAACATCAACATCATCATTACAATTATCATTACCATCAGCAGCATAGGCGAGTTTGAGGCATACGTAACGCCCCCCGCAGTTGGGTTATTATTCAGTGTACATGTAGGCGTCGATAATGGTTCTATTAGGCAAATGAGTACCACATAAAACGAAAGAGAGAGTAAGAGAGAGAGCAGCTACAGATAGGTAGAGATAGAGATAGAGATAGAGAGAGAGGTGGGCAAGCTCAGCTCAGCTCAGCTGTTGGCCAGCAGCAATGCCGTCGAAATTGCCACAGTAAGCTGGACTGGACTGTGTCCAGTTGTCTGTCCTGTCTGTCTGTCTGTATTTGTGCATTGTCCTTGTCAAAATCCTTCTGGGCTCGCGTTCCGTGTTCCGTGCATTGTGTGTCAAGGCTGACAGTCACTGGCTCAAACCCGAAAATCGCCGCGAGATCCTCATGCTGTCAATGGGATCGAAGTGATTTATCCTTCTTTCATTTCATTAACTGACTTAGCTTTAGATGTGTTCTGAAATTCGCTTCGCTTATTTAGCATTTGTGGGCCTTGTTAAGAAGTGCCATAAATAAATGATATGTGTATTTAGAATTATTTTTAAATTGCTTCTTGATTTTGCATATGATTGATTATGTCAATTAACAGATAACGTTTAATAAAGAAATTTAACGAAAAATAAAGAAATTTTGATTTGCTTTTGCAATACAATCTTTTCGTCTTTTAAAGTACTTGGTTAACTGAGTAGACTACACACCATGAACCAAGTGGCTGAAGCCTGTTGCTTCGTTTGTTATTGTTTTGTTATTGGTTTGTTATTGTTTTGTTATTGTTTTGTTGTTGTTGCAGCCAATTGCATCTTAATTGTGTTTCAGCAAAACGTTTCGGACAATAATCTTCGTCGCAATTTTAGCTGCAACATTTTCACGCCAATTCTTATCCTAACAGGTTGTGCATGGCGTCCACTAATCCCATTTCGCCCACTCACTCACTCTCACTCTCACTCTCACTCTCCCTCTCTCTCTCTCTCTCTCTCTGCCTCGCTCTGTCTGTCTCTTTCTATGCGCTGCTCTGCTGTGGCAGCTGGCAGCAGCAGCTTTTGCTGTAACTTTGCGTGTTAAATCAGATTTTATGATTTCTGTGTTTGTAGTTACAATGCTCCTGTACACAATTCTTTTGGCTTTGACACCTATTTGTATGTGCGTGTGTGGGTGTCTGTGTGTGGCTGTGTGTGTGTGTGTTTGCGTTAGTCGAGAAATATAATCGCTGGCAGCACTCGTAAATGGCCTGTTAATTGCTGACTGAGTTAACATGCACGTTCAGGCAAGCAGGCAAACAGGCAAACAGGGAGCCAAACACATTTATACATATATAACACAAACAACACACACGCACACACACACACACACACACACACACACACGCACACACGCGCATTTGCAATGGAGGCGTGTGGCAACAAAATGTTAAAATAAATCTGTTATTTAAATTGTAAACCGCGCCGCCCACCTGCTCCCAAGCGTTGCAAGGAAATTCACCGAAAATTGCACAGACCGTCAAATCAAACAGGTGCAGTGCAAACTAGAACAAAATGGCCGCCGCCGGAAAGGGAAACGAACCCATCAACACCAAAATATGGAAATGTGCGTGCAGTGAAATTGCTTTTTCGACAGAGCGTGGCAAGTTGGGAAGTTGGCAAGTTGGCAAATGGCAATTGGTGGCATGAGGTGCATGCCCGTGAAACCCACTGGGTCAATTAGTACACTCAGATAAAAAGGATAAGGCACCTTATTATTCACAAAATATATTTCTAAAAATCGGTCTTTTTTTTCTTAATTTCTTTTCGAAAAAATATGTCTTATTTTCGGAGTATTTTTTTTTTTATGTGTACAAACAGCTCCAAAATGAGCACTTTTGTAGCTTATATTGTTGATTTAAAATTTCACACATGCCTCTACGCAGACGACAGCTAAACGCTGATCTAAAAGTTGAACCAGTAAATTGCAGTACTGCTCAAAAAAATTACCATATTTTTGGTCATATTAAAAAAAAAAAAAAAAACTTTTTTTCAACTAGAATTTTTTCCAAGTGTACTTTGCATATAGGTGACAGAGTGACGAAAGGTCGACAGATAATGCTACAGCTGCCGCAGTTGCTGTCGGCGCCATTATCAACACGATTGAAGGTGGCAATCGGTTGCATTTGCCCCGCAGACACATTCCCACAGTACGGATACCAAACTCGATGCCACTGTTTGTGGGCCAGCATATTCAATAGGAAACGTCCGTTCGAATTGAGTCTCCGCTCTCGGCTCTAGGCGACATAGCCTGGTAAAAAAGCAGGCTATGAAAAATCCTGTCAACTGATTTACTCGACAAATTGTAAAAACTGTTTTGATTCAAACAAAATCAAAAAACCTATATAAATAGAGTAATATCTTATCAGGAATGGGGGATCCTTATTTCGACAGGGCAGACTGAAATAGTATTTTTTTCTTTTTTTTTTCAAAAAATGTTAATTTGTAATCTGTGAAAATGTAATACTTTAATCCAAAATGAATGATGAATGCAAGTGCAAGACGAGTGCATATAGCTGCCATAGTTTCCTAGAACAAACAGGTCACACACATAAATATATATATATATATATATATAAATACATAAATATATTCGATTATGATCGTCTGAAGTACAAATAATAAAATAATAAAACATAAAAACATAAAAATTCCATTGTTTTGCGGGTCTTGGCTTTTAATGGGTTAAGTACAAATACACACATGGCATCTATTTATGCACACACATGTGTGTATGTGCACACACATATACACACACAGACATACGTATGAGTGTATGAGTGTGTGTGTGTGTTTATTTCGCTGTAAACTGCCGAAGCTGATCATTGTGTCAGCTGGATAAGTCGACATCATTTCATCGTGGCCAGGTAATATTAGTTCTCCAAAAATGTATTCCAGTACGCAACTGGGATAAGTCACTCCACCCACTCCACCGCTCCGCTCCGACTTCTGCACACTCGCTTTTTTTTTTTCATGTGTCACTCACGTCGACTTATTTTCAACGCGAATTTTCGAAATTTATTTGTCGAACATTGGCGCACCGCAGACAGCGGGTGTGGTGTGGTGTGGTGTGGTGGGGGGAGTATATGTTCGAAATTGGTGGGGGGGGGGGGGGGGGGCTTCGAATGAGGAGAGTAAAAAGTGGGAGGAAGGGTGTACGATTTATATATTTTTTCGATATATGCATTCCCGTTGGCATTCACATTCTTCTGACGCTGCTTTTCTTGTTCTTTGCATACGAGTTTCTTTTTTATTTTTTGCTTCTGTTTTTTTGTTGTTTTTGGTTTCAGTTTTTTGTTGTTCTTATTTTGTATGTTCTGTCTGTGCTTGGCTTTTTTGGACATTGTCAGCGATGGCATTTTTGTGGCCTAAATGCACACCGCTAGCAAGCGGGTCGTGGAAGGGAAGGAAAGGGAAGGGAGGGGAAGGGAAGGGGTGGCTGCTGATGAGTCGAAGGGCTGCTCGTTGCAATGTGTCAGCGCCAGTTGCCCCAATGAATCTGTTTACATTTTCCATTTTTTTTTATGTCTCTCTCTCTCTGTCTCTCTCTTGCTCGCGCTCTGTCGATCTCTCCCTATCTCTCTCTCTCTCTCTTTCTCTACGTCGCTGTCTGTCTCTGTTTTTCATATGCACTCTGTCTCTGTCTGTCGCTAGTTAAATGTGGAGCATTGTATGTCGATTTGTATACAGCACATGCCACATGAATGTTGCACAATGTGCTTCTACTTGTGTGTGTGTGCGGCTTGGGCTGATAGCTGATAACAGATAAGAGCTAACAGCTAACAGCGAGACGAGGACCAACAAAAAAGAAGAGCGATGCACAAGGAGCAGAGACACAGACAGAAGGCAACAGAAGGCAACAGCCACCGCCCACTGGAGGGTACTTTTTTGTTGCCAGCTTGCAAGTGATTCTCACACACACACACACACACACAGAAACACATGCTTGACCGAAAAGCACCGTTAAACGGTGACAGACTCAGCAAAAAAACAGCAGCAGCAGCAACAGCAATAAGCAACAAAAAAAAAAAAAAAAAAAACGAGTTGCCGGCGCTGCCAACAACTTCTAGTCAAAAACCGGGACAGCAACAACGAAAGCGACGCAACGCGCCAGGAAAATTGTTCAAGAAAATTCTAAAAAGAAATTAGCAAAAAAAAGAAAAACAAAGACAGGCAGCAGCAGCAATAACAAAAACTAAAACTAAAACAAACGACGACGACGACAGCGATGCGATTTTCTGCCGTTAGCTTTTTGTGTGGCGCGCACCGCAAAGCTAAACGTCTCGAGAGCCACAGCGGATTCAGAGAGTGCAAGATGAAGAGAGCGTATATGAAATACATACATACATACATATATATATATATATATGTATATATATACGTGGGGAGAGAGAGAGAGAGAGAGCGTGCGTCATGGAATGGAGAGGCGCGACTTGGCGCTCTGCTTTTGCTGCTGCTTTTGCTGCTGCTTCTGCTGCTGCTGCTGCTTCTGCTGCAGCGCTTCCCAAAGAAGACAGAATGCAGCGCGCACAATGTCAACCGACAAATGCGTCGCAAACGATTTGATTTTCGCCACACTCTGTGTGTGAACAGCTACATTTTCGCCAACAAATTACTTTTCCTCAAATAATTATATTATTGAGTGATTTGATTTGATTTGTTTGCCACATTTTTTCTCGATATTCGTTTCATATACATAACTTCTATATATATATATATATTATAGATACCAAAAAAAAACATTAAATATATATGTATATATTTATATATTATAGATGCCAAAAAAAAAGCAAAAACATTAAATCAATATTTAAAAAATAAAAATCTTTTAAAGAAATAATTTGTGCAATTGACATAGATAATTTTAAAAAAAGAACGACTTATTAGCGACAGATTTGTCGCCTGTGCAAGTACACGAAGAGAATTTTGAGCGTCGCCAGCCGGATGCTTTTCTAGCTTTTTCTCAATAGAATAAAAGAACAGAGGCAAAACAACAAAAAAAAAACCGCCGTCAGCAGCAACAAAACAAATGAATGCACAGAGAAACGCAAAGAGAAAAGGAGACAGAGAGAGAGAGAGGGAGAGAGAGAGAGAGAGAAAGGGAGAGAGGTACAGAGAATGAAAATAACTCGGCGCAGTTAAAAAAAATTGCGTTGTTCATAAATCAGTTTCAATTAAAATTAACTGGAAAATGCAACGCTAATTAGATCTATGGTCAGCACCGAGCTTGGGGCATGCTGCGATGACTGCGACTGCACGATTGTACGACAAAACACGGAATACGAAGCACGGAACCGGAGCCGGCACTTGACTGCAACTTGGGCGGGGCGGTACGTTCTCGGCGGGGTTTTTCAAAACACATTTCTCAATTCCAACGTGCATCAACAGACCATGCGTTGTTTTCTTCTTCTTTTTCTTTTTGTTTTTGCTTTTTGATTTGTTTAATGACAATTAAAATTATAGCAATAACAATAACAATAATAGCAACAGCAGCAATAGCAATATCAACCGAAAACGTTGCGAACAAGGCACGAGACAATAATTGCTAGTTGTTGTTGTTGTTGTTGTTGGTGTTGTTGACTGCTGACTGCTGACAACATGCAAAATGCCGACAATAACATCGCGACGATGACGCCGACAACAAACACGACACGGCACAATAACAACAATAAAAAAAAGAAAGAGAAAAAAACAGCGACGACAATAACGAGAATAACAACAAATTATCCATCAACAGCACGCGCGACACACGTTACACGTTACACGTTACGTATACGCAATGCGATTCATGGCGAGCGCTCGCTTCGAACTTTAAACGACATAATCATCAAATCATCATCATCATCATCATCATCATCATCGTCATCATCGTCATCATCGTCATCATCATCATACACATTATGATCTTCGTGTTCTAACCACAAACGTCGTTGGCATCGTTGCCATCGCCATCGATTCGTTACGTTACGTTGTCGTCCCGACGTCTAAATGAGCACTAAAACGTAACTCGACGTCGACGACGGCGACGACGACAACGATGACGACAACGATGCCGGCCAGCCGGCAATGTGCAAAAAAAAAACAGAAATCAACGCTCAAAAAAAAATAAAAAATAAAATAAAAGAAACCAACAACAATATGGAAAGCAACAAAAAATGAAGAAAGAAAAAACACACGCTATCCTTACTGCACTCTCGCTACAAATGTGCTCTCTCTCTCTCTCGCTCTCTCACTCTCGCACTCTCTGTTCATATATAGCTGCTGACGCTTATCAGCAGCTTGTAACAGAGACGCAGCAGCAGCAGGAGCAGCAAGGCAGCAGGGCAGGGGGAACAGGACGAACGCAGCGCAGCGAGCTCTCATTTTAGCTGCTGTGTGTGTGTGTGTGCCTGTGTGTGTGTGCCTGTGTGTGCCTGTGTGTATGTGTGTGTGTGTGTGCCTGTGTGTGTGGGTGTGTCTGTGTGTGTGTGTGTAATTTAACATGGATGAACGAACGTCAAATAGAACATGTGCTAATGAATTATCCACTGTCGACACAGCGTAAAATGCAAACACTTACGGCGGACACCGTGGACACATGGACAAGGATAAATGAATGGATGAGGGCAATACAATTGAAATACATATAACTAGTACACACACACACACACACACACACACGCACGTGCATAGAACTGGATGTGGAACACTCCTAAATGGTAGCCCACTTATTATAGCAAGCCACTGTGCAATCAACGGCAAATGGCAAATGGCATATAGCATATGAATAACAGCTTAATGAATGAATGCAGTCACACTGAATGGGTGTAAAGGTGTCGTGAATCAGCGCCTAAGCTGATTGACACCATAAGTGCAGAAAGCCCATATGTCTTAAAGTCGGCCGGATGAATGTGAATAAATAAGTTGCGTTACATACTTATGCAATGCTAAATGCAAATAATATAGTATATTTACTCGATCTGTACTTCTTAGATACTAACAATGCAAAAAGCTATAACGGACGGTCATATATCAATATCTAGACAGATTTAAATAGGTATGCGGCTCGATGGAAATTGTATAACTAGCCATAAATATCTATCGATAACAAATCGATGTTTGAAAACAAAACTATCGATTAAGTGTAGACGAATTTAAAGGTTTAACCTGCACCGAACACATATCAAAATGTATACATTTATCTATATATATATATATATATACATAATAACAAAATGTAAGTCAATAAATGCCCGATGATTGGCAATATTGTCGACAGGCAGCGCTGACTGAATGGCTCTATTGTTAACCTTGGGGTTATATGCAGCCAACAAATATGTAGCACACGTTCAGGCGCCGGTTAACGCAACTTTCTGCCACATGCAGTCGTATTAGTTGCCTGTCTGTGTGCAACACGTCCGTCCGCGTCTATAATTAAAAACATACACTTATATTCATAAATATACGTATAGATGTGTGTGTGTGTGTGTGTGTGTGTGTGTGTGTGTCTGTACCAAGAGGTAAATGACATCAATGGAGGTTGGCTGGCTCCTCTGTTGCTGGCTGCGCGTAACTAAGGCTGACGCTGACGTTGACGGCGACGGCGACTGCGACTGCGACTGCGACAGCGACAGCGACAGCGAGAGTGAGTGCAGCATGTTTACTTTTTGCTTGCATTCTCTGGTCGCGGTCTCGGTTTCCGTTTGCTGCTTGCCTGCTTACAGTTTCCGGCTTAAGCCAAACACTCACACACACACACACACTCACACACCAACACACACACACACAGACAGCGGCTGGGTTTCAATGCGCGCGCCTAAATATATGCAATGCATTTTTTACATCCTCTTTAAGCAATCGCTACAAGCACAGCAAACAGCAGACAGACACACACACACACACACGCACACACACACACACACACACATACATTTATTCTTGAAGCTTGCAGCTTTGGCAACATCTTTAATAACTAATCAGAATGGAGCATTGCCTCAGGCCAAGTTTCTACATGCGTTGAAAACTTTTTCGATGCTAGAAATTGTCGCTTATTGTTTGCTGATAACCAAAATCAATAACGGAGCTGCGTGACACGGGGGGGGGGGGGGGGGGGGCGTGACAAAAGGCGCATGGCCTCAATCTGTTTTCCATTTTTCTGACCCGTTGTCAATTGAAATTGTTGCAACTGAAATTTAATATTGCAAGCGAGATACTCTATTTGAATCGTTTTCGTTCTTTTTCTCATGCTTAGTTTTGAATGCTTATTTGTGTTTCAGTTTTCATTTGAAAACACTTTGTTTGTAAATAATATAATACAGTTTTAAGATGCACAACTTTTCAATTGGTTTAGCTCAAAATTTTAGTTTTGATTATATTTAAAAAATATTTAAAATTATATCAATTATCAATAATAATCCCATATTGAAGAAGATCTTCTCTTTTAACAAACGTAAACTGTTTTCAAATATTTTCTCAACTAATGAGATATGAATTCGAATCTTTGCCTGTGGAATCCAACAAGGCAATACAATCGAAGACTGACACGATTCAGAATATACATCGAATGGATCTATGTATATATGTCGATACCTCCCGATACCCTTCTCCTAGTTAGGGAGCATGTAGCAAACGTCAAAATCAATTTGTGAACCAAAAAACCAAGCGAAAAGTTTATTTTATAAAATACTTTGGTCTCTTGTCGACCGGCAACTTACCGCTGGGATCATGATGTGGTAGCGGCGGACCCGTCTGCTGTGGCTGTGGCTGGTGCTGGTGCTGGTGATGATGATGATGCGGATTGGGTGCACAAAATGCACTCGCACCACCGCCCATCGTTGGTGGCGGGCCAACGGGCGGCGGTGGCGGATATGCGCTGGCCCTATACGATGGCGGCGGCGAGCCAACATCACAACGGTCCGGCGGCACCGTTGGCGGACCAACGGGCACCGGACCAACCGGCGGCGGTCCATAGTGTCCCTGTGGCGGCGGTCCACCATAGTGATGGGGCGGCGGTGGTGGCGGCGGACCGCCATGATACTCGGCCGCCTGCTGATAATGATGGGCGTGTGCGGCATGCGCTGCATGGGCGGCCGCATACTGATGCTGATGATGCATATGCAACACACCGTTGCCAGCGGGCGCCATCTGATGTGCATGGTAAGCGGCAGCGGCCGCTGCAGCTGCTGCCGCAGCGGCTGCATAAGATGGCGGCGGCGGACCATGATGATCCGGCGGCATATGCTCCGTATGCAGACCCAAATCCGGTGCATGATACATGCCCGCACTGAGAGGTTCACACGGCAGCAGCACATGTGGCATATGTGGCGGCGGCGGTTGCACGGGCAGCGGCGGTGAGCTGTGCGCTGTGGGAAACAAATATTCAATCAATAACGATTATCGTCTAAGCCAGAATTCATTCCACTTTGAATTCATCGGACCGCATTTTGAGCATACTCAAAGCTCTCAAGTAATTCTCAATTTTCTATTACATTTAAAAAAATAAAAAATAAATAAAAAAAAGCGGAAACAGTAAATATTTTAAATATTGATCTCAGAGAAGAAGAAAAACTTTAAATTGAAAATGCCGGCAAGCAAAAATTGCGTGGCATACTTTTCTATGATTATTACCTAATCGTTAAGTGTCTTCTATTTGCACGTTGCTCCTGCAACTTATGCGGCTGCATCGTGCCCCAATTTTACTGTTGGCGGTTTTCTATGAATTAGTTGATGTTGGCAGCACTGAATCGGTGTGCAATTGAAACGATCTTCAATTATTGAAGCATTTTTTGGTAATTATTTTCTTACGTGGTCTTAATCCTTTTAGATCCCAAGCTTAATCGAGACGTTAATGTCCTGAATTCGAAGCAGTACTTTTCGAGAGAATTTGATTATGGATCTTGGACATTGTCTGACAATTGCGAGGTTCATTGGAATAAAATCCAATCTGTGCAATAATATTATCTGCCATTTGCGCATCAGTGTCTTAACTTGACTACTAATAATACCTAATAATAGCTTATCTACTTATCGTATTCGACATTTACTAATGAATATAATTTCTTCGCTCGCTGATTGTAAAAGTCTTGTTAGACAAACTATTAAGTGGCGAAAAATAACCAGCCAAGTTAGTGTTGAAGTTCCGATTGTTTAACCCTTTGGCTTCAATCTTGTAATACAAACTTGGGTATCGATAACCCCCATTTCGAATCTTAAGCTTGAGTTATAATGATGAATATCCCCTAATTTGTATATGTTCTACTGAAACTCTTGCAGCTGTACTATTAATGATATGGAAAAACCTATGCATAACAAATAATTACAATGCATTTTCCCACAGTGAAACTATTTAAATGAACCCTCTGATGCCTTCAAACTGCCTCAGTTTATTTCGCAAAAAGCGTAAATTAAAAAAATATATAATATATATTATTGAAATTTGGAAATAAATATTATTGTTTTATGCACAAAGAAAGTTTTGACGATCTTTTTTCGTAGGTCTTACAAGACAAGCGAACAACTGCAAAAATAAAACTGAGGCCTCAACTTAGGTCTAAAGACGATGTGGGACAATAGGGGGCTAAGCAGAAAACAAAATAAAAGAAGAAATGCAACACAATAAAAAACTGAACTTTTTTAGCCACTTAGATGCACGAAGAATACAATTATCATAATAATGGGAGAGTAATCAGCTGGGTTGTTGTATTAAGTACACATTTTAAATGATTGCCCAATGAAGTAAAGCAATTTATATTTTTGAATAACTTTAAATTAATAGCAACTTCTCTTTTATAAAAAATAAATAATAAATAATAATAAAAGAAAATTAAATTAAGTACATTGTATTTGAAATGATTTTGAAAGAATGGAAAGCATAACAAAATAATTTCAATTTTACAACCAATTTTCTCACATCTTTGATGCCTGCAAATTTTTAATTAGCAACATTTTCTTTAATAATACAACGAAATATAATAAAAAAAAATGCGAGACAGAAAATGTCATTCAGTCAGTGGAAACTTTTTTACAAATGTGTGAAATCTTCAACAACAAAAAAAGAAGAAACAAATTTGACTTGAAATTTGTGAAGACAAATTGAAGTCTAAAAATGATTACTATTAAGTTGAATGGAGACTTACCCTCGCTGTGGCCAGAATTGGCGCCGGGTGGCAGCATGCTGGATAGAGCGCTGAGTGGTGTATAGGATTTGGGTGGCTCCACCGAGCTGGGCCGCAGGACACGCTCCTCGGTGACGCTGGACTGAACACGATATTGCATTTTACAGTATGCCTCCTGGGCGGCACCATTGCTGGCATTCACATAGACACCGGTAATGGTGACATCCGTATCCTGAACGATGACCACACTGGACGACGTTGGTCGACTCGTCTCCTTGGTATCCTTGGCGCTGCTGGAGTCGCCGCCACGATAGCCGGTTGTTGTTGTGATCGTTGTATCCGTATTCGTCTCCTTTGTCTCCTTGGAGTATTTGGAATCGTTGCTCTCCTCGATCATATTACTCTGCGGCTTATCCTTGAGCTCCTTCAGTTCTTTGGCCTCCCTCGCCTCCCGCTCCTTCGTCTCCTTGGCCTCCCTTTTGAGGTGCAACAGCTCAGCGGCATGTGCCGCTTTGGCCGCCGCTTGTGCCTTGCTGGAGGTCGCCTTCGTTGACGTCGACGCTGACGTTGATGGCATCGTTGACGTTGCTGCTATTGCCTTGCCATTGTTGGGGAACATGTCCAGTTCGTCGTAGCTCTCGAAACTGCTGCAATCGCTGTCGAGATTCTTGTCCAGATGCCGTTCCACCTCGTAGGTGGCCGCCACAATCGCGCTGGCATTTAGGCTGGCCATCCGTTTGCGTGCCAAGATGCCCTTGTAATCACCGATCAGCTCCTCGGTGAAGACGCTTTTGCGCTTCTTGGGCAGCTGTTTGGGCGCCGATGTCTTTGTCTGTTTCTCCTTTGCCTCGTCCGTCTGCTGTTGCTGTTGTTGATGATGATGCTGATGGTGTTGATGGTGTTGATGGTGTTGGGCATCGGTTGCATCATCGCCGCTATCCTCGGCCGCTTGCACTTTCTTGTGACTCTTCTTTTTGGACTCGGTCTCGTTGAGCTGTTGCTGTTTCTTCGCCGGCGTTTTCTTGGGCAGCTTCTTCTTCTGCTTCTGTTGCTGCAGTCGATGCAGCTGCAGCTCCTCCGCCTCGCTATCGCTATCGAATTCCCAATGCTTGCCCACACCCCGTCCGCCCGGCACATAGCGCAGTTCGCGTCTCGGTTCCGCCACACTTAATTTATCCGCCTCATTTTTCTCCTTCTCTTTATCCCTGTCCTTGTCACGCTCCTTCCATCCCTGTCCCTGTCCTTGTCGCGCTCCTTGTCGGGCGGCAGATCGCCACGATTGTTGTCATCGTCGCTGCCATCGAGCGTCCGTATCCGCGGCGGCTGCTGCGTCGCCTTCGACAGTCCCAATTCGTGGGCGGTTCGCGATTCATTCTCATAGAGGCACTGCACCTTGGCCAATGCATTCAGTGAGGCCATCCGATGACGCTTCGCTCCATACATGATGCTCAGCTTCTTCTCATCCTCGGAGTCGCTGCTATCCGCATGCGAACTGTCGCTTGGCGGCAACTGTTGCTGCTGTTGTTGTTTCAATTTTGCTGCCGTTTGTTTTTTGCTCTTGCTGCTGCTGCTGCTGGCAGCAACAGTTGCTGCTGCTGCTGTTGTTGCTGTTGCTGCTGCTGCTGCTGCTGCTGCTGGCGTTGGCGTGTTAATCTTAAGCTTGGCTTGCTTCTTGCCAACAGCTTTTGTCTGCATTTCGGGCTGTTGCTCCACAGCATCAACTGTGGCTGCAGCTGCTGCTGCTGATTGCTCCTGTTTAACAATTAGGTTTTCGCTGTTGGTGCTCAGATGTTGCTCCAGCTGCTTCAGCGGCTTGTTGTCCTCGTCCGAAAAGTCGCGCAACTCCTTCAGCATGGGCAGCACCATTTTGATTGGGCCCTCATCCTCGGAACCGGACTTGAAATCGTATATATCATCCTTACTGCTGGCATCCTTGAGGCAGCTGAGCGCCGCTTTACTGCAGACCTGCTGCAGTCTCGCCTTCGCCGCGGATGTTTTACTATATTTGTTTTTGGGTCGCTGTTTGGCGGGCGCCGCTGTCGAAACGATGGCTGTTGTCGCAATGCCGCAGCCCGTCGGCGTTGCCTCCATGTGTGGCATGGCGAGCGTTGGCGTCGGCGTCGGCGTGGTGGGTATCGCTGTTGGCGTTGGCGTCGCTGTCGACGCAGATGTTGGCACTGGCGTGCTATTAATCTCCTCCAGCTCCATTTGCACCAGCTCCGTGTTGGAGTCGAGCTGTGCACGCGTTTTGCATTTCTCCGGTTCCGGTTCATTTATTGTTGTTGTTGTTGTTCCGCTTGCGGTTGTTGTTGTTGCTGTTGCTGTTTGCGTCTTTTTGCCAGCCCTGGTTTTGTCTTTCTTGGCTGGTTGCGACTGCTGCTCGACAGCAACTGTTGCTGTTGTTTTTTTAGTCGCCAATTTGCTGACCTTGCCGGCATTCGTTGGTGGCGCCTCCAATTTGGCCTTCTTGGCTGACGACTTGCCAGCTTTGGTGCCGCTTGATTCTTTGCTATCGCAATGCGCTTCATCCTTTTCTTTCTCCTTCTCCTTGTCCTTGTCCCTGTCCCTGTCCTTGTCCTTATCCTTATCGGACCTGCCTGTGGTCTCTTGTGTGTCCGTCCGCTGTCGCTTGACGGCGATCGGCTTGCCAGGATTGAGGCTAGCTATGACCTTGACCGCAGCGGCACGAGATTTGGTCTTCACGTTCTCCGATATGGATGACTTGAGACCCTCGCTCATGCGCTCCTCCCCGCTCGGCAGCAGATTGTCAAAGCCATGGATTTTAATGTCCAAACTTTTGAGCATTTTATTTATTGCACGCGCTTTGCCATCCTCCTGACGCTCCTCCGGCGATAGCTTCAACTGATTGCAGCCGGCACCAGCAGCACCAGCAGCAGCTGCAGCAACAGGAGCACCAGCAGCAGCAGTATCAGCAGCAGCAGCACCAGCTTTCTCCTGTTTGTCAGTGCTGCCAGTTGTTGTTGCTGTTGTTGTTGCAACTGCAGTTGTTGCTTGCTGCTGCTGCTGCTGCTGCTGGCGCTTCGTTGTTGTTGCTGCTGCTGTTGTTGTTGTTGTTGTTATTGCCTCCGATTTGGCGCACTTCTTCTCATCCGGCTCATCCGTTAGCTTTTGCTGCTTGCCGCCGCTGCGTTTCTTTGCCGTTGACGTCGTCGGCGCTCCAGACGAGACCTGCGCCGCCGATGCTGACGTCGTCGTCGTCGTCGGAGCAGCTGTTGCGGAGCGCTGGAGTCGCTCAGCGACGCTGGCACGCTTCTTCGGCCCCATGTTTTGTGCGTTGCCCAGCTGCCAAGAGACTATGCAAATTGCAAATACAGATACGGATCGAGAGAGATTGCGAGGGAGAAATATATAATGTGTGAGAGAAACAAAGAAAGTGGGAAACAGAGAGAGAGAGAGAAGACAATAAACAAAAGTTTTGGAGTTCAAGGCTGCACAACAAACCGGTTCGAGTGCGGATCTTAAACCCCTTCTCCCACTCCGCCCCCAAAACTGTGAACCGTACCACTTATCAAAAATCCAGTGGAATCTGGTGCAAAATTTGAGGTGCTTCCGAAACATTTTGTTTATGGTTTGGTGGCCTCCTTAATTTATAGACAAATGGTTTTTAATCTAATTGTTTATATACTCCGATCTATTTCGAACGCGTGTGAGAAATTATTAGTTTAAATATGGCCAAAACCGTGCCGGATATATATATATATATAATCAACCGATGTTAATGAAATCTGGTTTAATGAAAACCGATATGAAACCAACATGTTCACAAAGAGACTCTATCATTGACAAAAAAAAAGAAAATATTTATCAAAATTTAAAAAAAAAAGTGCATTTTATTCAATTATATTCTGCTCAATAAATGCACTAGAATGTATGTCAAAAGAAGAAGAAGAAGAAGGCGCTGAGTCAGTGGAAAGTCGCTTTCCACTTCACTTTTTTTTATTAATTTTTTTTTTTTTGGTTCAAGTGTCGGCACGTGCCAAACAATGAAAACGTTCGTTGAAGTTTCTACCCTCATTAAAAAAGAAAAATAAAGAAAAATAAAGAAAAAAAAAACCTGGAACGGAAAAAGTTGGATTCTCGCTAATCTGATGCGTTAATTAAATGAACCAATTAAAAAAATTTAACCCTAACAAAACCAAAATTATTTACGTGATTCTTTGCAAAATTGACCAAAAAGCCATAAGGCCGGAAATTAGGCGGCATTTTGACTCTGTCCGTCTGTCTGGCTGTGTGTGTGTGTCTCTCTCTCTCTCTCTCTCTAACAAAACAATCTCTCCGATTGCTGTTACAACTAACACGAAGTCAAGCTTTGAAATGTTACATATGTATACACACACATGCACACACACACACGCACACACACACACATATATACACACATAGATAGACATATAAATACCTGACGCTCTCGCTCGCGCTCGCACTCGCAGTCGCAGTGTACTTTTTAGGTAAGCTGGGAATACCAGTAAAAGTTCAAGCCAAAGCCATTCCTCGGCATTGGCAGCAGCAGCGCCATTTGGCCAATGGGCCTGACGCCTGGCCTAAAGTACCGTTGCGTTGTTTACCGTTTCGTTATTGTTATTGTTGTTTCATTGATGGTTTAAATTGTCTTTTGATTTGTTATTGTTGTTGTTGTGGACGCTGTGTTGTTTTAGTGCCTTTTTTTTTTTTTCGTAGCCTATAAAATATGCAACACATTTTTGTCGTCATTCATAAACATAAACAAATAAACGGTATGCAGGCATACAGATTTCATCATAATTTATGCTTTGCCGATGCGCCAACACTCACGTACACACAACCACATATACACACGCACATACACATACACACTCACACACACACACACACACACTTGGGTATGCATTTCAAAAAAAATATTACAAGACATTTGTTTACGCTCGCTAAATTGCGACGATATGGCAACGCTGTGCGTAGTTTGCTCACGTATACATACACATATACACACACATTGAACACACACAGAGGCACACACACTGCTCACATTGCTAAAAACATCAACAAAAGAAAAATGAAATTAACAAAAGAATAATCACACTGATGCTGCCAAAGGGGCTCTATGAAAAACTGCACGTTTTTTCGCCCATTTATACAATTTATGAAATTCGATTTATGTTTTGCCCCAAGAAAGTTGACAACAACAACAACACACACACACACACACACATAGCATTTGGGGCGAACGCCCGCCCGCTTGTAGCTGGAGGGGCGCTCCTATTGGAAGTTGAGTGCAACACAGGCGATCTGAGTGCAATTTTAATGTTAATACAGATTCACATTCAGAAACAACAAAACAAGACAAAAACAACAAAAACGAACAACAGCAGCAGCAGCTGCCGTTGCCAAAGCACACGCACTCGCATCGAAAAAATATATTTCAGCACGGACGCTCGACACACACGCTCACGAGCATCTTATCAGACTGGCGCTCTCTATAGGGATGGTTAGTCATATCGATATATCGCCAATTGTATGAGCGATATGTGTGATAGTGGTGTGCACCTAACGATATTAACTTCGCTGTTAATCATATTATCGAGCACAACATTCTGTTATACTTCTCATTGGCTAATCAGAACAAATTTTAAACTGAGAAATAAATAAAAGCAGACAACAAATCTGGTTGGTGAATGCATTTATTAAGTGCCAAAGTTGTATAGCTTAACGCTATTTATGACTTAAGCATCAAATTGGAATATTACACACAATTTGATCAACACATTAAGAGCATCGATCACTTGCGTATTGCTGTTAAACATAGCGCCCGAGTTTGCTGCCACTTGCAGTTATGCGAGATCCGGCGCAACAAACAGTTGGCCAAGCCTGGCTCAGCATCAGTGACGAAAATGTTGCGTTCAAGCAGCTGTTCAGCGGGGTCAGCTCCAATTCGCTGAGGAAGGCCAGCAGCACGTAGAGCTTGCTGAACATCTCTGGTCGCGATTTGCGCACCTGTTCCACGGCTGCACCAGCATCCGGATCATCGACTGCGAAAGGTTTTACGGTTTCGGTTTCAGTTTCCAAATGCAGTCTCGGCGATATGTGAGCCGGCTGATGGAATGGAGTTGAGTAAACATATATCATCCGCATTGACATTATAGATCTGCACAGCCAGCAAATCCAGCACGAGAGCCAAATTGCGAATCAACTGTGCCACCTCCCAGCGCATGATGCGAAACTGTTCCACGGCCTGCAGCAACTGACCGAATGGGTTGGCCTGCAAACGAGACGAGAGGAGTTGAACTACATTTTCAATTCAAATGAAAGAGTGAGATGTGAGATGGAGAGAGAAAGAGAGAGCGAGAGAGAGAGAGCAGAATGCACCGATAAAAAAGGAAGAGCAGATATTTGAGGTATATAAACTCTACCAGACTGGACATATCTGTGTTGCAGCTCTGGTTGTTCCTTCAATATTCCACATTTGTGTATCAACTTTCGCCAACTTTCGTCTCCGATAACATACAGTTATAGCGATGGCTCCTGTGGCAGCTATCAGCTTCAGATTATGCTTGAGCTTCGACTGGTTGGCCAAGATTTGGTTGCAACACCTTGTCACGAACGGAACAGATTCGGGCGAGGCTAGGCACAAATTTGTCGAGCTGTGATCGAGCAATTATTTGCAAATAGATGGACTACTCACATTTAAATTGGACTCGATGTCGTCCAGAGCGGAGGGAAAGAGTCGACTGCGCAGCAGTGGGAAGCGGCAGCAGCGGCACGCTCCAGTTGCACATGCAGGCAGTCAAGCAATTTGGCAAAGCAAGCAAAGAAAGGGCGATTGCGCATCTGCACCTGTCCATTATGATCATCTGTATGATTGCCAAAGATGCAGACAATCGAGGCGATTAGCATTGCCAATTTCAACAGCCGCAAGACGCTCTAAGCCGCAACGAACTCGTTCAACAGATTGTCCGGTTCGCTGCAGCTAAATAAAGCACGCATTATGTTGAACGCATGCTTGCTGCCGCAACTGGTTGCATCGTCATCATTAGCACACCTCGAGCAACTTGCTCATGCTGGTCGGGTGCAGATGAGGCGCCTGTACCATGTACGGTATGCCGACGCTGCCTTGTGTGGCGTCTCCTGTGCGGTTGCATATTCAGTTCCCGCACATCGCTGTACCAGAAACGGTGACAGTATTT
Source organism: Drosophila melanocephala (assembly GCA_037043625.1). Classification (NCBI taxonomy): domain Eukaryota; kingdom Metazoa; phylum Arthropoda; class Insecta; order Diptera; family Drosophilidae; genus Drosophila; species Drosophila melanocephala. The sequence continues at coordinate 1,079,966 of JBAMBD010000015.1, read as the reverse complement.
CGTGTAGCTCTCAGAAGTCCGCTGGAAGGCACCGTCGTGCGTGATCTCGTCAAGCATCTGCACAATAAGTTGGCCAATTCAAATCAACTGATTGCGACCCAGCAGATAGCGCTCGACGTTCTCCGGCTTCAACGGCGCCAGCTCGGACAAGTCGCCCAGTGAGATATGTGAGATATCCAAGCGCATGACACCACCAAGTGCTCATCATTCTGTATCTCTCCCTTATCCATTGGCTGTTTAAGTTTTTGTTTTGCAGGCTGCTCCACTGCCCCGTCTGCCCCGGTTCCGCATACTGTTCCACTACCTCTTTTACATGAAATGGCGCATCCTGTTCCACTGCCTCTTGCACTTCCTGGTTCTGCTTCTGGCAATTCACTGGCCAGCACAGGTAGCATAATTTCATTGATAGACAAGCAGCTGGACAGCAACTGCTGGATATAATCACGTCACAGTTTTATCCCCGGCCAATTGCTGTAGGCCCAGCTGCTGCAGCAACAGACGACTGGCGACGATCAGACCATTAAATGGACTCGATTTGGCCGCCAGTCGTAGATCGCTGCGGTTTTTGGCCAATGCATTTCTGTAATTTGCCCAAATGGTAGACAGCTTGTTCCTTGTTATGCTCGGAGTTGCCATACAAACAGTTATCCAAGCAATTGAACACCTGCGGATTCAAACGGAAGGGCAGACCCAAACATTCCATCATATCGATGAGATCGCACGGAGACGACCATAGTTGGTGGTGGGAAACAGATGCGCCGATAACATCTCAAGCGGATTGCTCAAGAACATATTCAATTTGTGACACTGCTCGAGCTGTTTGTCCCTTTGATCAGCTGGGCAAGATTGAGTTCAAAACGCTGCCACATCGTATGCAATTTAAAATTGTTGCAAGTATCGGAAGATTATATGCAAATCATCTTAGACGATGCGTGTCCACAGCCAAGCTGTGCAAATCATCATTGATGTGGACAAGCATGTCCTTGTGACCAAACGCTCCTGGCCAGTGCGACGTGTTTGCCACTTTGAAATCGAATGGCACCTGGAGCTCCTTCAGCAGCACGATCCATCGTCGGATCTGCGATGCCCCTCATTGCAGTGCCAATCAGTTGCATGCAGCAGCTTTGCTGCCATTCCTCGAACGGTTTGCTCATCATCAGCCTGCCAAAATGTATTGCAATTGATTTTATTTATTTATTTGATTTGATTTGAGTGAAAGTGCTCAATTAAGCTTGAATTGAAATAAATATTTGTTTATTTATCGAAACATATTTAAAGCTAATCTAAACCGCATTAAGAACTAATTGCAAATCGAACGTGATTCAATCAACTTAAATTCAATGTTAATGCTTATCTTTAAAGTTATTCTAAAATCTTCTTTCTTTATTTATGTATCTATATTATTTTAAGCATGTGGATAATAGACTCACATTTGAATAAAGCATTTACACTCCCGTTCCAGATGCTTGGCATGGATTTGGGGGCAATTGATTAGTGCCATAAATAGCGACCAACTGTTGCAACATGAGGCACATGCCGGGATCGTTTGCGATGTTCACATAGCTCCTTTATGGTCGTCTTCTACCCGCTGGTCTTGGCATGCTGCAGCAGCTGCTGCAATATCTTGGCACAAATGTGACGCATTGCATCAATGGTGTTGCAGATGTGCTCCACGGCGCAGCGCATCAGCTCGATAAGTATCTGATTGTGGCTCATTCCGCGATGCCAGCGATTCGGCAAATGCTTGGACAAATACAGCAGCAAGTTGGAATTATGGCGATTATGTTTGGCCACGCACAGTAGCTGTTTCAATATGCCTTCAATGCCTGTTTACCATGTCTGCCACGGACACAGTTTTTGGGGACCAACAGCGGTGCTGGCTTCATGGGCAACTCCTTCAATTCCAAGTCGATCTCCAGTTTAGCAGGCTGTCGGGCAACCATATGTGCCACGGTGTGTCCGCATGTCGAGCCAGCTCCACGGCCAGCTCATCAATGTGGACCGTAAGTGCTGGCCTAGCTTCCTGTCCTGTGTGGAAGTGCAACAGTGTCTCCAAAAACATGTAATCATCACTAAAAGAAACAACAAAATAAATAATAATAATTAACTGGTGGGAAAATATTGTTGTAAATATTTACATAAATTGTTATAGGGCGATTAGGCTGGTGTAACAGATGCGTGATATGCACACAAAAGTGCTTATTCAGCATGTGCAAACATGTATTTATGATTAGTGCATAATTATGTACATACATAATTGGTTTTGCTGTTTCCATGCTGCTGCTCGCTGCTCGCCGCTTGCCACACACACGTTCGCAAAAAGGGAAAATTCTGCACGCAATCCGTTAAATGCTCAATTTGGCGGCGGATGCAACACTGGTTTTCATTGATGCTCGATGCCAAATTGAGCAGCGAATTGCCCAAGGCGATCGATCGAATCTTTTTTGAGTGCACTTTCTTGTCCCTTTTGGTCGTCTCATTGCCCGAAAACAAGCTAACGGAATGAATCAATAGAATGGTGGTTTTAATGAGAAATCATACCTGATCAGTTCAGAGTAAATCGCCGAGAAATGTAAGCGATTCGCTCTGCCGAAACATATCTTTCACAATTAACAGTTGCTCAACGATCCGAGCTGCCGCAAACTGCTCCGTTTGCTGTTGTTTAAAAATGAGCCGGCAATCTTGCTTTGCTTATAAATCATAATAATGCAGGAGATAAAACGTGTTGGCAACGGATACTTATAATCTCTCCACAACGCTGGCAATTTCAGCATTGATGCGCAGGTCGAGATTAAAGTCATTCAGTGCGAAAGACGCCAAACGAAATGAGTTATTAGGCAGACAATGTTTGCCCTGAAAAAGCTGATCAAGAATATATATGCATATAGCTAATGGGGTTTCTAGGATTATACATTTCTAAGCCATTTCAAATGGTCATGCAAATACTGCAGGAGCTGGCAAAAATCCAATATTATTTATGATAATTATTATGATATCAGACCCGACTCAACCTTAGTAGTTGCACACGATAAGTTTATTGGAAACTATTTTCATCGAAATTCAATTGGATACAAATATGTGAAAAGACACTGCTGATTTTTCATATGCGCAAGTATATATTTATATATATATGTAAAGGACACCGTTTATAGACGGCGACCACGACGACCGCCCTTCCTGCGTGTGGAATCGGATGGAATGGGTGTCACATCCTCGATGCGGCCAATTTTCATGGAGGAACGAGCCAAAGCACGCAGTGCTGATTGGGCACCGGGTCCGGGTGTCTTCGTCTTGTTACCGCCCGTTGCACGCAGCTTGATGTGCAGAGCAGTGATGCCGAGCACCTTGCACCTTTCAGCCACATCCTGAGTACAACAACAAATTCATCAACATATATCCAAAATCAAGTGCAAAACAAACCAAAATAATAACGAACCTGAGCGGCCAACATGGCGGCGTAGGGTGAAGCCTCATCACGATCGGCCTTGACCTTCATGCCGCCGGTGACACGTGCGATGGTTTCGCGACCGGACAAATCGGTAACATGGACGAAGGTGTCGTTGAAACTGGCATAGATGTGGGCAACACCGAAAACGTTCTCGCCATCGCGCACCTGGGGGCCCAGCGAAACCTGGACTTCCTCTTTCTGAACCTTAGCTTTCCTGGGTGCCATAATGCAACAAATAAGCGACGATCAGCAACTGTTAGGAGAGGAAGAAGCAAGCACGCATGCAACGCACACAGTTCAACAATTATTCATTTCACATTCTTATCTATGTATATATATATTTATATGTATTATGCACATGGCAGCTTCACATTGGCACAATAATAAAATACAAAAAAAAAGACGAGAGAAGAAAAACAAAACAAATGTGTAATTGCCATTTGCGGAACAACGAAACAAAAACACGAAAATATTGATTAAATCGGCGCTTGACATGTTGCGCTTGTTGTCGTGCGTGCGATTCATGTTTTTGTTTAGAAGTTATAACATTAAAACGTATTTTATTGTACAAAAAAAGACGAGACAATTTACGACACGAACCAATTGCTTTAACCGGATATTAAAAAAGAAGGCTGTGCAGCAGCTGTCAGAGGAGAGTTGCCACAACCTTCACAATAGTCATGCGAGCTGTCAAGTTGCGCCCACGGTTGCAATACAAGCACAACATAATCATAGAAGATTGCACACCACGCCACCATTCAATAAGAGATTGTGACGTCAGAGTTGTGGAGTTTGATATATATATACAATTAGACGACTCCTTTCAATAATAATAATAATAATTACAATAATCGAGTTGTTTGAATATATAGCTTGACGACAAAGTCGTTTTGTTTATGAAGAACTAAAGCAATGGACTGTTTAACCTTTGAATGCTTGCATAATATTTCTATTTAAATTTTTAAACGCAGTTACTGCTGACGAACCAAACGACACGCGAACAATCGTTGCACTATTCGTTATTCGTTACATTCGATAGTTGGTAAGCACTGCAACTGGTGCTTACTCGCGATAGGTGTTGTCTCTACTTTTTTATTTATTTTCTATTTGGGCGGCTGTCACAAGGTGCCGTTTCTTTGTTGATTTTTTTTTGGCTGTTGCCAACGGCGAGAAGTGGGAGAGATGGCGTGGGTCTCCGATTACCAGTATACGTGTCTGCAAAAGTTGGCGTTCCAAACGCTTCAACTGACCGGCTACGTGCCGCATCACATTGCGTTCGTCATGGATGGCAATCGAAGGTTCGCGCGGTCCAAGCACATTGACAAGATTGAGGGGCATTCGCTTGGCTTTGCTAAGCTGGCAGATGTGCTGCGCTGGTGCCTGGACATGGGCATACGTGAGGTGACCACATTTGCGTTCAGCATCGAGAATTTCAAGCGATCCAGCGAAGAGGTCGAAGGCCTCTTCAATTTGGCACGCGAGAAATTCTCCAAATTGCTGGCGGAGACGAGTCGCTTGGATGAGCACGGCATACGGATACGGGTGATTGGCAATATTGAACTGTTGCCAAGAGATCTGCAGCGATTGATTGCCACAGCCATGTTGCGCACCGAGCGCAATGATAAACTGTTTTTGAATGTCGCCTTTTCGTACACATCACGTGATGAGATCACCCAGGCAGTTGAGGCTGTCCTCAAGAATAATGATGATGACGATGATGATGAGGGCCAGGATGCACTGCAACCCACGGATATTAATGAGCGTCTGCTGGAGGCGTGCCTCTACACGCGTCATTCGCCGGCACCAGATATGGTTTTTCGCACATCGGGCGAGACGCGACTAAGTGACTTTATGATGTGGCAGGTATATATATATATATATAGATCTAAATAAACATTAATAATGATAATATTAATCTTGTCACACTCAGCTGAGCACGTCGGTGCTGTACTTCACGGACGTGCTATGGCCCCAGATAACCATTTGGAATTTCTTGGCCAGCATTGTTGCCTACCAGCGGAACAGATGCCACCTGGAGGCCTTCAGGGGTCAGGAGCGATTGCATAGCGCTCATCTAGCCAAATCCAGTGAGTTCTACAGTTTGCGCGTTCAGAAATTTCTGCTCAAACTGGACGCAAATCGACGGAAATTGCTTATTAGTCTGGCTTCCAATTAATATGCGGCCAAAAATTGTAAGTTAATAATAAATGCATGTTAATTGTTGTGATAGGAAAATAAATAAAATGTAACTTAACATAACACACAAGTTAAGCGTACCTGATACTACGAAAAGTAGCAAGCAAGCTGCTAGTGGGTACTAATGTCGAGTTGCTACAATAATAAAAAAAAATGCATATGCTGTAAATAAATGGTTGATTGACATTCTTTAAGTTTGAAGTACTTATTTATTTTGAATATCACGAGTCACTGTCACTTGTCACCGTGACTCCAAAATCAAAGGTAGCACTTACCTGTCTGCCTGGGTTGCCAGGCTAATTGCAAATTGCGGTCACAATTGTCAGCGAATGGTGTGCACTGAGATATCGCACTGGTGCAATCGATTAATATCGCGTGCAAATACGATAACACAATGCGCTTGCAACTCTCTTCTCACATTGGTGGTAATTGCTGAAATTACCATCTTGCAAAACTTTTTTTGTTGTAAAAATACATATACAAATACACAAGAAAAGTAATAGGCATTAGTTTTTCATAAAATAGTGTAAAACCAAGTACACTTTTAGTTAGCTTTAAAGATAGTTTTCAGTGTTAAAAGAAATTGATTTCAAGCTCTAGCTCTAGTTTTCTTACACTAGGCGTGACGACAAAAAAAAAAATCGACATACAAAAAAAAACAAATTTCACTTAAAATCCGCAAATAAGATTTACACGCGACCGCATCAAGTACGATTACTAAACGAAAAGGATATTTTGTGCAACGTTCCAAAGTAGATCAAAATTGTTTAAAGTCAACCACTAACGAAAATAAAATAAAGGGTAAGTAAATCTGCTACGATGTGTCTCTGCATGTGTACATACATATACATGCATACATACATACATACATGCACACATGCATACATACATATATACATGTATACAGTGTCGTGTGTTTGTGTGCGTGCCGTTCTGCGTGTTGCTCTCTTTCTGTTTCTGTTCTGTTCTTTTTTTTTTCTTCCCTTTTGGTCGGCCGCTGGCGATGCTGTATTGATTTTTTTTTTGCGCGAACGGTGCGGCGCCTTGTCTGTTGATAGGTTGATACGAGACGACGGGGGCGCTGTTTTGGCACATTTCACTTATGCAGTTAGCCTTATGGAATTAAGCTGTAGAAAAGAATTCTCGTGTCATTGTGTGGTTCAATTGCATGCGCAACTACTAAACTAATCAACACTCAAGTGCAATTTTTACATACAAAGGTACCGTTGTACACAATGTACATATGAACATGCACATAGACGCACACCAACATACACACATATGTACATATGTATATACGTACATACACACATGCATTCGTATTTATCAATGCTGTCTCAAAAGTCAGTCTCCGCATGAGCTTGTTCGGCTTGTGAACCGGCTCCCGCAAGACTTGTTCTCTGAAGCTCGCTTGGTTCATTCTAAATAAATAATGAAAATAAAAGAACAGAACAAAAAAAAAATAAAGAACCAATTGCATTTATTTAATAAACATATTTATGTTTCTTGTTCAAAACTCTCGGTGTGTGTGTGTGCTGTGTGTGTGTGTGTGTTGTGTGTGTTGTGTGTTGTTTGTGTGTGTATTTGTGTATGTATGCAAGTGTAATTTTCCAGGTCACATGTTTAAATAGCATCGTGTAACATCTGCCATTTATTACAGTGTGTTAATGCTCCTCATATTAGACCCATACTAAAAAAAAGGGCCCTTTGCAAAGGTTAATTTTGTTACGAGACATCTTCGATGAGTGATATTTGCTATGTGCTTTATCTATGTACACATAAAGTCTTGATCCCAGTTTTGAATGCAGGCATTATCTACCCAGTTGTATGCATTTATGTATATATGTGGTAAATACGCAAACAAACTTTGCCACAGGATATTTCTATTACTAACACAACAAGTCTGCTTCGGTTTGCGGTTCCAAGAGGACTTTGCTTGGGGGTTGGGGAAATTAAACATAAAATAGGAAAAGTCGATTGTATTGAATATATTTAGTTTTCAATTTACTTGTATTAATTATTATTATATTTTATTTGTATGCACCTCAACCAGGCCATAGAAGCGGCGGCAGCAGCGGAAAGCGTCGGAAGCAGCAAAGACAAACAAATTGATCGCAACAAGAGCAACAGCAAAGGCGGCGGCAGCAAAGGCAACAGCGACAGCAACTGCAACAACAACATAAATATAAATACAAATACAAATACAAATCAAATAATATGTACGCAGGCGCATATGCACCGAACGCTGGCGGTGTCCAGCAGCAGCATACGGGCGGCTACTATGGCAATGGTGGTGGCGGCGCAGCCGCTGGCGGCGGCAATGGACCGCGCCACGAACGTCCCTACTATCCGCGCAATAATTATGCCAGCGCTGCCGGCAATGCGGCAGCGGCTGCTGCTTTAAATGGCGCCGGCGGCGGCGCTGCTGCTGGCGGTATGCATTTTGGTCAACCGTACGGTGTGATGACCTATGGCATACAGAATGGCATTAGCATGGGTGCCGCCGGCGGCAATCCGTATCGCGGCGCCGGTGGTGCGATGCAAAATGGCGCATTCGCTGGTGCCAATGGCATCGGCTTTCAGGGACCGCGTGTCAAGAATCCCAATTATACGCAACGCTATCAGAAGCCCCACAATGGCATGGGCAATGGCGGCGGCGCTGGTGGCTATCAGGGCAGTGGCGGCAGTGCCAATTATAATGCAGCCGCATTGGGCATGCTATCGAAGGAGGAGCGCGCCGAATTGCAGCGTGAGAAGGCCAAGAATCCGGGACGGAATCTGGTTAAGCCGCATTGGGAGAATTTGCAGCCGTTCCTCAAGGATTTCTACATAATGCATCCGAATACATTGAATCGCAGCGAACAGGCGGTGGCCGAAATGCGTCACGAATTGGAGATAACCGTATCGGGCAATGATCTACCGCATCCGGTTGCCAATTTCGAGGAGTCATCACTGCCCGCGCACGTTATCGATGAGATGAAGCGTCAGGGTTTCACCAAACCGACCGCCATCCAATCCCAGGGCTGGCCAATTGCATTGAGCGGACGTGATCTGGTCGGCATCGCCCAAACGGGCTCCGGCAAAACGCTGGCCTATATGCTGCCAGCAATTGTCCACATTGGCAACCAGCCACCAATTATGCGAGGCGAGGGACCCATCGCTCTGGTGCTGGCGCCCACACGCGAACTGGCCCAGCAGATACAGTCGGTGGTGCGGGACTATGGCCATTTGTGCAAGCCCGAAATACGTCATACATGCATTTTTGGTGGCTCCTCAAAGGTGCCACAGGTGCGCGATCTGGAGCGCGGCGTTGAGGTGATAATTGCGACGCCCGGCCGTCTAATTGATTTCCTCGAGAATCGCAATACCAATTTGCAGCGATGCACATATCTCGTACTGGACGAGGCCGATCGCATGCTCGACATGGGCTTCGAGCCGCAAATACGCAAAATCATCGAACAGATCCGTCCGGATCGTCAGGTTGTTATGTGGTCGGCCACCTGGCCGAAGGAGGTGCAGGCACTTGCCGGCGATTTTCTCAACGATTACATACAGATCAACATCGGTTCGATGAATCTGTCGGCCAACCACAACATCAGACAGATCGTCGAGATCTGCAATGAGAACGAGAAGCCGCAGCGCATGATGCGACTGCTGAAAGAGATAACGCCCAGCAACAATGCGGCCAATGCAGGCAACAAGATCATCATATTTGTGGAGACCAAGATCAAGGTTAGATCGAAACTATGTTCACATACACATCTATAAATCTATATCTATATCTATATCGATATGCGTTAGAAAGTCTAGCTCTGTCAGAGAATGTCTGTCCCATAATCGAGTTAGCGCACAGATCCCAAGCAAGATAATATAAATAATATCTATCCTTAAAAATCATGGCACGAAAAGGGTTTACAGTTTTTGAATTGAGGTGGTAAAAAAATCAAGCACTAAAATGAAAATAATTATTAATTGGGTTTATTATAATTAAATTGAGTTTTGGTTTTTAATGATGATGTGCTTGAAAGAGAAATGTTCAAATTGAGCCTTTGCCAATAACAGTTGCATATAGACTAAGACGTGCCACTTCTCATTCCTCTTTTTTTTTTGAGAATCCACTTTTATGATTCCCAAGTCAGAAGTCGTAGTTTTTTGGTTGATCAAATGCTGATTTTTAAGGTTTGTTATGGGGATTTTAGAGGTGGAAATTCGAGCTTTTTTAGTGGCATGCCAAGGGGTGGGTCGACTGTTTTTACTCAATATTCCTTAAGGTTTGACTTCCTAAGAGGGAAAGGGAAGGCTGCAAAACGATTACAGATTTACCGATTAACCGATTTACCGATTAACCGATTAACTAAAAGCGCACAATCCATTTGCAGGTGGAGGACATATTGCAGATAATACGCAACGAGGGATATACAGCGACATCGATACACGGCGACAAGTCGCAGAGCGAACGGGATTCGGTGTTGAGGGATTTCCGCAATGGCAAATCGAATATATTGATTGCCACAGATGTGGCATCGCGCGGCTTGGACGTTGAGGATTTGCAGTATGTGATTAACTATGATTATCCCAACTCATCGGAGAACTATGTGCATCGCATTGGACGCACCGGTCGCTGCCAGCAATTGGGCACTGCGTACACATTCTTTACGCCCGACAATGCCAAACAGGCGCGCGAATTGATCTCGGTGCTGGAGGAGGCCGAGCAGACGCCGTCGCAGGAGCTGCTCGATTTGGCACGGGCCATGCCCAATTCGGGCAATTATCGTGGCAACAAGCGTTGGAATAATAATGGCGGCGGCAACGGTAATAGCGGCATCTATCAGCAGCAGCGCAGCAATCCGCTCAACTATCAGGCGGGCGGCGGCAATGGCGCCAACAATGGCTACAACAATCGCACCAGCTATCAGCAGCAGTATGCTGGCGGTGGTGGCGCCAACAGTTATCAGTCCAATGGCGGCGGTGGCGGAGGCGTTGGCAATTGGAATCGCGGCGGCGCTAGCGCTGCACTTAACCAGCAGCCGGGCATCGATGTTGGTAATCGCAGCGTCAGCGGCGGTGCCACCTATCGCCCACGTGCACCGTTCAACAATGGTGGACCGCGTGCCATAATGGGACACAATGGAGCCGGTGGCGCTGCTGTTGGCGGTGCTGCTGGCGCCCATAATGCTGGACAGCCCCATTTGACCCAACAGGCTGGCGCGTTTATACAGCCAAATTATCGTGGGCGTGGTCAGTTTGTGCAGCCAAATACGGTTGCCGCTGGAGGTGGCATGCCACGTTTCCAGCAGTATCCCAAGCGTGATTATCAACAGCAACAGCAGCAGCAACCACAGCAGCAACAGCAACAGACTCCACAGCACTACCAACCGCAACAGCAGCAACAACAGCAGCAGCAGCAACAACAACAGCAGCAGCAGCAACAACAACAAAAGCCAAAAGGCGGCGACGATAAGAATTTCAAGGAATATGCACCGGCTGGTGTCAGCACACCGATGGTTCACTATACGCCAGCTAATTCGCCACCGATAACGGCCGTAGCAACTGCTGTTGCCGGTGGCGCTGGACGTGCACCGGTTGCGGCTGCACCACAGGCCACCGCCTACATGTACGATGCGTCCGGTGTGCTGGCACCAACAGCGGCACCCGGCACCAATCCATATGCCAGCCAATTTAGTATGCCGGCCGCATACTATACCACACAGCATCATCAGTTTGCCCCAGCAGTGGCCGGACCCGGACCGGGCGCCACCATTGAGCAGACGGGTCAGCATTAAGATGGCAACGCCTCCTCCACCCCCCCAAAAAAAAACAGCAGAAAACAGAAAACAAAAAACAAAAAAAGAAAATCCTGTCTTTTTCTCTCAAGTCCAACAAGAAGTGCAACAACAATCCCATTAACAGACATATAACAAAGAGATGCAACAGAGAGCATGAAGAAGATAAATCAGGCACACACACACAACACACACGCGACACACACACACACATTCTACTACTGACAAACGTCTAAAGACACACACAACACACTCACGAGAAGAACACGCATAGTCAATAAATGAATAATTGCAAATTCGACTCTGCTCGATTCGTGTTCGAATCCGAAAAACGAAAAACGAACACACAAAATACCCATCAACCATCAACCCCCTCCTCCACCCATTAAGCGAAGGAAGCAGCATGATGTACACACAGCACATACATATCTATATGTATGTTGTGTATATAGATAATAATGTAATTCGATCGATTATCATTAACAAAAAAAAAAACATAAAAACAACCAACAACTGTTGTCGCTTTCAACTTTGCAACAGGGGCAAGCAACATGCAACAACACGGACACAAATGGCTACAATTTATACGAGTTGGCTAACAAAAACCAAACAAAACAAAAAAAAATATCAAAGGATAAAAAGTAAAAAAAAAAAAAAAAAAATCAAAAACAAAAAAAAAATTGCAGAAGCACAACTTCCTTCTTTTTTTATATATTATTTATATATCGCGTATATACACACATATGTATGTATCTTCATTTTCATTGATATTTATTATTTTTCTGCTAAACGGAGAACACACACACACACCCAAAACACAGACACACCCAACACACAGACACAACACACACACAGACAGACAGACAGACAGACAAACTTTTTGAGTTATTCCTTTGGCGGCTGCAGAAGCAACAACAAAAACAACAAACCGTATGGGTGAGTGGCAAGTGACAAAAGTTGCAATTATCTGTGGTTGTTTTTGATTATTTATTTATAATTGTGAGCATTTTAATTAACTCGTGCCATCTCTTTCTATGCAACGAATACAACAGGAAACAGCAGAAAAACAACAACAACAGCAACAGCAAACAACAATAACAATAACAACAACAGTGCCGCCAAAACTGCCGTCTTGATGTTAACAACAAAAATTTGAACGAAACGCTCGGTAAAAGAAAGCAATAACAATTAACTATTGAAATAACTAATTATAGTTTTGTAAGCATTCTTCGGCGCGAGCAGCGATTGCATGTTCTTCGTATGTTTAAGAGTTAGTTAGATATTATGATACACTCTACTTTCTTTTTTTTCGTTTGATTTTCAAAATATGCTAAAAAGTGTTTTGTTAATTTACACACAGACAAACACACACACACACACACACACACACACACAAAACACACACACAAATACACACACATCCATACAAGTAAAACACACACACACACACATAATTTGTACACTTTTCACACAATTTGTTAAGCATTCTGTCAAAACGTATTTTTAAGTGATATACCCACAAAGCGTATACATAAATACCGACAAGAAAACCACTAAAGACAACAAATCGGATATTTCAGTAATTTGTTATAGAAACACACACACACACACACACACACACACACACACACATACACACACACACGTACACCAGCACACAAGAAAATTGTATGAAAAATGAAAACGAAAAAAAAATAAGATTTTTAAAACCTTTTCACTAACTTGGTTGGTATGAAATTAACGGTTTGCTTATATAATATATATACAAAAATGATTAACACAAAAAATATTTTCATAATAACAAAACTATGCTAATAATACTCCGAACTGAGAATATGAATACCAAAATTCTATAAAAAAAAAAGAAGAAGGAAAACAAAAAAACACCCACAAACAAACAAACAAACACACACATATACACACATACACACACACACACACAGAAATGCAGCTAATCGTTTTTCGACGTGAGTAAAATTGTTATACATAAAAGAAAAACCAAATGAACTGAAAATTGAAAACACATATTTAGAAATTTGTAATTTTTCACAAGTAAAAACCTCCGAAAGGGGCAAAAAAGCAGCGCTGCTTTGGTAGAAGTATGTAAACGAATCAAAGAAACAATGAAATATGTATTGGAAAAACACTTAAATGTTCGAGTAATATATAAATATATATTTTTGTTTATTTGTTTTTTACTATATATGTATTTATATGTATATATATATAGTCTTGCATATATTTGCTTAATCTTGCGTATCTTAAAGTTAAACAAAACGGAAAGGCAAAAAGCTATTTTATTTTATTTAATTACATTTACATCCAATTTCCATATGCGTAAAATAGGAAATAATTATACTGAAATTTAATTGTTTTTTTTTTTTTTTTTAATCTGTGTGTAACTATTTAGATATTCACATTCGAAAACAAGAATGTTTTTTTCAAAAGTTCAATGCAAATACTGGAAAAAATGAAAAGCATCAAGTTTAATTTATTTATTTGAAACAATAAAAAACAAAAAATTGATAAAAGAAAAAAAAAATAATGAAAGGAAATGAAAAAGAAAATACGCCACATTCATCCATAAAAACAAGAACAAATTAATTCAAATGCAAAGCAGAACAGAACAGAACACAACCAAGAGCCAAAACACACACAAAAATAATAATAATAATACAGAACAGGAATGCATATACATATATATATATAAATATATATTCATATATATATATACATATTTAGAAACATAGGTATATATATATATATTTATATATATATAAATCAAATTAATTTTTTTTTTTTTAGTGTAGTAGCCGAGGTTTCATTTTCATCATTTGTCATCAGTTTTAAATTATACATACAAACATAAATACATACATACATATGTGTGTGCACGGAAACTTTCTAGATTGGTAGCCTGAAAATTTTGATATCAAAGATATTGGAGATTTGTAGCTATTTTCCCCATATATATACAAACCAGTTGATAGGTTAGCTGTCTTGGTCCAAGTTGTTGCCTGTCCAACCTGTTGCCTAGAACCTTTAGTATTAAACAATTTTCTAAGTTCATCCTTAATATACCCCCCATCTATCCTTCAATATTCAAGTATTTTCACTTAATTATATCTCCAAAGAACATGCCACATAATTGATTTATGTTATAATAAAAAAAAAAAACAAAAAACAAAAAGAACAAAGCTTAAAGGAAAAGCAGTACAAAGCCAGCAAAAGAAGAAGAGGAAATTTAAAAAACTAAACCCAAAAAGCAAAAAAAAAGAAAAAAGAAATGAAAATAAAACAAACATGTTAAGCAGTAAAGAGACAGGAAAAAAAACACGTAGAGTATGTTAAACAGCAACATTTCTTTTACACATATATCGATGATATGATTTTACATTGACATATTTGCATACATCTGTATGTCCTTAGCAGCTAAATGAAGGAACAACACACCACATGGATCTCCTTGTAACAAAAACTACATTTAAATAAAGAAAAGAAGAGAAAATACATACATACATAAATGGATGCGTACACATATATATATATATATATATATATATATATATATATATATATATATTATATTTATATGTATATATGTATACATACATACATACGAATACCATAAGTGGAAGACATTGTTTATTATTATTTTGTTTTTGTTCTTATTATTATTATTTTTCTTTTCATTTTGTTTGTTAATTAATCTCTCTCATACGCTTAAAATTCTCTGTTTGTTTTAGAAGCTGAAAACTAAATACTATATTATTTTTTATATGTATATGTATACACAATGTTACTAAGTGAAAAAATCGATCCAGGCTTTGTGCCGGTGTTGGTGTTGGTGGTTTGGTGGATCGGATCGCTGAAGACGACATCCTCGCCGCCCCCACCCCGCCCGCTGTCTGGGCGTTTTTTTATGCAACCGAATTGTGATGATGTGATAGACTTATAAAAAATACTAATTAAATACCAATTAAAAACGAAAAACAAAAAAGAAAAAACGAAAAAAAAAACATGAAAAACAAAAAACAAACGAAGTAACAGCCCAAGCCGACAATGGCTGAATATATATGTTATGTATTTGTATTATTGTCGTGTATATATATCTATATACGTATATTACACTATATACTATATGTATATATATAGACAATGTCTGATGGCTATGCCAAAGCCAAAGCTTTATGGCTATTAATATGTATTATGGATGACATGAGGCACACATTCTTTTTTTTAAGAAGTAAAACCTATAAAGCGCGATATTTGTATTGTATTACCTATAAGTTGTTGTGAACACCCACACATACACACCAACACCTCCCCTACACACACACACAAACACACACACACACAAACACACACACACACAAAGACACACACACGCATACACATACAGAGTTAAACGAAACATAAGCGAAAACAAAACAAAAACAAAAAAAGAGAAAAAGAAGTTGAAACTGAAACTGATAAATTTTAAGCGTAACAATCTGAAAAGATGCAACGAAAAAAGAAAAAAAAAAACCAAAAACAAACAAAAAAAATTGAAAAAGTTTATGAAATTCAACTGGAACTTGTAAAGTTGAGGCAATCATTTTGCTAACCCTTTACTCGGTAATTCTCTCTATCTCTCTGTCTCTTTCACACTGACTGTCTCGCAAACTATTCAACTTACTGTGTCTGTCTCAGTCTCTCTTTATCTCTCTATATATATTTAGCTATATATATATGTATATATTTTTACAAATATATATATGTACATATACAAAGATGATATAGAACATATATTTTTGAAAGTATGAAGAATGCAACTTTTGAAAAAACCAACAAAAAAAAACGTAACCAAGAAAACATACGCAACGCAACGTAACGTAATGTTAACGTAACAAAAACATAAATGCAACGTATTTGCTAACGTTGTTTCGTTTCGTGATTGTTTTTAGAAAACGCAAAAAAAGCAGCCAAAAATGAGATGAAATTATATATGCCGTTATTAAAAAGCAAAAAACATATATATGTATTTTGATAATCAAGCGATAATTTTTCTGTAAATGATTTTTGTGTGTATTACTTTGCTTCAAGCGTATCTTATGTTTAATCATTCATTTTGTTTTTTATATACCTAATATATACATACATGCCAGCATATGTATATAGACCTACAACCCACATACAATACAATACAATACATACATACATATGTACATCCTACTGCATACATTTATCAAAAGCCAGCCGCTGGTTATGAAGTGAGTGAAAATGCATTTAAAAAACAAAAAAAAAATGAAAAAAATACAGTGCTGGTCGCAAAACAAATTGAGAGCGCCCAGCGTCGTTCGCACAATTGCCAAAATGCACGCACACACACACACACATACACAAACACACCACACACAAACACACCACACACAAACCAACCACACACAAACACACCACACGCATACATACTTTTAAGCGCCAAAGTTAGAAGCAGTTTTTGAAACATCAGGAAAAACTTTACACAAGCAAATTAAGCAAAGACAGCAGCGAAAACACAAAAAAAAAAAAAAAGAAACAAGAAACAAAGAAGCAATTACAGCAAAACCAATTGGCCAAGTGAAAATGTTCTAAATAAAAAAAAAAACGAAGCAAAACAAAAATAAACGAATGCAGCATTGTAAGTGATAAGCAAAATTTTGAGTTTTTGGCCGAAATGTAGCTAAAATGGTCTGAAAAGAAGGTATATAGGAAAACAAAAAATAAAAAATATTTAAAAAATACCAGTAAGAAAGAAAGTTGAGAATGCGATAGAAAACGTGAAACCCCATTGTGATACAGTTACAAAATAATAAAAAGTGAATGTGTAGAAATACGTAGAAACATACGTTAAATGTTAACATTGCTCGTATCAATATACATAAGTACATATGTATATGTATGCATACATACGTACATACATACATACATACAAGCAGGCAAGCAAGCATGCATGCATGCATTGCATACTTATATCGGCAATGGCATTTGACGACGCAGATGAAGAATTATTATTATTGTCACGATTGTATTTCGACAGCAAATATGTGCGCAGAAACGTTCAAATGAAAACTTCCAAAATATGAACATACTAAATACATAAAAACGTATAATATTAAAAAGCAAGCCAACAATTTATACAATCTAGTTTTTAAAAACTCACATTAACACTCAAAGACACACACACACACATACACATACACACACACACACACACACACACTTACACACACACACACACACTTAAAAGCTTCTAATCACATTTATAAGCTATTCGGTTAATTTGGATGGGGAAAAACACGAGAAATTTTCTTAATTTTTGTATTTGTTGTGTTAGCAAACAAAAAAAAAAAAGAAGAAAAACCAAAAAAAAAAAAAGAAATGAGAAAAGTAAAAGAAAAAACAAAAAACAAATACAATTTGTGTAAGCAGATGCAGATTCTTAGCCATTTCGAACGAGCGTGCATTTAGACATACATATACACATACATACATACTTACATACATACATACATACGTACATACAAATATATACATAAATTATGTAGTATGATTAAGATTTAAACAAGGCAAATGAGAAAGAATTGGAACTAACGACAAAACTAATGAAACACGCTGGAAATAATAAAATGTACGCAGTGGACAAAATGTAATTTGAAGAAACCAAACAAAACAAACAAAACAAAACAAAATAAAATAAAATAAAGGAAGAAAAAGAAAGAAGCAAACAATTCGATGAAAACAAGCTAAAGAAAACATACTTATTTAAATGAAATGTTTAGAGCTTAAGTAAACCCAACAAAATGCACACAATATATATATATATATGTATATATATAAATATATATATATATATATATGTGTATACTTACGTAGTCTACACATGCATGCATACATATGTAACACATACACATGCATGTTTAATTGAAGAATTTCGAATTCGAATTCGAGTTCGAGTTCATCATCATATGCAACAAGAAAATGAAGCAAACTAAATGTAACCAATTTATCTTATGTATATTAAGCAACACACACACACACACACACACACAGACACAGACACACGCACACACACACAGACACACGCACACACACACGTGCACACCACGACCACCACTCCTTCAACGAACCCTTAGCGCCTACCCCAAACCGCCCCCCCCCCCCCACCCTCCCCCCGTCTCTCTCTCTCTCTCGCCCATGCCACCCAAGGACCTGCACCCCTAGCCCTAGCCCTAGCCGTAATTATAGAGATGGTCTGAAATGCATATTCGCTAAATTATAACTTTTTGGGCAAACCTAAATACATACATACAAACAGACTCATAACTATGTGTGAGTATGTTTAGAAAGCGAATGATATCTATGTAATTAAACAAACACTTTTAAACAAATCTTTCCACTCGATTGTTTTTCTTTTGGCCTAATCAATTTGGGTAAGTAGCGGCGGCAAGCAATTGACGAACGGATCGTGTTCAAAGTCAATCAAAGACAATCCATCGGTTTTAATCGCTCGACGTTAACTCAAACCGGCAAGAGGGAAGTATATTCCCATAGAGTGTGTATATTCTTGAGCAGCATCAACAGGCGAGTCGATTCTCGATGAGCCCGGCTCATAAAGCTGAAGACTTCTTTTACATTTTGAATACTTGTATACTTTACCCAGTTCATCGATAGTTTCCTGCGTTTCCAAAATATCGAAATAAATCGATTGCCGATAGCAATAATCTGATAAGCCGCTGAGAAGTCCATGCTTTGTACAATAAAAAAAATGCAATTTACGAATAATGAGTAATGAACAATATGCAATATAATTCTCCAATTTTTATTTAAAATACCATCTGCATCTGTTTATCTGTTTTGTTTCGCATTTTATAATTTTTACTTTTTATAAATTTAACTGTTTTTTCTTTTTTTTTTCTTTTTCTTTTTTTCGCCGTTGCATCATAACATAATTCGCGCTTGCTGGCTTATTGTGTTTAATTATCTCTTTTATGTATACATTCTTTATATGTATGTACTTTAATATATATATATATATGTACATATATATATATATATATTCATAATACTTGCATTTCATTTCCATGTGTGAGCTACATACAGTTTTTGTTGCCATTTTCATGTTCGGCTTATGCATTAGTAGATTTCAACGTGTTTTTAGTTTTTTACAAGACAAAAAGAAAAATTTGATTTTTTAATAAAAAATAGATACATTTCTTTAATAGTAAGCTGTAGCACAACTTTTTGTGTTTGTTTGTTTTTGTTTTTGTTTTTATTTTTGTTTCCTTTTCGTTTTTTTTTCATATCTTACAGTTGATTTTTTAAAAAATATATCTTTTTCGTTGCTATGGGTCTGTTCTATCATTTGTTTCTTGTTCTTTTTGTTTTTTAGATTTTTTGTGACTATTGTAACAACATTCGGTTTATTATTTTATAAATTACAATTCAATAGTATCAATTATAGCTGTTTGTTTTGTGTAAAATAAGCGTTATTCGCTCTTGTTTATTGCTCTTTTTTCATCATCGATTTGTTAATCTGTTTTCTGTGCACTGCTCTGCGTCAATTCTGTTGTTATTTATGTGTATATATGGCTTATTATTATTTATTTGTTTATGCTCAATGTATACGAGGTATTTGTTTTGTTTTGCTTTTGAAAATCATATATGCTGCATACGAGTCGGCCTATAAACATTTCCAAACATATATGCAAACATACATACATTCGTATATACATATAGATATACACATATACACATATATATATATATATATATATATATATATATATACGACTTTCGAGAGATCATAACGAAAATTCAAGGCAAATTCAAATTCTTAAATTCTTCTTAATTCGCAGCAACATTTTGTTGCTTGAAATAGTTTTGCAATTGCTTTAATTATACCCATGCAGAGGGTATTGTCGAAAGTGAACGAGACTTCTCCGATTTGATTATCGATTTGATTATAATTGTTTAAAGCGGGAATTTCACATTCATTTGAAAAAGATGTCTTGCACCGCGAATGCTTCCTAGAGGGACAAAAGCTACTCCTAACTAAAAAAAAAAGCTAATACAAGCGTCTGATCTTTTTATAATTATCATGTTGGTTCGGATGGATCACTATATAGCTGCCATAGGAACGATCGATGGAAAGATGAGTTGCTGTTTGCAAAAACGTTTTTGTTTACCAAGATATCAGGACCAAACGCTCTATTTATGAGTTTTGGTGCGTTTCTAAGGATATTACCAACATCGGATAACTATATCATGTAGCTGTCATAGGAACAATCGCTCGGTTCTTATACCCTTGTATTATTATTATAATTGAAGGAGACAGCTCTATATATATTCCTGATTCAGCACAACTAGTCGAGTCGATATGGTCATGTTCGATATCTTGAAACGTCTCATTGCCGATCGAATCGAACCCACATATTATATAGCTGCCATAGGAACAATCGGTCGAAAGACGAGTTTAAAATTGTGGCATCGAGTTAGGCTTCTCTGCACAAATCTGTAATATCCAGTTCAAAACATATACAAAAAAATCATAAAAATATATTTCAAACTCCCGACTAAAATTCAAATGTCTTCAAGGGTCTTTGATCATCGGCGTACCCAGGAAAGCTGCTCTTTCGTTTTTTTTTTCTCTTTCGAAATATGAATTTCTCAAATTTTCGTCTTACAATAGATAAAAAAAAAATATATATATAATAAAATGAATACATTTACAGTTACGAGTATGGCAAACATTTAATTGAGACAGTGTCTGTTTTTTGTATAAAATGTAAAAAGAAATGACAAACGTGTGTTTTGTTTAAAAAAAAAAATATTATATATATATAGATATATATATATATATATAGAATTATATGTGTGTGTTTATATGCATATACTGAACTGAATACAAATGTCTTTAAAAAGAAAAAGGATACAAGTCTTATATGTCTGTTGAATATTAAAGCAACTTAATCAAAATAGTCTTTTGCACAAGTCTTTACACAGCTTAAATGCCCATTATAACCAGTTGGGCATAAACCCCAACTGGGTTTGCAGAAGCTACTCCGATTATAATAATCATAGTAATTGTAATTGTAATAGTAATAATAATAATAATAATAATTTTGTTTCTTTGTTTGTTTGTTTGTTTGCATTTTCAAGTCCATGCTTAACTTTCGAACACAAACAATTATCGCAAGTAATAGAAACATACATACATACATACATATTATGATGTAGGATGTAATGAAATTGCTTAAAATGATGAATATCTTCGAGTAGATGTACGCATGTATATATATCAAATGTTGATGTCGGTTTCGATGTCGATGTTGGCTTTTGTAATTACTTATAAAGTATATCAAATGTTTTTTATTTAATTTTTTTTTTTGTTTTCTTTTTTTTATCGATTTGTGTTGTTTTGTGTCTTGTAATAACCCAGCTAAAATGCTGCCTTAAGCGCTAATGATTGTTGTTGTTGTTGTTCTTGTTGTTCTTGTTGTTCTTGTTGTTGTTGCTATGTTGTTTCACATACAAATAATAATTTTTGTTCGCTTTTCTCGTCCACAAATTGCATTCTAAAATTATGACTTTTACACACTTTTAGCTATAGTTGGTTAATGGTTGGTTAATGGTTAACTTAATCAAATAAACATACAGCATTCTCCAATTGATGGCCAAAATTATAGATATTCTATATAGATATTAACTGGCGTTTTAATCTTATTGTTATTGTACTGTCTGTTAACTGCACAAAGCTTCCTTTTTCCCTTTTTCTTTTCTTCTGTTTTTTTTTTCTTTTTTCTTTTTTTTGAATGAGCAAAATGAGTTTGGTTTGTGTTTTTTTGTTTTTGTTTTTTTGTTTTTTTTTGCCGGGTTTTATGATTTTGGGCGCTACATGAAAAAAGTCATGTTTTATAATACAGTGTAAAACTAATGCTAAATCTTATAAGCGATACATATAATTAGGGGGTTTTGGGGGGAGGAGTTGCCAAATATATATATATAATTATATATATATA